>OZ037769.1:8428428-8840928 GCA_964035545.1 Bugula neritina | reverse complement strand
AGGGAACTCCCCATAATAAGCGTAACCTAAAAAGCCAGGGTAAATAAATGGGTGTGAATGAGTCTAGACTTCATAGACAACTTGCAGTATGTTATACTTGTGCTTGTTAACTTGATGCACTCAAAAATTAAAAATGGTTTGCATGATAAAGCTAGCCAGGTATAAACACTGCTCAGTTGATAGTTGAATTACTTTGAGCTTCAAATAAACTAATGTCATTACCTCCAAGAGGCATATTTACTATCCAAAATAAACTTTGTTCTCAGCAATTGAGATATGATTGTGAGCTGGTGGTTTGCTTAATTTTTATCATGAGCGAGATATTTGCTATCATGAGTGATAGTGAAAAAGTGCTGCTACATTTGGATGGCAGTGCTTGCATTTAATACACAAACTTAGAAACTGGTCAAAGCTTTGGTCAATATTTGAAAACTACAGACAGATGAAAAGTTACTTGAATTTCTCAACAATGAAACTCAAGTTGAATAATAAATCCCAGCTTCAGCCCTAAGAGCTTTATACGGAGCCTTTACTTAAATAGTCATAGAACATTATTTCCAGAAGCAGTGGTTCTTCAAGTACTGTTTTACAACAATAGCTATCATTTCAATGGCTTAATTATTACTTAACAATCAATATAATACATATTAAGTGCTTATTTTCACTCAGAATAATTTCATCAATAATATAAAATATCTTTCTTTTTAGTCTATAGCAACGATTGCCTATCTTATGTTCATAACACAAATACAGCCATTTGTTAGAAAAACACAACTATGAAACTTTTTTGCAGAAATAATTCCATAATTTGAAGTGTGATTTTTAAAAGAATACAACTAAATACTTTACTTTTGTATGTATGCAATAGAATGATATTTCATGCTTTCATGCTTTCTACTAACAGTTCAATGTTGTGTTAAATTATCTAACCAATGATTCAATGTTGTGTTTAAATTATCTAACCAATGATTCAATGTTGTGTTAAATTATCTAACAAGATTCAATGTTGTGTTAAATTATCTAACCAAAGATTCAATGTTGTGTTAAATTATCTAACCAACAAAATTGCTATTGTTTGTCTTCTTCTCTTTCTGGTCCTCGGGAAGAAAGAATCTACCAGTAGCAGGTTGGTTGACGTCAGCACCACTTTCAACCAATAGTTTTACAGACTCCAAGTCTCCATTTACAATAGCCAGATGGAGGGCACTCTGACCTATTTATTAAAGTACAGGTTGAGTTCATACGAATAACTTGGTGTATAATATTTCAACATGTTAATTGAACACCATGCAATGTAGTTTAGCAACATACTTTGAAACATGAGTTTCTAGTTACTAATTGGAAAGATGGCACACAAAGCAGCAGTAATTTAGCAGTAGTATATCTTAAGCTGTTTTAAAACTGGTACCTTAGCCCAAAAACAATAAATCACAATTATGAAGTAAAAATAATCTTGTTGCATTGATAAATATTCCTCAAAGTTTTAGTGAATAGGATGTAAAAAATGTTGGTTGAATGCAAATATAATTGAGAATTTATTAGTTGTCTAAAGCGGTTTGGTACGGAATATCTTGGGTCAGTATCCTCTTTTTATAAATTGATGAAGACCAAAATATATATTTTAAACTCTGTAGCATACATCCTAATTGTTTTTGTATGGCTAGATGTCTACTTTACCAAAGTTTAGACCTACCATACTTCTCTTCTCCTTCTGTGATATCCAAGGCTAGGCGTGGGTATAACTGCAGCAGCACCTTTGCAATCTCTATGTGTATTGGAGTATTATTATGATAGCAGAGATGCAGTATGGTCTCGCCAAGTACACCTCTTTTATGTAATTTCCAACATGCTTTGTGGTTTGTAAATCTCACAAATCTGTTCTTAGTGTAGTCCGTGTTACTATGGTTTGAACAGTCATCCTAAATTTAAAGTCTTTTTTTGTAATTCTGTTTTAATTAACTGACAGTATAGATAAAGAGTGCATGGAACTGGCAGTTTTACGAGACATAATAATAATCGTATGAATTGAACTAGTTAATCCTGTAAATGGCTTTAACTCAAGTTTCTTTCATGCTCTTTAAATGAATGAGTAATGGGCATTTGCCAAATTGTCAAAAGTTCAGAAGTTTTTCAATCTGTTTAATATACAATAAAATTACCTCATCTTTCTGCATATTTATCATTTTAAATATATGATAAAATATCTGATTAATGTATAGATTTACTCTTGCAAAACCATTGCAATCAAAACCATTAAATGTGATTTTAGTTTGCAAAAATAAAACGGCCGTTTAGATAATCAAACTACTAGCTATTGCCAGTTGCCTTGATGAAGATCAGAGCTGTCACCCTATGATGTAAGGAGACAAGTTTGTTTGGGACACCTAATGTTTATCTTAGGCAACTAAAGTCACTGAGCATATTATATAGCCAGGCTGAGACTACCAAAAAAAAAAACAAACTTAGTATTTACAGAGTAAAAGTGTTGGTTACAGATGATGCAATTGCCAGTTTTCATTATTGATTTTGTCATTTATTTTAATGATCAAAAGGAAACTGGTCTATCATTACATATTTCCAATACTGAAAATAGAGCATAATAGTTGGCCTATTATATCAGACAAATGGCTAAGAATAAAGGATCTACTATCAGTAGAAACTTTCATGTAGAGCAATTAGAGTAGAACAATGAAGATAAAATTAAATTGTAAATATTTATACCATAGGGAGCAATTCATTCATTGATATTATCTAATGCTGACTATCAATTCTAAAGCAGGTCAGCGAAAGTATGAAAAGCTTTCTGTTCCCCTAAACTCTCAGCATAATAACTTCATAATTTGTTCTCAGTCTATAATACTCCTTGTACAAATTAGAACTAGTATATATAAAATCTGTAGGTAGCCATTGCATAAGTTTATCCCTATATTGACATATCAAGAAATTCAGGAATTCTGAATAAAGCTGCAGCTTATGAATTATGTAAAACTAGCACCATGCATATAACTACAGCAAGGATGTGTGTGACCTCATATATCATACATGTGTAAAGTGGTTTCTTCTACCCCCATACACCCCTGTAACTTTTATTTATAGACCCCCTTGATGCACGGGTTCTTTACCAAAATACTATTAGTGTTCTAACAATCGAGAATATTTAAACAAGTTGCCAAGACACTATTACTATTTCTACACAAAATATGTTAGCTTACAATATGCATCTAACAAAATATATGGCAGGTTCTAAATACCTAATTTTAATTCAAGTTTTAGCACTCATAGTACATATATTATGCATAAGCCTAAAATAAAAATATTGTGGACATTTACTTTTAGGTACTATGATAATTTAAATTAGATTATATTTGTTTCTTTCAACTACTTTGTATTTCATATTGATTATTGCTAAGGATTTTAGTTTCAGTAATCAACTGTGCTATAGGCATTTGTTTGCTCTTCAACAGCTGGAAGCACGGGCAGCATACTTCTCAACACTTTAAAGTTCAACTGACAGCAGTATGCAAGATATTGTTAAAGAGAAGCTCTTTTATCATTTAATAAGTTTTAAGCAGGGCCTTAACTTTTACGGAATACCATTGCTTATTATGCATATTATTTGCAACTTTTCTGTACTTTCTAGTTTAATAATGACTGAAGTTATGCATTTATAGTCTCTGATAAATATTCTTTGGACTGAGATAATTAGTGCTGTGTATACTGTAATAATGGTGCAATTTTAGTTGTTAAAAGCTTATTTTACTTGAGTAAATCATGCTATTATATATCGCAATGCATTGGCAGGATGATATATGTATCTATGTTATGACACTATGACATGTTCATAACATATAATACTATATATACCATAAAATATGTTATTAAACGACTGGACAAGGTCGACCAACTAATAAACTATTGCAAGAAATTACTGACTGAGATGCTGTATTCACAGGGTTTATTCTATTTTATTCTTCATCAAGGATTTATCCAGCATTCTAAAGAATGTAAACACTATACCTTTTGGGCAGCTGATGTGCTCATCCAATCAGCATAATCTGAATGACTAATAACCTGACCCTTGCCATGGCTGTAGAGGTAGTGTTTGGCTATTTCTACTTTACACAGTCGCTCTATGCCAGGGACTCCTTCTTTCTCATAAGTTTCAACCATCAACCCGCCCATTTGTACATCCATAAGAGAGTACATTGGGTTGCTCTTCATTTCCTACAGCCAATAATATAAATCTATCAATGGATATTATAGCTGAAAATGTTTTAGCAAATTTTATGCTGAGATTGGTTGCATGATTTGTATAATATAGCAGCATATAAACTACATATTTAATTAATATGTGTGGTGAAGTGCGTATAAACTACAACAACAAAAATAATTGCATACAAAATAAATCAAATATTTAGCAACAAGTATAATAATATAGTAATACTTTTATAACTGTATAAACCAAAATATATATAGTTTGTGATTGGTGAAAATGACACTAAATTAATTTAGATAGAGATCAGAGTTCCTTTTTTATCACTGCTTGTAACTTTTAATCTCATAGCTTTGCACAACATATTAATAGACATAGTGATGGTGCACTCATACGGAACTGTATTGTTTGCATTTTGATAATTATAATATCTGATCTATGATCCACTAATAAACTTGATGGGTGTTGACTCAAGTGTAGAAGCCCACCTCTTTCTTTGCTTGCCATCCTAAATCAGAATCACCTTCAGTTTCTGCCCAGCAGATCATCCTTAGGCTGTTTGACAGGCAGTCATAGCTGTGTTATACATAAAACAGTTTACTCAAATATTTCTCTTTTGCATGGTGTCGCTGTTCTCGTATTTATAAAGTGTCAAATTGTACTAAAGAATAGAATCCCAAAGCCTGCAGCTTTACTCTACGATTTTGTGAAAGCAAAAGTATATACTATATATGATCAAAAAATAACTAATTGTCTTATTTTTATATAACAATTTTGAAAGCAACTGCTGGAACTTAAAAAAAATACTTTGAAGCAAGCGCAAAGAAACCAGCAAAAAATTACTATTTAAAAAAAGTTAAAAATAAATATTCGTTATCTTACCATTTTATTCATAATAATTACGTGTTTTGTAATTTCCACGGAAATTTGTGTGCCGAGTAAAGTTGGCAAAATAATAGCAAAAGGAGCTAATGAGCGCCCGATCTACACTAAACTGCATGTATTAGTTGCTTTCAGATCTTCAGCTGTGTTGTAACCTGCCATGGCCTATTGCATTACTTAATCAATAGACACTTATAATTTAGAATTGAAGATATTTCAATTGAAATGAAAGAATCGATGATATTTATATGCCATTAGCAAACAATGCCTACTACTGCTCAGAGCTGAAGAGTAGAGATGCCAATTTAAAGCTACAATTTTAGCTGCTTGTCTTCCTTCACTGGAGCACAGGAGAAGGGTGGGCACATGTGTACCCACCTTGTGCAGAAGTTTCTCTGTGTATTTTAAAATACCAGAATTATATGTGTTAACAAAATGTTTAGCATTTTATATCAAGCAAAATTTCAAATATATGTGTATAGCATATAAATAGGTTTAAAATTATAATTATAATGCAATTGCAAAGACTTGGCCAAAAATGTTTATTTTTAGATAGATATACTTTAAGCCTTGACCAAAGTATTAGGTGAATAGAATGAAGAGTTACCCTCTCAGTTTTCTAATTTCTTTGTATTTTTTCAAGTATAATGATATCTGCAAGCAAAGATTTTTCAGCCAACCCTCTTTAATGATAACGCATACTGAGTAGATAGAGCTTATTAAAGCAGCATTATAAACAAATTTAAAAGTAAGCATTTAACTAGTTTATGAAAATATTGAAATTAAATCTTCTTCCATTCTAATTAAAACCAATAGCTGTGATTGAGCTTCAAATTATGAAAGTTACGAAGTTATGATACAAAACTGACTGAATGCTATTTTTTTAGAATGTTTTGCTAATTGTACCAATATTGAACACATATTTAATTGAAAGCCTTATTTTAATACATTTGTAGATTGTTACCTAATATAATTGCAATTGTAATATAAAATTAAGATGTATTCCATTAGGCCGGATCTGATTTTAATTTATAACAATTATGAAAATAGAAACTTTATTTTTACCCCTTATGTATAAGTTTAACCAAAGGGAATTAGTATTAATAAATCTTCCAAACTTAGAACCAAAGGAAGACAATTTCTCAATCATTGTCAAAAACAAAAGTACACACTTTATAAAGCAACAGCAAGAAAGAATCAAATATATCTCAAACCCTGGTTTTCTAATATAACCTAAATCTTTATATAGCTGAATATTGATTTGGATTTGCTTTACTGTCGAACTAATAATTACTATAAATTCAGAATAATAAAAAATATTTCACATTTTACAAAGAGAATTTTAGCACCTTTTTTGTAATAGCATCCCTAAGCTGATGTAAAACAGTGAGACTGGAGAGTCAGGACTTGTTGCTAATTTTATTATTATATTGTTATATAAGTGTTTCCTGTATAATAAAGCTGGTTGGTTACAGTTATCAAGCAGCTCTCACAGAAATTACTTGCAATTTCTAACATGCAGTTATATGTTTGCAGAGTGATCTATGTTACATTGTCTTACTAAATGCATATAAACAAGTAAACTCATGTCTCAAAATCTATAAATATCACGTGTGTGCGCGTGTGCGTGTTCGTGTGTGTATGCATATGCGTGCATGTGTGTGTGCATGGTGTGTGCGCATGTGTGTGTGCATGTGTGTGTGTGCCTGTGTATGTGTGTGTGCATAGTGTGTGCATGTGTGTGCGTGTCTGTGTGCATGCATGTGCGTGTCTGTGTGCATGCATGCATGCATGTGTGCGTGTGTGCATGCATGTGTATAGGTGCATGTGTGTGAGCGTGTGTGTATAGGTGCGTGTGTGCATGTGTGTGTGTGCGCATGTGTGTGAGCATGTGTGTGTATAGGTGCATGCATGTGTATAGGTGCATGTGTGTGAGCGTGTGTGTATAGGTGCGTGTGTGCATGTGTGTGTGTGCGCATGTGTGTGAGCATGTGTGTGTATAGGTGCATGTGTGTGAGCGTGTTGCATAACGGTTCAGAGAATCAAGCTGCCAGATGTGTCTTGAAGAGTAATTTTACAGCCTGCTAAGAAAATTGTTCTAATAGACAAAATCTATATTTTGCTCTTTAATGAAATATTCTACAATTTTAATAGATATATAAAAGCAAAGTAATTTTCTCATGAAGAAAATGGTTAACATTGATTTTATCACCTTTGGCTTTGTAGAGTTAGCTCTAGATTCTAGAACCTGCATGAAAATATTTTGTGGCTATTATACAAAACAAGTGTTTTGCTTTGCCATCATTTATTGAGATAAATAGACCATGAGAGTTATGGAACTAATGCAGGTTATATATGCTAGTTTATACTTGGTGTATTTATATATTGTATATATAGCACTAGCGAGTAGTGGGGTGAACTGAATGGATTATCAACAGTATTATAGGGTTGCTAAAACCACTCTAGTGCTACGCTTAATAATGTATTATTATAAATTATTTATACCCCATCAATTATAACTAACAGCGCACGCACAATAAAATATATGCAAACTGAAAAATCCTACTGATCCCTAAGCTCAAAATAAAGTATGTACAAAGTTTAGTTGTATATAAGTTTTACATGATTAATGCATGAAGGTTTTATCAGTAATAGAAGTCAAATATTTATACATGCATTAGATTTTCAAGGTTTTAAACATTTTATTGATTCAATGTTATTAACAAAATAATATGAGCAACAGATAAAAGAATATAAATAGTTTACAAATAAACAATTTAGTTATAGTAACTTGTATCTGAGAGTAAAACATAGTCACACACTGACTAGTAGGAATCCTGTATCAAGTTGTGACTCAGAGCTGACTACTTTGAGAATTCCCATGAGCTTCTGCTGTATGCGCATTGTGACTTTTATCACCTTTACTCTCTTTCATTCGCGAGAACATTCTAGATAACTTTGAGAAGCTCTCCAGCTGAATCACTTGTGACAGAACGACAGAAATACCTTGCAGTGTAATGAAAACACTTAAAACAATCCACAGCTGCCTTTTAGCTGGTCCAGATCCACCAATTTCAGTAAAAAACAGCAATATCCAGTGAAATCCAAATATTATCTGAAGTTTTACTACAGTCAAAATCTTCTTTTTAGTTCGTTTTTTATCTGCAGTATGAAGATTCTGATCTGATTTGACAATTTTGTACACAGCAATAACGCACAGAATTGAGTTGATTAAAATCAATGCGTATATAAACCCTGTGAATGTCAATACTCTTATCCAGCCTCCCTCCACAAAACACAGGTATGGGGAAAAGACTGGGTAGAGGCCTGCAACTTGAAATCTGTCTAGTACATAAGTTAATGCAATGAACACTCCTGGTGTGAGCCAAGAATACAAGGCAAATTTAATGTAAGTTTTCTTTCCACTGGTGGCGGCAATTTGAACTTTAGCAATTCCACGTATCATCCAAATAGCCAGGGAGTTTGTCCATGTGTGTGTACACATTAGAAAATACTGGGCAAGCGACCCAACCACCCGACACGGCACTCTTGAGTTTCGAACTTCCTTAATGAGGCTGTAGAAGAGCAAAGCTCCTACGAGGGTGGCTATTGCACTTACAATGAGATTTCCTGTTAAAGTCCATTGTCTTCTGACCAAATAGTAAATTATGTAGATAGTGGAAACAGTAATTGATAATCCTGACAGTATGTAGTCTTGTAATTGTAAATCAAAACCAGGTAATTCATATTCAGTACACACTTTAACGACATCTCCCTCCAAGTAATAATCAGTGTGAATGAGCTGGGGTGGAGATACACTCTGGATGCTTTTATCTGGGCACACAGTGAATCTAGAAGAGATAGCTTCATCAATGTCAAATTTTGAACAATAACTTGATGTTTCTGCTATATACGTTGAAAATACTAAGTCAAAGCCACCATGCACTGTTGTTGGTAACACAGTAAATACATAGGTGGAAGGGCTATATATTATAACAAGTGCATTTAGAATGGTAGCCTCTGTTTCTACAGTAGTGTGATATACTCCATGAGCGGTGACCCTACCCATGAAATCATTAACACACCCAAATTTCTGATCAGGGAATATCAAATTACAATGGAGTAGCTCTCTACTGTAACAATGAATGGTTGGAAATACACTAAATGCATTTGTTTCAAACAAATCAAAACTGTAAACTTCCAAACATCCTGTAGTGTTTGATGAGCTTCTTGGTTGTTGTGAACATTTGTTACATTCACGCTGAGCATCTGCTGGTGGTAGTGCCTTATAGGTGAAATTATCTTCACACTGATTAGTGGCATATGCAGGTAGGTTGAAAATTGTTATATTTGGAAGCATTTCATTACAGATTTCTTCAGTAGTCCCATTCTTATATGTTACACATGCTAGGGTGTTTAAATCCATGACATCGTTACAGTCACATTGTCTGAGAAGAGCTGTTATGTTCTGGCAGGTGTCTTGTCCAGTCTCATAGTTTGGGTAAACCAAATATGCATCCGAATCTCTTGTACATGTCCTCTCATTGAAGTCTATGCGGAAAATAAACATATATTTTGTTTCACCATTTATGTACTGATCAAAGAGTCTAGAACTGTTTATATCAGCCTTGAATGTTTCTCTAATCTGACAACCCTGCCAGGCCACACTGTTGCAGCTGGCACAGTAACTGTTACGAAACTTTCTGTTAGCTATGAAAGTTTGGTACTCCACGGAATGCCCAGCATTACTATCCCAAAAATGAAACTTAGTACCAACAGAACCTATAGAATTTTGAAGGTTTGCTAGCGAACTGCCCTCATACACAAAAGATGTTGGTTCCGATTCACATAGACTAGAAATTTTCCAATCTTTTGAACTTCCTGAACATGTAGAGACATATTCATTAGCATCTAAACGGCACTTTCGGTAAATGGTGTTGTTATCAGGTGGAGTGAATCTTTTGGTTTTACACAATCCTGATCTGAAAGCATAGTTTTGCAATTCAACTTGAATAAAAAACAATCGTTATGCATTGCTTACTTATGTGCTAAATATCATAGGACTAGATTAGAAGTAACACCTTGTATTTAATATTGTAGAATGTAGGATATATGTCTAAGTCATTTTAAACACAACGCAGGGCTAGTTTACATGTTTGTGTTGATTATAGTAACATCTACAACTTTTATCACAGCAGCTAAGTTAAAAAATATCTGACATTTCTTTCCTATTAGCGCAATGTGTCAACAGCAAAGGACGTTTCTATTTGTCATTTTTACCTACTATCACTTTAATCGAAATATAATAATTTGTTTAGATTGTATAACTACGAAATACATGATGAATTAGATTTATACCTTTTCAGCTGAATAATACCAGGGTCCATTTGGAACATCTGAACGTTATCTTTAAATTCATCACTTGTTACATCTGTTCTGATTGGTTGAGTGCATGTGTCATTAGCTACTTCAATACACCCAACTTCTAACCTCCAGAAGAGAAAATTCTCTACCTTGTGACACATGGCACAGTACATATTAGAATACCTACAAAGTAAAATCAAATATAAATGATAGACTATACCATAAAAGCTCTTATTATAGACAATTCATAAAGAAACAGCAAATAAAATGTTTCTTCATCATAAAATATGGCATTTAACTGCAGCTCCATCATTTCAGAAGTACTGAAATGTAGCTAGCAACACTGAGTTTGGGTGACTGAGTTGTCGTTGCCTAAATTCCTAACCCCAAACTCAAGACCCTCACTCTCCCAACCCCTCCTCCAAAAAGTTGCACTCAGTGACCATCGGCTCAGTGCTGCTTTAAGGGATTTTCAATAGGTCATCCATTCTATGCTACTAGTCACACTGTAACATGCCAACACATAGCCATGAACATCTAATCATTAGCTAGCCAGAATCTCACCTCTTAACAAATAAGAATTCAGTTCAGCATTTCCGCTATACCGGCAGTGATACAGTTTGCCTAATTATTTTAGTGAATTTGGTTAGCATAATTTAGCCAAATTTACTAATGTGCCTTACAAATATAATTATTAGAATTATATTTATGATGAATAGGATAACACTAGGTAGTAGCACTGGAACAAGTGAAGCAACTCGGTTAATAAAAGCTCAGATAGTAGTTTTAATAAAATTGAATCACAGATGCGGTGAAAGTTTGAAAAAAATGATGAGGGTACCCTAAAGTATGCAAATATTAGCATCTAAAATGTCATGAGCCTTAACGTTTTTCAGTCTTTTCAACAGGAATGCCAGAAAAGGACAGCAGAGTTTAAACTTAAAAGTTGAGACGAATTTAGAGCCTTTTCAGAGTAAAATAACATATAAAAAGTTTGTGATTAGGATGATTAGGCTTATATTTTGAACATTATTATGAGCTATGTTAAATTATCCTAGTGCAATTACTTTCTATCAGCATTCCCCCTCAACTACATGCGCTGTTGTCGAGTGCTTACAAAGGGTTGTTATGGGGGCAGTGCTGCTGAGGTCAGGTTTTAAAAACTGAGGAAGGTATTGCATACTCCTGTGTGTATTCGAGCTCTGATCCCTACACAAGAGGGTTCAAAGTGTTCAAAGACTAAAATCGGACAACTACAATGTAAATTCCTCAATGAGTTTACAGCTCAGCAGATACAATAAACACCATGTCTGCTAAGTTTCCATCCTATGTATTGGGCAATTTTATAATCTTTTAACCAATAAAAAGAATGTTTTGCTAATGAAACATGAGCTCATACAGTTGGAATTGGTTTGATGAGTTGAAGAGTAAATAATTTGGAGTTGTCTTATTGAGAGATGCAAAACTTGTACAAATAGACTGAAGAAAAGCAGGCATGATCTAACTCAAACAAGGAGTAAGTTGAGCCAAGGCGACAGCATACAGTGTGAGACAGACATACTGATGTAATGTATTTAGAACATTACCTCAACCCAGTTGCAATGTCTGTCACTGGCAGGTTTGGAGAACTCCATGTGAGACTTGCAGAAGGCGAATCACAAAGTTCAATGACGGTGAGATTTTCAAAATTGGCGGGGCATTTATCAATTTCCATAACACCCATTTCATAGCCATCAACAACATTGAAATTCCAATTTAGTTCAGGGATGCAAGAGAACGTACCGTGTTCCAACGCAGTCTGGTTAGTAGCCTGGTGGTCAGAATCTTCACAGCAGTCATTAAAATAAACACAAAACTTATCACAATAACAATTCAACTCATCCTCCTTCATTAGTCCCTGCTTGACAGCTTCACATCTGCTAAGATATTGACACATTATATCAGAGTGCCATGTTAGGTTGTTCAACTGAGTATTTGGAAGAATGGTAAATTCATTTACTTCAGTGCAGGACAGTGTCTCTGGATCTAACAAATATCCTTCACCACAACCTGGCTCTGTGCAACTCAATGAAGAATTCGCATTGCTTACTATAAACTGGTCACAGACCTTAGCATGAGGACTATGGCAGCTAAAAGAGCCTAAGTTCCAGAGAGAAGCTGAACTATCTGTTGAGTTTCCTGTAATATTAGTCATATCTTGCTTACAGAAGCTGTATGCATCATCTGCAAAGTAGGAGCAGGTCACATTTATTCTGCTACTGAAGCGTGAAGACTTCAACTCAGTTGCATTATGATACAATGATAACCTAGCACTCATCAACACTTCATAATTGCTAGCAATGGAATTTGCTCTTTGAGAAAGTTTTGTGTTAATCCAAGTAAGCTGCAGATTTTCTGGTTGTAATTCTTCTACATTAAGCTTTGCTGGCTCAATGTTCATTAAATTTTGCTGATGGCACTCTGCGCAAAACTGATTTCTGTAGATTTGATTTGTAGTTATCACTTTTATATAGTTAGCAGGTCCTTTCGCACACAATTCTGAGAGTTCAAAGTTCGAGAGATCTGGACAAGTTCTGATGGCATTTACACACAAGTGTGGTGAAACTGGTGGATGGTAGAAAATCTCGCAATCTCTGCAAAATGTTAGAGTAATAAATCTGCCTGTCCAGTAAAACTATAACGTAGAATATAGAGTGACATAACACTGGTACAAGAGATGACTTACTACTTAATAGAATATTCCAATAGCTTACAACAATTTAGTATTTTTATAGCATAAATTCCGGCCTACAAAAAGTTTGACTGTGTTATAGATTATTTTGTAGGGCAACACATGCCAATTTTTTTGGTTTAACACCAACAGGATAATAATGCCCAGAATGAGTGTCAGTTTATATGCTACAAGTAAACTCACATTTTGACGAGAGCAAGCAGAAAGTTGGGCTTAGATTATAAACATAAAATGAAAATAAGTATTGACAGTGACTCAATGAGAAATGATGATTGTGCTGTTGAAAGTGCCAAGTTCTGTAAAAGCTTTAGTACAAAGCCTAACAAGTGCAACTTTTTTTCAACAACAAGCAAAAGTTTAAAACAAGTTTCACTAAGGAAATATTTGAAAAAGTTGCCATCGAACTCAAAAATAAATTACTGCTAGGTAAAGAAAAATGTGGCTGTATAGGAGTCTATGTATTCATACTGACTTGACTAAAGCTAGCAGCTTGTCTCTGGTTGGCTGGTTCTCCACATAGTCTCTAATTTTATCAGTTTCACATTCAACATTTGCCGGGAGCCACTCAACGCTGTCTAACGTCTCATTAGAGGTCTCAATGTTATTGGATCCAGTGTGAAGAGGTTGGTCAGCCAGGTTGATCTTCTGGTAAGGATCCACTCCATTGCACATGGCACAGTATACATTCTTGTATAACAGATGGCTAACAACTCCTCTAACAGGCCAAAGTCTTATCGAAATATCTAAAATATATATTTGCTTTTATTAAACATTTGATTGCTCTACTAAGTGTATAAACTTTTAGCACATATTTTATGCAAAAATCTATGTTCTTTACACCAATGAAAATGTCTATTTTTAGTTCATTATTAACATTTATTTTAATAAACATGACAATATACCCTGAACTTGAAGCCATATGCACAAGCTATCTGTTTGAAACTTGATAAAATAGCAAATTGTCAAAACTTACAAATTTACTGTGATTTTAAGAAAGTTGAAACCGCTATAAATCATGATGTAATTTTACAGCGTATGATACAATCCAAGCTACAGTAAGTATAATTATAATATCAGATTTAATTGAGCGCGTGCAAGTTGTTGAGGATAGAAATAATGATGATTAAACAGTATATTGCGGTAAGTATTGAAACACATTATTATTGTATAACATTGAGGGATTCATGTATATATATAAAAGGTATAGTTCAGGTTTCCAAACTAATCAACCAACAGAAACTCTCTCATTTCTGCGCTGCTACTTGTACAGCACCGAAATTCAATTGTTATATGGACAATAATGTATATCACCTTGTCAATTCTTGTTAAAAATTTTGTGCTTAAAGATAATTTGTAGATACTTTTAATTTTAACTTTCTAATTTTATAAATAGGCAAAGCTGATTCAAAACCACAGAAAGCCAAACCAATAGCTAATTAAGTCAAGTCAAGTTATTTAAAAAAATCAAAATGACTGACAAGTGCATGAACAAGCTAATATGTAGGCCTATAATGATATGTCTATTTAAAAAAATAAGCGTAAATATACAAATTGGTAGGCAGTTGCTTATATTTAATAAATGAAAATAAAATTAAAAGTAAATTGCTGTAATAGCGTTAAATACCATCAAATTACTATAGCTGTAGTGATTATAGTATTCTGACAATATAACATGAAGTCATGCTTGATTACACAGCCTTCATTAAAATGCTATTAATCATTATAGTTAAAATTATTTTTATAATAGCCATATGTAAGTTATACTAAAATATAAATCTATCAGTCCCGAAGTTTTGAGTTGCTTGAAAGATTTGCAACTGGTCAATAAAAATATTTAAGTCAGGCCAACTAGTGGAGCATGTCAAGTCAAGTCAAGTCAAAGATTAAAGCAAGGGACTTGAGTCAATGAGTTTCAAGCACTGTCAGCAAATATCTCGGAACCAAATCTATCAAACTTTATGGAAGAACAAAATATTATAAAAATTTTTAATGCAGGCACTGCACCTTATTTGTAGCAATACTAACCAGAGTTGTTAGTGTAATGGATTTTAGATTATGTTATTATCGAAAGGATAACTCTTCATGGCTTGCTCTCTATACGCTTGGCATAATGGCTATAAGTATTAAAGATCAATTATCATAATAGCTGACAATTGGAATGCGTACAATCTCTCTTGTACTTGGCTGGACAAGTATTGCTAGCTACTAATGCACTGGCAGTTAGCTGCTTAGTAGCAGATGCTAGTGTTATGCTTATGGTGATGGAGTTAATTAGTATCGACGAGACGGACTCGGCGTAGACTGTTATCCGACAATATCTTACAGTCGACAGTGGCACCACTAACGCTAGCCAATCAGGACAGGCACACTAATTGATAGCAGGTGGAGCTAGCTACTCGTAGTTGCAGTGCGCTGAGTAGCTAGCCGGCAGAGCAGCTTGGGACTTCATTTAGAGTAGTTGTGTATTAAAGCTCACTAATTATGTAATCGTTTTCTATTCATGCTAGCAGTAAATAACCTTCTTGTATTTGTGTAAATAATAAAGTTATCTTAGCGTAAACAACCTGGTGCAGTGGCTTTGTTTAAGTTGACCCACACATAATAATAGTGAACTGGCAAAATTCACTACATTATATACAATATTCAATAAATCTCTAGTCATAAACTACAAGACGCAAACACTATAATATTTGCTCGCCATAAACTAAAAAACTTGAATAACTACGAGACTGTTATAACATTTTGCGTCTCTCTGCCAGACTGTCAGCAAAAACTTTCCTACCAAAGTTTAGACATTTTTGTCAGCCAAGAATTGTGCTAGTAATAATATTACTTATCACCATTAGCATTACAGTGACCTAATTAATATAAACAAACCTGTCAGCTGCCCGTCATCTTGCTCACAGAGTTCTTCTAGTTTCTTATCTGTAGTAGTGACTGGACACTTGTCTATAACATAGTATCCATTGTGACAGGAGAACGTACCAGCTGGTAGCTGCTCCACGGGTCTAGAAGGTGACAAGGCACAACAGTCACTGTAGTACTTACAGAAATTCTTGTCTAACACATCGTATCCTATGCAGTACCCCTTTGCTAATGTGGTGTTAACAACTTCTGACTGTTTGGAGAGAAGCCCAACGTGTATCTCTGTGGGTACATCAACAAACTCTAGAAAGGAATCTAGATGCTGTTGTGGTACAAACCCGTCAGCTCTACCCCAAAACATTAGCACGATGCTTAACTCGATAACAACCATAGTGTAGCACTAGTAAGCCATAGAATTCAATACCATTTACTTTCATCATTTGTCTCACAGTACATATCTGCAACTAGTAAAAGTGTTAATCATTTACTTGCTAATAAATTCACTGGATTACAGCCCGTGGCTCCTGACAAATAAATTAGTGTTTCTATTCAAGCGTGTCTTGTCAAACGATTCACTCTGCAATAACAAGACAATCATTGCTAATAACAAACACGTATGTCACAGGGTTGAGGAATCTGACGTCATACATAGTTTACTAGGACAAAATAGATGCAGGCACCATGTGATAGATTTTTCAGGTACTACTCTATGATATTAATAGCTTTGAAATATAGCTCTTAATACAGTGATTGTTTCTATGCATATATCCGGTGTGAAAACTGAAGCACAGCTTAGGGTTCATGGGACAAAAGCTTTGGACCTTCACAGCGGGTTCTCAGACTACACATTCTAGCTAAGCAAATCAGCATAAACCACCTCAAATAACTGCTGTTATTGAGCCATTTATAAATAGTAGCCTATTTGATGAGATTGGAATTCAGTTGCAAAATTATGTTGCTAGTTTCCTATCTCTCAGACAGAATTTTAGCCAATCCTTCAGTGTACATGTAGACTATATACTGTAGTGTATACCTACACTATGCTTATAGAGGTACTTACTAAATGAATAAGTCTCCACTGACTAGATTACAACACACTTCTATAAACACAATATAAAGGTATGTATGATTGTTTGTTACAGTTAATTCTGATGTATTTGCTGCAACTATCTAAGAGTGTAATTAAATTCTATTTAAATAGCATGTGGAGTTTAGCTCGCAGTAGCTATCATAAACGGGATTGAGCATGCCTGGACTACCTCTGCCTTGGCTAATGGAGAAAAAGCTATTTCAAATAGCTATCAGGAGCCAGTAGCTATTTCTATTAAAGTAAGCAGTCCATGGCCAACAGTTCAGCGGGTCAGTTGGATTCAGACAGCAGAAGAATGGATATTCATGAATAAATTTATAAGATAAATCGTAGTGCATGTCCAAGGAAGTGCAAAGATTTCCTGCTGCTTAATTAAATGGTATAAAAATATGTTGTATTTTAATTAGTGAACATTTAATAACTTCTATGTGTACTACAAAGAAAAGTACAAAACTAAGAGTTAACTGAGTATATTCTAAAATGAGCAAAGTGTAGAACAATACAAAAGGGCAACTTGTAGAAATTGTGTGTATATGTGTATGCATGTGTGTATGTTTGCATGCTTGTGTGTGTGCATAGTAATATAGTATTTCAATTCTGGTGTTAATGTTGTGTAGGCTAAAACACACACGCGCACACACATGCACACACATGTTTTATACAGGTTGAAGTCAGAACATGAGAACAACAAACATTCACTCTGTTTGTTGCACTTAGGTAAGTTATTATGGAAAGATATGGGCTGCATGTATCTACTAGATTGATGAAAATTCTATAAGTATCAGACTTGTGTTTTGGCTCTCATGCATCCTAACAACAATAGCAATATAATACTTGATATAACTGTACAAAGGAGTTGAGTTCAACAATACCACCACATCTAAGGCTGTACGTTCAAAGATATATGCAGTATCATGTAACATACTATACTATTGATATTTATACTAGTGATAGATATGGATATTCCAGGTAAGAAGTGCCAACATAATTTCAAACTTTTAATCAAAAATGATAAATTGTTGATTGATCAAATTTGAAATTAAAGAGAATGATATATTGTATTTTAATATCTGGCATTATAAAAAACAAGTGTAATCTGTGCTCACAGTTGATCTACTGGTAACTTCTACAACTGATGATCTGGTTCACTCAGCCAGACATAGAAAGCACCACCGCCGATCCACAGATGGCGGTGGTGAGTTGGACGACAAAGAGTTGAACCAGCTGGCCGCTCATTTGCCTGACCTCATTCTGAACCAAAATCTCTCTGCCACGCCCCCTTTTGTCAGACAACTCTCCGGAGTTATCATGTTCCTAGATATTTCTGGTTGGTACAGACTCAGTCACAATGTATAGCATGTAATAATACATTTAAACATATTCACGCTAAATGTGAATTAGATTGAAATGTTTAATTTGTTAATCTTGGAATTGATTTGACTAAAAAACACAGCCCTTTCATTAGCAGTAAAAACGAATTTCTTATATAAAGTTTGGAGCGTCAGCCAATTTCAGATATGCAACAGCTTGCTACAGAAAACCTGAGTTTATTTTTTAAACAATCAAGTGTAATTTTTAATAACAAGACCGCTATTATATTATTGAAAGCTTATTTAATTCATAACGATAATTTATTAATTTGGTTTATTTATTCTAATAGTATTCAAATTATAATAGTGATTATTTTATTTTTTTACGTTATAATAGTATTATTATTGTTATTTTAAGTATAATAATATTAATATATAGCTATAATTATTCACCATGTAATGAACAGCATTAGTCTTAAGATTTGATTTGTGTATACAAGCAACATAAACATACAGCCTGGTACTTCCTAGTAACCTTGTCTTTCTTCATGTCTGTATCTCAGGCTTTACTGACCTGAGTGAGAAATGCAGTGCCAATGGGGTTGCTGGATCAGATCAGCTGACAGCCATTTTGAATGATTACATGGGAGCCATGATTGAAGAGGTGCTAAGAATAAAAGGAGATGTGCTGAAGTTTGCAGGAGACGCCATATTGGCATTTTGGAAGATAAACGATTATGACCACTTGCTGAGACTTGTCAAGTCGGTGATAGAATGCAGCTGTAACATCCAGTCCAAATATGGCACATACAATGCAGAAGGCCTTACTACCCTCAGAGTGAAAATAGGTAGCCAAATCATAGGCCAGGTGTTGCAAATTATATAGTCATGTTCTATTTAGTCTTTGATCCGTACATACAAGTTGAGTTACAGTTACAATTTAATTTTTGATTTGTCAAGCAGTGCCAGACAAGCAATCTTGATTATTAAAGCTTGGGGTTGTTGTGTATTGTCTTCCAGCACCAAATTTTTTATGTTTGAAACAAAATAGAATATTTCATGGCTGAAAGTTATGACTCAATCAGAACCAAATCTGTATTGTAGAAGACCTATATCTCTTCATTATATATTGTTCATTGAATGTAGCATTTGCTTATTGAACTTATTACTTATTGGTTTATACTCGTATTACTTGATTAAAATTAAAATTAACACACTTAAGTTTAGCTGTAGCTCAAATTGTAGTCTTAACCAACATATGCTAGGTACAACATATATAGAGCTGCAAAGTTGAGGTACTGAGTGTGATGAACCCAAAATTAGCACGCTGAGTGGCAAACTGATTAGTATTATATATGCTAAATTTCAGTAGAATCTTCAAAAAAAGCTGATAGAAAGTTAAAAAGATGCAGTGTATATGATATGTAGTGTACAATGTTTTACTCGGTAAAATTTGTACTTGAAGAAGTCAGTTGTCAATTAAAATTATTCAATCAGCAAAGTGTAGGTACTAAACTGCAAGTGACATCACGATTGCTGTCTAGTACTGATATAGCTTGCACGCAGCACAATCATTCTTGTATAAAGTACTATACTCGAGTTATTACATAACCTGAGAAATTAATATCCAAATATTTTAATTTTGGTTTTATTTTCTAACTGTAATGCATTATTAAAGAAATCTAATTTTTAAATTAATAATTCATATAAAAAAGATCTATGAAATAAAATGAATAGACAGAATTTTCTAGCATAGCGGCTAGTGCAACACCAGCGCAAATTAACCAATAACATCTGAGCATAATGGCATGAAATAATTTGCAAATGTTGTAATCCATAAGAAAAATTCTGGTTATTACTTGAAAATATAAAGGCATGTTTCTGTAACATATGCATGCAATAGTATTATTTACACAACAGGGCTTTCATGCATTGAATATGCTATAGAAGCACAGATATAACTTGTATAGCTTTGCCACTGAAAATTGTATTCTTGCAAGACACAATAAAAAACCTTTAGTTATCCAAATTATTATTCTGTATTTTTTAGCTCTGTCTTTGGGTAAAATGTACTTCTTTGTTTTTGGAAACCACAACCGCTACTTTTTCTGTGAAAGTGGAGCAGCGGTAAAGGACGCTAAAGACGCTGAGGCCCTTAGCAAGTCTGGGGACATCATTGTGTCTCCTTATATGTGGAGTTACTGCGTAGAAAAAGACTATTCATATACTATGCTGGAAGATGGCAAACACGCAAAGGTGAGCTGTTTATAGCAGTAACACCTGCATGAGAATTAACTGTAAACAATATTCTTATATGCAACATTCATTACAATTTGAAGTAGTATTTTTACAGCATATTTTAACGATTTCAGTTTAGTTATAAGAAACTCGTTTATCAAAAGAATAAATTCATATTGTTTGAATAGCAATCTCCATAATTTTGGTGTAGATAACAGGCATAGTCAAGCAAGAGCAACTCGACAAAACAAGCTTACAACTAGGGGGCTCTGGGGACATGCCCCGTGGGTATGATTACACGGGAGAAGAAGCAGCAGTGACATCTAAAGGTGACTTTCAACTCAATAATTGATATCAGGCTGAAAATATCTGCATAATTGTGAATGTTAAGATACAAGTTTCTGTTAATGGACCATTTGGCATTTGATAATAAATTGTGGCTTTGCTTATCTAAAATGTATAATCAAACTTGTGTACCTCCACTATGTATTAGAGAAAAGGTGAATAAACATTTTCTATACTTAAATATATTATTTGGGGCTTTCAGAATCTTCATTGTAGTATAATTACACTGCAGAGTTGCATACTGCTACAGTTACTGAAATACTGTGTGTTTGAATTTGCAATGTAATTTAGGGGAAGTGATGTACTGTTATGCAAGTCTAAATTCACAATGTAATTTAGGGGAAGTGATATACTGTTATGCTAGTCTAAACTCACAATGTAATTTAGGGGAAGTGATATACTGTTATGCTTGTCTAAACTCACAATGTAATTTAGGGGAAGTAATATACTATTATGCTAGTCTAAACTCACAATGTAATTTAGGGGAAGTGATATACTGTTCTGCTAGTCTAAACTCACAACGTAATTTAGGGGAAGTGATATACTGTTGTGCTTGTCTAAACTCACAATGTAATTTAGGGGAAGTGATATACTGTTATGCTTGTCTAAACTCACAATGTAATTTAGGGGAAGTGTATCGAAAGGCAGCCTTTGAAACTGGCATACATCTGAATGAGACACTTAGTAAATATGTTACAGACATAGTGTTAGATAAGGTAAGGAAAGTAACGAAATTGGTATTCGCCATTATTGAAAACTGTGAATATAACCAATGATACCCTGGTTGAGATAGTCATCAATCTTTACAAACTGTAAAAACAAGGCTGCAAATAGAATTTTTTTAGTTTAAGTCTATAGTCTATTGAAAACCTGCTTTCTTTTTTTGAATTTTTTTTGCAAATCGACAAATAATGCTAAAAACACTAAAATATTTAAAAAAAAGTTCAACACAATCTAGCTGGTACACTTTCTTAGAGGAGACAACTCCATCTTTATTTTAATCATATTTTTAGTTTGCCAGTCTTCAGCATTTTATTTGTTGAAAAATTTTTACTAGTCAATCCTAAGAAAATATTACAAATTATTTTATATTATTTAGATTAAATGTAAACTGATATATATATAGAAATCATACATGCAAATATATTATTCTAAATTAAAGATGTCTACTAATCACTAACTGCCGTTACTTTTATATTTCAATAATCTGCTGCATTTTTAATTTTCAACACAGCTAGAGGCTGGTCAAGGAGTAGAATACCACTCAGAAATTAGACCGTGTACCATAGCTTTCATAAATCTCCTGCTAGTCAGTGATGATCTCAAGGCTAGCATGCAATGTGACATCTTACAGAAGGCATATGAAGTGATCGATGTTGAACTAGAAATATATAAAGCCAGTTTAAACAAAGTAGTCATGTTTGATAAGGTAGGCTGGCTTGTATTGAAAGTATTGAAACTTTGCCAAGTGCATATACAACATAGAATAATTATTAAAGGTTCAACAATATTTTGGCATATTATAGATGTGCTTATAATACTACAGGTGATTTCTTTCCTTATATGCTATAGATACAATTAAACTCATTTTACATCTAGTCTTGTTGGATTTACATTGGTTGATGTTAATAGCTTATTTTTCTTGACCTAACAATAAAATACCAATAGATATAAGTAGAGGAAACAACTCTATGATATATCAAACATGTAAGTTTCCAGTTCCATCTAAGAGATAATGAGATGTAGAGTAAGCAGTCATTATTTAGAATAAACTCATATAATGATAAATGTTAATATTGCCAAGCAAATAATAGTTTTTCTAAGAAATATGATAAGGGTTTTACTGTGTAAAGTTGCTGGGTGTATTTTGTATAATCAAAACATAATATCATCTTTTGGCTGTATTATAGGAGTCACAGTGGAACCTAATTAGAATAAGTTGTCATTTGCATGTATGCCTGCTGACCTTTACCAGGTTTCATGATATAGTGGCTTCTACTGTATCATGAGGCCTACTAATCTAAAATAAACTGATATTTGATGTTACTTCATCTAATATATATACTCTGGTTGCATAGATATTAACAGTTGAAACCACAGCATATGCAGGTCAATTATGTTTTCTAGGGCTGCTCTTTCCTAATAATATTTGGCCTGCCAGGCAAGAAAGACTCGTACGACTGCAAGCATGCCGTGCAGTGTGCCTACAAGATCAGAGAGAAACTGGCCGAGCTGCATGAGGTCAAGGTCTCATCTGCGGGTGTCACAACTGGCCACACCTTCTGCGGGGTTGTGGGGCATGAATACAGACACGAGTACACCGTAATCGGCAAAATGGTGAACATGGCTGCTCGTCTCATGACTTACTATCCTGGTAATTAGTATAAAGCATAGCATTTACTACAGTTAGAGTGTGTGTAGAGTTACTACCCTGGTACATATAACGTATAGCATTTACCACAGTTGGCTTTTGTAATGTGTGTAAAGTTTGATATATGCACAAATAGGAACTATTTATTTTTTTTGTTATATTTTAATTATTTTAATCATTTTGCTAATGTTGGTTGATCAATTAATTGATAAAGTTTGCACCAATTTATAATTAAAGTTTTAACTAAGTTAGAGATGCTGCTTGCAATATGCCAACTCTCTATTAATATACATAACGCTTAATAAACTACATGCGTGCACAATATGTTACTTGCCATGTCACTACCCTGGGCCTGGCAACTTGCCTTATATTATAGAGAACAGATTCTTCTGCATATCTTATAAGTAAATTATAATAAAGTTGAAGCATCTTTCTATCTTAGTTAGTAAGTGACTGCCATATGCACTTCAAATTTGCTAATAGCTACTGAATTTCTTTCCTATCATTGTCAGCAGTTATGCTTTTAAAATCATACTTGGTAAAAATTAGGGTTTTGCATTTTGCCATCTGGCTATTTAGACACTTTTGAGACTTTTTGATCTTAAATTGTTTAGTCAGCCACAACCAATATGCAAATACCAGTTAATACTTACACTTTTACTAAATTACTTAGCGAACTGTGTCTAGAATTCACACTATTAAAATACAGCAATAGTTGTAAACTTTAAATAGTATTAAATAAACTACTTCTCACATATTTTGAAAAGGAATGGTTTCATGCGACAATGAGACATACTCACACTCAAGGCTGCGGCAGCACCATTTCAGAGATGTGCCGGTTAAAGAGCTCAAAGGTCTCACTGATGTTGGTGTCATCAGAGAGTATACAGAAGACTCTACCCACATTAGCTTTTTAGCTACGCCTCTGTCCAGGTCTAAGAAACCAATGGTAGCCAGGGAGAAGTTAGTATTAAATAATATGAGAGAACATTTTGTACAATGCATGACACAATGGTGTTGTTAGACTCATTGTACAGCTAGGTAATTTGCAGTTTCCTTGTTGATATATATTGGATTAAAACACAATTCAAACACTCTTGCATAATCTACTTTTGAGTATAATATTTTCTTGTTTATAGTCTTAGTACCTATAACAAAATAATATAGTGGTAGCATAAATAATTTGCATTCAATGAATTTAAACCCCTTTGCTCTTTCTCATTTGGTAAAGTAACTGCTAGAACTTAAATTATACAAATTATAAATTGTAAATTAGTATGTATACTAATTTACAATTTGAAATGTATATGCTGCATAATACTTGTATAGAGAAATTGAACTCTACAACGAAACTGTGCATTCTTTAATCACTGCCAAACACAATGTTGAGAAGACAGCTAGCAGTTTGAAGGAAATAGCCAAAGATGATTCTCAAGCAATAGAAGGCACAACATCAACAACATCTAACATTGCCACAGATCTAGACTCGGCTCCAAAGAAGAACTTGTTGCTGTATGAAGGAGCTCTGGACTCTGGAACCACTCGACTGCTGTCTGAGATTGCAACTATAGCAGGGAAAACAAAAGATCTCATGGCTACGGACTTTACTATGACCAGCAATGATCTATACAGGTGATATGAATGAATACAAGGCCTACATGCATCTTTTTATTAGATTAAAAAGTGTTGAAGAAAAGGGCTACTTTCT
The DNA here is from genome assembly GCA_964035545.1 of Bugula neritina. NCBI lineage: Eukaryota > Metazoa > Bryozoa > Gymnolaemata > Cheilostomatida > Bugulidae > Bugula > Bugula neritina. The sequence goes on along the minus strand of OZ037769.1, from coordinate 8,815,811 downwards.
TGTTGGCTCTAAATAGCATTCTATTAAGCATTATTCATCAGCCTTAAATATATTGTTTTCTTATTCTGACTCAGCTCATATAAATACAATTAAATGCAAATGTGCTACATGTTGATTATAGATCTTAGGTTCATGATTTTTAGCAAAACTGAGGATTAAAAAGAATTTGGTTAAATATAAGAGCCAACCATTTTTAGACCACAATTGTTTGCTAGAAATTCAACTTTATAAAAAATATTTTTGTATATCTTAATTCACTTAATGTATGAGAGATTTTTATTTCAACTAGTGGCTAGTATATATATTTATAACACACATTATTCCAAGCATCACTTGTCATATATACAAGATAGCTAATGATACGATAACAATTGATATAGCAAATGGTTGTAGGTCCTGCTTAGGAATCAGGACTATATTAGCGAGTCTACTTAAACTACCATATGAAGACGGTAAAGCTAAGGAAAGACTAAAAGTGCTTAGAAGTCTTTTGCTTCTGGTAAGAAAGTTTAAAAACTAGAGATATGATTAAACTGATCACGGGTTCAAAGTTTCTAATAATAGTACTTAATTCAGCGAACACAGACAGTATTTTGTTTATAATATTTTAGCCGTCATCACGTCATGTAATATAATGTGACATATTCTGTAGTTGAGTGCGACACTGTGTAAGATAGTTATTAGGATATACCCATGCATACCCTCCAACTATGACCACTGATTGTAACATGTTCTACAGTTGAGTGTACCAGGTTCTGTAGTTGATTGTAACACTGTGTAGGAGTACGACAGAGAAGAGGTTAATGGGATCATCAAATGTCTGGAAGATATGCTGATCCTGGCAAATCATATAGAGGAATCACGGGCTGAGCCCCTCACCTCTGTAGATGATGAAGATAGTGAAGTAGTCCTACAAGTCCTGGAGAGTGTCTTCAATCTGGTAACATGTGATTTATTTTCTGCCTCAAAAACACAGTTCATTTTCAAAGTAAATTGTGATCTTGTATATATTTATCTTTATTCATAAAATTAAGAGAAAGCGTTTCAAAAGCTTTCAGAGTAGTTTTATCATTAATTTATTAAAAACAATTGTTATCAAATATTACCTTTTTAAAAAGACTGTATGGCAAATGGTGCCACTCAAAGTTTTCAGCTTTAATTGTTATTGAAGTTAGTAGTATAGGTACAAATAAAAGATGAAAAATATAGTAGGCCTATAATATGTGTTTAAAATGTAAGAGCAATGAATGATTTACAGTTATCATTTCATAACCAAAGATAAAAGATGGCATTTAACAAGCTGTCGATAATTTTTTCAATCTTGAGCTTTGGTCCAGCCATTTACTTTAAATTTATAGTGCTCTGCCCAATAAGCATCAAGCTTCACTGCCTTGTGGATCACCCTTGCTGAATTTAGTTTTCCTAATCTCTAATGCGACTAAGTGATACAGCTCTTCTAAGTTCACCTGAGGTCTCCAATACCGGTAGATACGACTTCTTTAGAGCTCAGTGAAAATTTTATATTTTAGGTGATGGAGCAACAGAAGAAGTTCTATGTGCTCATAATTGATGAAGCTGAACATATGGACGGCATGTCCTGGAAGTTTATACAGCTGCTCGGTGGAAGATCCGATGTCTTAGTGGTCATGTGTAAGACTTCAACTCCTCTCATTCAATAACTTTGAAAGCATTCATGCTCTTTAAAAATTATTTTGCTTTTAGTGACAAACATATTCTTGCACATGGCAGTGTAAATGAGCAATTGTCATTTTGTATTCTGTTATTTTCTGATAACTTTACATCTGCACAGTTGAATATAGCTGTACAAAGCCCGACTTGCTGGCTGTGCTGCGAGTAACAAAATGAATAAAAAAGCTAATTGAAATTAAAAACGTGCAATACATAGTATTCTATAAAAATCAATGGTTTTCTATTTTATCAAAGCAAAGTTTAAGCATATAAATTATTAGCTGCTTGTCTAGCAACTGCTATGGTACATTTACTGTTATATATAAGCTACCGTGATCTCACATACATCTACTGTTAGCTCAACTATTTTAGCTATGATGAACTATGAGAAATCAACTCCTGTGGACTACATCGACGAATTTCTAGAGTTGCCTACTTTACACAGATGCCGAGTGGAGTCTTTGCCACCCGACGTTCTTGCGATTGTTGCTTGTCAAATGATCAATGTCTCTGCAATACCTGTTGAATTGGAACAGTAAGCTAATTTTATTTTAGTACTTTCATTAAAAATTTTATAAGAAATTTAAAGAATAAATGCTTAAATTTGATTAATTTGTAGTATTTTAGAAGATTACACATAGGTCAATGCACTACCACCACAGTATTATGATAATTCTCATTATTAATTTAAGAGTTGTCAACTTATTTCTCTTTAGATTACTAATGGAAAAAACCCAAGGCAACCCGGGATACATTCGCCACATCATCACTGATCTGTTGGCATCACACCAGCTCCAAATAGTCAGCCTGTTGCAGTACCAGACAGACTACGACGACTATGTCTGGCCAGACTTCGAGCTCATAGCTGGACACCCCACCGTAGTGACTAGAAAAAGGAGCATGTTGCGCACAAAGAATAAGTGGGCATTTCACTCACAGGTAAAGCTTTTTATGCTCATAGTTGGTAACTTTGAGATTTACAAAGCCTTTTAAATCAAAACAAAAACAAGCACAAGAAGTAGAGTATATACCATACATATAGTCAATAGTCGACAAGTTGAGTACCAAAATTTAGAAATATTTTCTATAGCATATAGGCCTACAATATTATTAATTATATATGCTATATAATATTATCATCTATGTTATATTATATAATTATATTATAATTATATATATTACATTATATGCTTATCTTATATATATGCTAATAACTTTTTTCAACACATGCGATTGGGCAGACCATGTATCATTGACTTCAGTTTTTATAATAATATTATATGCAATATCACTCTACTATGTTTAATATACAGTTTAAACTATATATTTACTGCAAGTCTTATGTACAATCTAGTGTTTGAATATATTGTAATAAAACAAGCAATGTAAAGCTGTTTTTACACTCACGATATATTTTCATATTCTGTAAAAAGGTAAAAATGTAAAATCAAAAGGTAAAATAAGTTTCTGTTTGCTATTTTGTAAAACAATTTAGTTACCAGAGACTAGAGACCCTGCAGAAGACAGGATCTGTATCATTTCTCCGAGGTCACAGTTCTCGGCAGCTACTTATAAAACTCCGAGTAGCCTTAAAGGTAAGTCAGCACCTCACCTGCTTCTACAATTAGTCAGCTTTATAAGGAATGTCAGCTGCTTAAATTAACTTTATCTCTAATGCAGTTTTTATAGACTAATCAGTGTTTTGAAAAGTTTTGAGTTGTACCTAAAGTGGAATTCGTGTGTACAAGTTGTTTATATGCTATAAAATTCCTAAATATTTTTTATGTAAACAAATCTCTAGTTTAATAGTTATCCAAATTTTATAAAATGCTATTATTTTTGCAACATGTTGCACCAAAACTAAAGGCCCAACACTTTACATTGCCACCTCCTCTGTCGAACAGATACATATTTTGGAAAAGTGATGATAAAAACAAAACTTTGTGTAAATGTATACTAATTAAGATTAAACTAGTCAACGTGATTCCGACAATTTAGGGCAGCTGTTGATTGAGATAGACCAACTGACCCCATCAGAACAATTGGTGCTGAAATGTGCTTCTGTCATCGGAGTTGTGTGCTCCATTCAGATACTCCATATACTCTGGCCCTTTCCTACAGCCACTCTCAACACTGCATTGGAAACCTTGTTCAGTAAGGACTTCCTCCGCTGCTATGCTGCCACAAAAAAGGTAATACGTGCTTTACATTATCTGTGTTATGAATGTTATATATAGCTTTTGCCCAATAATGTAAATATACAAAACTGTTCTCTAAATACATGTTATACTAGAAAAGCATTTACGTAGTTTGCATAGCAACAAGTACCTATTTTCATGGAAACTTTAGTAATCCCCTGATGTATGTATGATATAACCGAGTTGTACATATTTTTCTTATAATATACATATGCTTCCTATCTATTGTGTTATGTCATCTCTATAATGTACATGCAACATGCTATATTCAAGTATGCCATCATTTTGTATCCATGTGTTTCCTATAACTGCCAACAATTTTTTTTAAATAACTTGTTTTTATTTTACTTTAAAATGGATTATTACTACAGGTTATGTCTTAAACTATAAATAAAACCTTCAGATAAATAGCAGTCTAGGAGCGAGTATAGCTGATGTAGTTTAATTATTCGTGAAAGGAAATGTTATAAAGAGGTTATTTAGAGATAGAATACTCTATCATACATTATGGACTTTTCATTCAATGCATGGGGACAGTATATTGTCAATCGGATGAAACGCATATCATAAGTAAATGAAAATGCCAACTAATGCATGAATCCATTTTATGTATAATAACAAAGTGTATATTAGCCTTTCTAGCTCACTACCAGTTAGTGAAGTTATACATGCTGCCTGTATTCATAATGTGTAACCTTGTAGTTGAGTGGCCGGGAGATGCACAACAACTGTATATGTGATGATAGCATCTGCGTATCCATGTGTAGAATAATAACCTTTACGTAAGTAGAAGTTATTTCAACATGATAAACTAAATATACTGATCATATAAATGTACAAAGTAGATGTTAAAACAGACCACTTTAAATAATACAGGTCAATGTTAACCAATCAGGTTATACTTCCTGTCAGTGCTCCCATTCACATGTTGAAATATATTTTTAAAATTTTGAGTAGGTCAGCTAGCTGTTGCAATATTTTAATAAAATGTCATTGGAAGAGCTATAAAAAGGCTCCTATGTCTATTTTCCAACTTCTCCACACCCTACTAATGACCACAGTATAATATTAATTTGTTGAACTTGCACATTGCGACTTTGCTTATTATAATGTATAGCACTCATATAAGCATATTATAACAGATTTAATATTATTAGCAACACTAAGTAGCGCAGCTGAAAATAAATTTGATTTTAATATTGTTTTAGTTGCATGAGTAACCTAAAAGATGTATATATAAAAATAGCATTCTTAGTTAACGTGTTATTATTCTGTAAGTATTGCATGTAGTTACTATATTATGAGATATTTTGAAATAATTCATGGCTTGTCATAGTAAATTCACTATTTTATGTAGTAAATCTATAATATTGTGTAGTAAACAAGTAACTAGTTTCTTCTGATTGCTAGAAACCATCTAATGAGGGACACTGTGTATTCTATACTAGTAGAAGACTTGAGATGTGAGATGCATTACAAAGTGGCCAAATACTTGGAGAATTCTGTGAGTAGTTAATGTAAGCTTTCAGCATGTAGAATAAAGCAGCTAGCTGATGTTTTATAGTCTTAATGCAGTGTGGGTATACATTTGAAGTAGAAGTGTTTGAAGGATTGAGTTTAAGAGAAGTTTATAGGTTTTTTAATTGCACATTCGACAATTAATCAATAATAATACACTGATGAGCTTAAAGCAGCATTCTTGCATGAAATACCTTTTCAAAAGAGTTACATAATGATTTGTATAACTATCAGAATGGCCCTAAAGATTAAATTGTGTAAATAAACCATATTTTTATCTATTATCAGAGAAGTTTTCTATATAATATTATGACAATACTTAGTTTACTAAGTTTACAATGCAATCCACTGAGTGACAATCTCACCAAGTGTATTTCCTTTATCTGCCAATTATTGGCTTTTAGCAAAATTAGATACTGTAATTTTTAAGTCTTGAATACACGTTTTTTAACTCAAAAGGTTTCTCTGAATGAAATTATTAATGAGATGAGTAATAAGGTGATAATTAAATGTATTTCATTAGTCATATGTTTTAAAACCATACATATTTCATTAGTCATGTTCTAATCTTGGAATTATTTATAAACGTCCACCAGGTTAGCCACTTGAGTAACGAGACGGTTGAAGAACTGACATGCCAGGAGTTGCCTTTCCTTGCAGACGACATTTCATACATATTTGCTGACTGCAAATCTCTAAAGCTTCCAGAAGAACGAACAGATCTGGCGCTGCCAGCAAACAAACCAAACCTATACACATACGTTAGACTGAGCAGCTGTGTTTCTGTGAGTATTTTAACACGCAGCTTCGTTTTAATAAATGCTATGTATGTATGTGCAATAGCGGAAATATTATTTATATATAAACTGGAACTACAAAACTGCTAAAGTGCTTTGTGCAGTAACTGTAGGCCTCTGTGATTATTTATAATCAAAATAAGAATATTATATACATTGCAATAAACACTCTAGGTGCAAAAAGGTAATTTTATTATTCTTTGTATTGACACATGCAATGAAATACATTGCTAAATCAACATTATTCACAGTCTTCACAACAGTATATATTTGATGAGAAAAGCCTGATTTTAGAAACAAACACAAAAAAGCAAAAGGAGCAGGTTTTATTGTAGTACTATGTGTCGTCTCAAGAAGGTGGGTTCTGTTCTCAAAAACTACTTGATTGGTTGATGGAGCAAGAGACAGCCAATCAGAGCATGAAGCACAGATCTTCAAGTAAGTCTGGAGGCACTGATGATATTTTAAACAAAGCTAATGGAGAACTATATCATAATAAAGGGAAGAAGAAAAGGTGCGTTTCATACCGTTCAAGTTCGGCCCATATTCAAAACTCTTTAGTCTGAAAGTCATAAATATGAATATTTGTTAAACAATATATTAAGAAAAAACTAAATACTTGTAAATATCTATATAGTTAAAAAATTCAGTTTTAAAGGCTAAAGCCTGACTTTTCAACAATCAACTAGCATTATGTGAAAGTAAATGTAGCAGGTACATAATATATTATACTGTAGATTTGTTTAGAGCTGTCTAATTTGCAATAAATAAACTTCACTAGTTTAAAATAAGCTTAATAATAGAATTCTTCAATTTCACTGACTTATGGTTTTAGAAGTCGATCGTTCAGTCGCTCAGTAAGATCCAGAGCTTTGAAATTGAAAAACATGCTAACAAAACAAAAAAGAGTCTCTGATGGTAAGCGTCGACATGTTTATAACTCTGTTACCACAAAAACAACTAAATATGATATCTGTTGTATACAGTAACTTAGTGCTATCAAATTTGCATAATAACAAAATATAATTTACTTGAAATAATTTTGAAAAATATGGTATAAACATAGATAAATCACATACATCATAGTAACTAGTAGTAGTAAACTAAAGTATTTACAGGTTAATTATAGTTTTATTTCAACTATTTGATTAGAGAGTTTAGTTGACACAATATACTATTGTCTATTATTGCTTTGTTGTCAGCATTACCAAATCACCCAATATAGATCATTATCATACAAACTAAAATTTTTACAGTTAATAAAAATATTTTATTACATCAAGTTTTTTTTTTCAAGCTGAAGCAGTAAAAATGATCTTTTCTAGATAAATACTGCCGACAAAACTAAACATTTTTTAACTTCTCAATAAATAGTCACCAGCTATATGTCTGCTCGGGAGGTTTACACACTTTACGTAACATTCCTTGCATTAATTTTAAGAGAGAAATAATTCCACGGCTTCTATTGGAAATGTACATCTTGGGTCAAGTTCAAGGCGATCCAGAGCTGGAAGTATCAGACAAGGGAGGAAAAAGACAAAAACACAGAGCATGTCTACAACAATACCAGGTAATCTCACCCCTGATGAAAGGGTTTTTTGTTAAATCGGGCTAATGTATGGACTTATATTCAAATGGGATACAGGAACAATTATGACTGAATGCTCTTTCCAACATCACCAATGGCCTTTGTCGGGCTCTAACCCATAACTTCACCCAAGACTTCGTGTTTACTGGGCAGACGCTCTAACCCCTAGACCATGGCTGCTCCCTGCTGAATAATGTAATACTAAGATGTTATAGTGTTACAATGATGCAATACCATTTGCTCTAGCTACACACCATTTGTTCAGCTCACTTTCCATTATAGAAAGAAGTACATATAACATGTATGTCATTGCAGCTTATTATGGTTACCATTGGCGCTGAGAAGAGCTCAGTAGTGCCTAAACTGTCTAAACTCTAAATATCGTGCATTAGTATAAGTTCATTACTTGAAAAAATTCATTTTTTATATTTCCTACATTTTGTAACAAAGGAATTTTGTATTGTGCCATTATTTTGTATTCAGAAGTTTATTGTAATGTATAGTCTCTGTTGAAAGACATGCAAGGCAGGTGCCTTAAGATTGCTATCGGCTACTTTCTTATTCCACGCATGATTATACTAGGTGGTAGAAGACGCAATGCATCAGTGGACAGCAGTTTCTCTGAAGGCAACAGATCCAGTGGTAAGTTCTCTATAGCACTCACACAAGCTCTCGGAGAACAAGAGCAGAAAATGGATCTCCTCGCCTCCAGAAGAGAAAGTCTAACAGCTGTTGATTCAGTTAAACGACCTATAATAGGGTTTGATTTATTTTTAATACTTAATCTGTTGTATTAGACCTATGTTATAGGTGTACATTAAATACATCGTGTGTACATATAATATTGCTATATAAAGTATATGTGCCCATCATATCTATTACAATATTTACTTAATATTATATGCTATATGCATAGAATATACACATACTATTATTTCATATATAATGCATACTCCATATTAAACAAACACACTTTACAGTATTCAACATACTTGAGGTATATACATAGTAGTGGTAAGGTAAAAAAAGTTTAGAATTTAATAATGTTGGTAACTCCTTGCTTTGTACAAAATAATACTATGCTATATAGTTTGCAATTTCTAGATTATTTTTGCTTACAATATGCAAATCTAAACTTACTGATGTAGTATAACTTTTATTACATTTTCGCAAAGAAACATTTTACCTGTTGAGTATACATCTTTAGACCACAGCTGCAATACTGTTTAGTAGTGAAATGTATGAAACAACATGCATTGTTATTAGATTTATTTATTTTGTAAAACTAATTTGAATGGAATCAATTGGGCAATTTATCACTAGATACAAACCAGTTACAGTTAATATTGTCACTTGTAACCATGTACACTGCAGTCTATTATAAACAACTATTACTATAATATTGTATTTTATTTTGCTAAATAAAGTTCATTTCATATTTTTCAGAAAAGCTGATGTAGACACTGAAAGCAAGTTTAATTTGTTCAGACAAACACTTTGGCACTGGAGGTCATCATTGCATCTCAAGAACACCCTGTTTACTTTAGTAGAAGCTGGCTGTGTGGCCTTGCAACACCGATTCCTTCAACAGGTTAGAATGTTTAGCAATAGACATGACATAGACATGAGCTACCTAGCTAACACTGTAACTCGTTCATAAAGTCATTAAAGGTGGTTATAAATTATGAGTTTTGTAATCAAAGATAGAATAAATTCATTTATATTATTATTTCAAAAATAATAGTGTCAATTTTATTACTACTGGTTTTTAAAAATCTATAATCATTAAATAACAGTGTGACAATAATTATTTAGTACTGTAGAGCTATGCTGGCAACTGATTCCAATAAGAACACCAATTATAAATATTTGTTTGAATATTAATTAAATATGCTTTTATAATGATTTAAAGAATATATGTAATATTAGGATAAGATATTGGCTATAAAAAATAATAAAAATAATATTATTTGCTAGATATCAATATTTAGGCTCACATCTTTATCGCTATATAAACATGGTTAGCGGTGTGTGGTATACCCTTTCCTACCATACCACTGTTAAGTTTTAGGCTTTCAAGTATGTTTTGAAGTCATTTGTTTTAGTTATAGTTATCTATTGAGCCAATGTGTGGTTTTGTGTGTTAGGCCTACATCTACCTCAAGTTTGCTCATCTTATCGCGACTAAAATAAAGCAGAAGATAAACCCTCTGACTGGGGAGCCTCTTACAGACCAGACAGAATTACTGGAGGGGTTTTGGGTGTCCCACTCTACTAAACTCGTCACCTTAATAGCACTTGTGAGTCTATTAATATTTGAATGTAAAAGTATGCTGTAACCTTGCTCTTACGTTCAGCATTCACAATATTATATATTATTTTAAGAATTTTTAATTTTTTTATTTCAAACTATAAAACTAAAATTATTGTAAATGAGCAATGAAACTATTTACTTCTCCATGTTTTTCTAAATTATTTGTTTTATTGGAGTTGAATAGCCTGGAATGTTGAGTTTAACTGAAAGCATTAACTTTCAATACAAATGCCTGCTGTTAAAGCTTATGTTATGGCTTGCACTAACTTAATATTAATTCATTTTGTATATCATGCTGACTTATGCAGCATGATATACAAACTACCTAATCTAAAAGTAAATGAAGTATGTGCAAAGGCCACTCCATTTTCTTTATTAGCATATAGTACTGCCAGCATGTACAGCATATAGCTGCTAGGTTTTAGTAACAAACCTATAATTCCAACACCTTAGTCAAAAGTGTTGCTCAGCGTGGCATACGTAAACTTGCATTAAAATGAAGTACAAAAACATAAAATTAAACTATGAAATTTATAAATTTACAAAATAGTAAAATACCCGAGCTTAATAACCTGTTTTTGTCTAATGTGTACATACCATTGTTAAAATTCATATACAAGTACTGCATTACCCACTGTTTAAAATAAAATATGAAAAAGCTTGAATGCTCATACAGTATATAGCTGCTAATGTATCAATAAATAACATTGCAAGTTTTTCTTCAGCTGATTTTAACATTATAACCCTACACCTAAATTTCTCAGACTATAAAGCTTGAATAACGTAACCAGAGTTCTCTTGTAGGTACATTGTTGTGTTGGAGAGTATGCAGAAGCCTCTGCATTGTATTCAGCTAGTCTAGAAGAATTGCAAGTAAATATTCCAGATGGGCTGTTTGGTATCTCAGCTAAAAGGTTAAAGAAAGGCATTGGCAAACTGCTAGACTTTTCTAGACGTTGTCTTCCAGAAACCTTAAAGAAACAAATCAGGTTACTCTTCTATCCTGTTTGTGTTACGTTGGCTTCAGTTAGCCTAGGGCCACACGGTGCGTTTTTTCGCATGCGAAAATTGAAATCACAAGTAGCAAAGGTGTCCACTGTGCGCGTTGAGAAAACATTCGCACTTGTCGCTCTGCATTTTCAACGCAAGTGCGAATCGTCTCTGTCGTCGTCACCTAATTGGCTGGTAGTTATTCAGCGAGCCCAATTTCTTTATTTTAGTGCTACATTCCAGTAAATTGCGTTTTATTGAAAGCGAGTGCGATTTAAAAATGAATGCTTTATTTATCACGCATCACTGACGCTACAGTGGACACCTTTGCTACTTGTGATTTCAATTTTCGCATGCGAAAATACGCGCCGTGGCCCTAGGCTTACTGTAAGATGCTCTGAGATTGAGTGACATTCAGTAAGATTCAATCAACAGAATATGCTGCTACATTTGCTAGCCAGTTTGTCGCATATGCTAACACTAGTACTGTGTTTGGACAGACCAACAGACGCCAGTGCCCAGCTGGAGGTTAGTAGAATTCTTTCCTCTTTGTACCACAGTCAGGGCACGAGCAAGGGGTCAGCCGTAGTACAGCTTCTGCTAGATACCAGTCTAGGCATCAGTCAGCACACTCAGGATGAGTTTGAGGTGCTCATCTGTTACGGCAATATTATACACCACTATCAACAGGAGGCCAAGTTCTCTGCTCTTCACAGAATAGTGAACAAAACAAATGTATTGTAAGTGCTTCAGTGTTTTATACTCCAGTTGTAAAATGCCAGTTCTTCTTGTTTACTATTATGTTGATAAATGTTGAAAAGTTTGAATTGCAGTTCTTGTTAAATTTCAGCTTTTCTGTAAATGTAACTAAAGTTTACCAAAAAAGAAAAGTTGGATTTTACCTTTACGTTTTGTTATATGTAAAATATGTTTGTCCTAGTGGTTATTTAAGTAAACAAGTAGCTGCTGCCTAAATATTTAACAATAATTTATTTGCTGCTTGTTTTTCTCAGTGAAAGAGAGTTGAACTTAAATGAAGTAGACAAAGCAAAGAAGGGGCTGATAAGACTAGCCCAGCTTTATCTGAATCTGGTGAAGTTACACAGTAGTCTTTGTGAAGGAGATTCTAGTGGCGTATCTGAGTCAGGTGAGTGACCTTTAAGTGACATTGACTAGTATAAGTAACACTCTAGACTCTAGAGTCGGCTATATTGCAACCCTGTCAAGTGTCACTGGTTTTAAAGAATTTCACGAATTTGCAACATAGAAAAGATAACTCTATCAAATGTAATCGTTGAAAACCAGCACCTCATGTCTGTAATGCTTGCCAACACTAACTTTGATAACCAGCAAACTATGCTATATCAGTATAGAAAAACAGAGCTTTTGTGATGTTACTTTTAAGAATTTTAGTGCAATTTAATAGTTTTACTATTTAATTAACACAAATATATTATGTGAATGCATCGTAATTGTAATTTCATTCTTGCAGCTATATATTTTATTGAGTATTGGTTTAACATGAATTGTAATCAACGTTTATGGAAAATTATGCCACTCTGTTATGCCAGTGAAAAAGATTGATGGTATAGTAAAAGAAGTACCAGACAAAGATGGCCTGAATAACCTGTATTTTGTGCCGACACTGCACCAAGCTGCACTGAGGGAATTATGGTAATTCAAACTATTCCATGATTCGTAGTAGTTGTCTACTTTTTGTTGTCAGCTCATAATTCTGTCTATTGTTTATAATATTGTGTTCTTTTTCTTATTGCTGTAATGTGTTCAACACATTACATGTCATATGCTCAATGTTTAGATTCAGTAAGTTTTTGGCCAAATGTTTTACGTTGTCTGCTGGATCAACTACTATAGCATTACATTGATGAAGCATATGCTGTCACAGTATTACAACTGCATGATTATGATTATAAATATTTTTATAGTTACAGACCCGAAGACCTTGGAGCAGCAATTCTTTCCTTGCAGACTGTAGATGATGCCACATATTTCACCTGTTTGTGGGAAGAGTTTATTGCTGCCGGTGAGCTGGTTGTTAGATTGATTATATCATGGTGTATTGAGCTATATGCTATAAGTTTGAGAGCAGTCAGGTTCTAAAGCATTGGAGATGATTGTAAATCATATGTTGACCTAACTCATCAAGATTGAAATTAAAATGCTTTTTCATATAGCTGAAGTTTCAAAACAAAATCTGCATCATAATAATGCTATCATTTATAAAAATGGTCTATGCACAACATTGTAACGTTGTTGCTGCATGGATATATAACTTGAACTCTTAGCGTATATTGCTACGGTGCTCTTAATTGTACTTTCATTTATTAATACAACTATGCACATCAAAGCATTAATACTTTGCTAACTCTAATTAAACATTATAAAGTAATAAATTTGTTTAACTCACTCAAATCAGTTAACATGTAGCATAACAAAGCTCTTAAATAGTGCTGCTCTAAATAACGTTCTATTTAGTAGATGTACGTATATTACTGTTTGAAAACTTTGTTGTTCTAAGAGAAAACCAGATTGTTTCAAGATAATAATAAAGCACTTACATAAATTTTTATTGGATGTAACATTTGCACCTTATCAAAAACACTCAATTTAATTAGTTATGTAATTTAATCAAAAATAAATACTACTGTTACATAAAACTTGGAAAGGCTATCATATGCTAACATTATTCTGATATGAATGCATAATTTTTCCAAAACAGCTCTTTAAGCAATATATATAATCATCATTAGACATCAAGCAATGTTCACGTGTTTAGGTTTTGTGGGGAATGAGCTAGTTACAGCTGATTTGAAGGAGGAAATGATGTCATATACGCAAGAAACCTTAGACTACAGATTAGAGAACATTCCAGATCATGAGGTTACCCCTTTGGATACAGACGTCTACGAGCACAATATATTAGCTAGTTATGTTCTCTAGTACGCAGTTTGTAATCTACTACTAGCATTAACATCTACCCTTGGAGCTTATATGTCTAGATGTGCCCTTTTTGAAATATTTCTGCATATGCTGTTGTGTTGAAGCAATTACATGACCAACAGGGAATCATTTTATTACAATAGTTTACCTGCAGAATGGATTGATATGCAGTGATTTAACTTGCAGTATGCTAGTAAAGAAGGAATTTTCTTCTCCTTTGGAGATGCAAAACTCTATTGTGTTGATGGAAGCATTGCAACCCAAAGAGCTGAACACCTACTGGAAGGTTCATGTTTATGCTAAAGTTGCTATGGCAGCTGTGCTTGCTCTGGAGCAGACGAAGAATGCTGATTCTCTTCGAGTTCTTGCTGCCAAGGTCTGTATATTATATAAAGTATATATTATATGCTCTATATATTATATAGAGTATATATAGTCTATCAGGGTCTGTATATTATATAGAGTATATATAGTCTATCAGGGTCTGTATATTATATAGAGTATATATAGTCTATCAAGGTCTGTATATTATATAGAGTATATATAGTCTATCAAGGTCTGTATATTATATAGAGTATATATAGTCTATCAAGGTCTGTATATTATATAGAGTATATATAGTCTATCAAGGTCTGTATATTATATAGAGTATATATAGTCTATCAAGGTCTGTATATTATATAGAGTATATATAGTCTATCAAGGTCTGTATATTATATAAAGTATATATATAGTCTATCAAGGTCTGTATATTATATAGAGTATATATAGTCTATCAGGGTCTGTATATTATATAGAGTATATATAGTCTATCAAGGTCTGTATATTATATAGAGTATATATATAGTCTATCAAGGTCTGTATATTATAAAGAGTATATATAGTCTATCGGGGTCTGTATATTATATAGAGTATATATTATATGCTCTATATATTATATAAAGTATATATAGTCTATCAAAGTCTGTATATTATATAGAGTATATATAGTCTATCAGGGTCTGTATATTATATAGAGTATATATATAGTCTATCAAGGTCTGTATATTATATAGAGTATATATAGTCTATCAAGGTCTGTATATTATATAGAGTATATATAGTCTATCAAGGTATGTATATTATATAGAGTGTATATATAGTCTATCAAGGTCTGTATATTATATAGAGTGTATATAGTCTATCAAGGTCTGTATATTATATAGAGTGTATATAGTCTATCAAGGTCTGTATATTATATAGAGTATATATAGTCTATCAAAGTCTGTATATTATATAGAGTATATATATAGTCTATCAAGGTATGTATATTATATAGAGTATATATAGTCTATCAAGGTCTGTATATTATATAGAGTGTATATTATATGCTCTATATATTATATAAAGTATATATAGTCTATCAAAGTCTGTATATTATATAGAGTATATATAGTCTATCAAGGTATGTATATTATATAGAGTATATATAGTCTATCAAGGTCTGTATATTATATAGAGTATATATATAGTCTATCAAGGTCTGTATATTATATAGAGTATATATAGTCTATCAAGGTATGTATATTATATAGAGTATATATAGTCTATCAAGGTATGTATATTATATAGAGTATATATAGTCTATCAAGGTCTGTATATTATATAGAGTATATATAGTCTATCAAGGTCTGTATATTATATAAAGTATATATAGTCTATCAAGGTATGTATATTATATAGAGTATATATATAGTCTATCAAGGTCTGTATATTATAAAGAGTATATATAGTCTATCGGGGTCTGTATATTATATAGAGTATATATATAGTCTATCAAGGTCTGTATATTATATAGAGTATATATAGTCTATCAAGGTCTGTATATTATATAGAGTATATATAGTCTATCAAGGTCTGTATATTATATAAAGTATATATATAGTCTATCAAGGTCTGTATATTATATAGAGTATATATAGTCTATCAGGGTCTGTATATTATATAGAGTATATATATAGTCTATCAAGGTCTGTATATTATATAGAGTATATATAGTCTATCAAGGTCTGTATATTATATAGAGTATATATAGTCTATCAAGGTATGAATATTATATAGAGTATATATATAGTCTATCAAGGTCTGTATATTATATAGAGTGTATATTATATGCTCTATATATTATATAAAGTATATATAGTCTATCAAAGTCTGTATATTATATAGAGTATATATAGTCTATCAGGGTCTGTATATTATATAGAGTATATATAGTCTATCAAGGTCTGTATATTATATAGAGTATATATAGTCTATCAAGGTCTGTATATTATATAGAGTGTATATAGTCTATCAAGGTATGTATATTATATAGAGTGTATATAGTCTATCAAGGTCTGTATATTATATAGAGTATATATAGTCTATCAAAGTCTGTATATTATATAGAGTATATATATAGTCTATCAAGGTATGTATATTATATAGAGTATATATAGTCTCTCAAGGTCTGTATATTATATAGAGTGTATATTATATGCTCTACATATTATATAAAGTATATATAGTCTATCAAAGTCTGTATATTATATAGAGTATATATAGTCTATCAAGGTATGTATATTATATAGAGTATATATAGTCTATCAAGGTCTGTATATTATATAGAGTATATATATAGTCTATCAAGGTATGTATATTATATAGAGTATATATAGTCTATCAAGGTATGTATATTATATAGAGTATATATAGTCTATCAAGGTATGTATATTATATAGAGTATATATATAGTCTATCAAGGTATGTATATTATATAGAGTATATATAGTCTATCAAGGTCTGTATATTATATAGAGTATATATAGTCTATCAAGGTATGTATATTATATAGAGTATATATAGTCTATCAAGGTCTGTATATTATATAGAGTGTATATTATATGCTCTATATATTATATAAAGTATATATAGTCTATCAAAGTCTGTATATTATATAGAGTATATATAGTCTATCAAGGTATGTATATTATATAGAGTATATATAGTCTATCAAGGTCTGTATATTATATAGAGTATATATATAGTCTATCAAGGTATGTATATTATATAGAGTATATATATAGTCTATCAAGGTCTGTATATTATATAGAGTATATATATTCTGTCAAAGTATGTATATACTTATAGAGTATATAATATATACTCTATATAATATTATATAGTCTGTCAATGGTGTTACATCCGCATAAAAATAGCCATTTTACCAAAGATCTTTTAATTTCTATGTGAAATTAGGTGTGGAAGCCAATAGCCTTTTCTTAAAAATGATAAATTTCTTGCTATAATGACTTTCTTCACAAAAAATCAAACTTTGATATTGTTTTTGTCAGTTTATCGGCCAATAATGGTAAAGGAAAAGCAGTTTACACATAAATACATATCATTGTACAAAATTTGTCAACATTTTATTTTATAACACTGTTCTAGATGTTGAACAACTTAAACTCCTCATGTAAGTCTGTCCCTGTCTTCCTGACTGTATACAAGAAACTTCAGAGAGCTCTGGCTAGTTGGCAGAAAGAGGGGATAATTCTCAAAGACTTCATACACATTGCTAGTGTCTACAAGCATTGATCCAGCAGATGAAAAGGAGTTGCTTTCTCTCTCTAAAGCAGTGTGAAACATACTGTGCACATATTATACTATGTTGTACATGTATAGCTCTTATTGTAATGAGCTAGTCACCAAACTCTAGCCTTTGAGACCATAATAATACTATGATGATTTTTTGATATTATTACTTTATGATGAAACAATATATTGCATTTAAAACATGTATAAATAAAACTAGCAGTTCATTTTAATAATTGATTTAAACTATTAAATGTTGAGACACAAGCGACTAGTGAGAAGACAACACCAAAATTTTACTAAATGAATGCCTTTAGTGCCAACCAAATATCAGACTCAACACAAACTAAAAGCAGACAGTAGCAGGAAACTAGTTATCAATAGCATCATTGAAAACAAAGAGGAGTAAAATGGTGGAACGGTTGATAGCATATGAGAGTTACACACATATCTCTAAGCTAACTGGCAAACCTACAGGTAGCCAAGAGTACAAGTCATAAGGCATTAGTCAGCACACTTTCGTATGTAACTAGTAGACTGAAGGGCTCACAACGGTCTAGAATAATGTAGAAAAAGCACCAAACATTTTTAGGGAGTACAACTCCGAAGGAAAGTTCCACTTTTTTGTAATTTGCAGTTAGTTGAGAACATTCCTTGGAGTCTATAGAAAGCTATCCCGTCATATTCAATAGTCATGCTATGTGCTAATAACTTGAATAGAATATTGGTCTAATGTGATTTATTAGTTCACTATTTTATATTGTACTTCATACCTTATACTATATGTATCTTATAACCTTATATACTATATTTACCTCACACTATACAATACTAATATGCTGTGCTGTTTTCTTCTGGGCTGTGCTTCGCTGCGCGTTATAGTGTACTATTTTATAATATAATAATATGCCTTGCTGTACTATAACTATGCTATACTACACTACACCACACTGCACTATACCACAGTACACTATACCACACTACATTATATTATACTGCACTATATTATACTACACTGCACTATATTATACTACACTACACTATATTATACTACACTACACTATATTATACTACACTACACTATATTATACTACACTACATTATATTATACTGCACTATATTATACTACACTGCACTATAATATTATACTCTACTGCACTAGACTATGAAACCTCAAGATAAAAAATTCATGCTAATATGATAATGAAATGAATTTCTAATCAAAATAATTTGAAAATACTCACAAAGTAAGAAACCGTGTCTCAACACTTTGTGGCTCAACAGAGAGTATTTAGTTGATCTGAGAGTAGTTGAGGGTTTATTCTGTTCTCAAAAGATGGTGAGTTACATTGTGGCCAGGCATTGGATTATTAACTTCACTATAAAAAAAGGTTGCCCTGCTAATATTATGAATCAAATCAGCTAAAATGTGAGTAAAACAGGTAAATTTATGCAAAACTAATAAAGACCAAACTTCCTTTGTGTCTTTTATTGTAGAGGTAACAAAACTTCATAGCAGAAGTGATGGACTCAAAACTGACAAGTAAATGACTTTTATATATTGCTATTTACCTTACAGGCAAAATAAAAAGACAACTGATTAAGATAAAACTTGATCATTCCAAGTTCATGGCTGGCTCACCACTCTTAGTTAATAGGCAGCATTAAATTCCTAAACACCAAAACATGCATAACATTGGCAACAAAATCACTATACTCATAATAATCTACTGCGTGAGTCCTGAGCATACAATAGGAATATTTAGCACATTTTTAAGCCCCCCCCCCCCCCCCCCCGTGTGCCTGATTAGAATAAATGGGTAGAACATGCAACATAACTGTAATTAAATGGGCACGGCTAACTCTAGGCAAATCTAAAAAAATCTTTTCAATTAACTCAGTGCATTAAAAATTAGTTTTAAGATAAGCAGCTATTCTTTTGGCATGTTGAGCATTAATAAATTTGAGGATGAAATATCGAGCTAGACTACACATTGAACACAGTGAACAGGTCTTGTTTCAAACCTACAAAATGATTAGGTGCTGCAAGGTGTGGAGGTCTTACAAATTTGAATTTATTATTATTTTCAGCATTTATAAAAAGTATTTTACTGAAAGTTGCTATCTTGCACTTGTAGCTTATATCCTTAAAAATTACTTATTCTAACTACATGATGATATATCCTACATGTTTTCACTTCTGGTGTTAATTGCACCTGAATACAATAAAAGCTACGGTATACGATACTATATAAAGAGAATGCCTGTGTTACTTGTAAGAAGATATGGTGGCATAATGAAACCTTACAGTAAGAGGAAGTCTGCACTATAAGGAACCTAGATGCTCACAATATTTCTGTGCTGTTATAACTGTTTGTTTGCCAAGTATGTGTTTGTGAGTAAGAATTGGTATGTTGTACCATGATTTCCTCATACTACTTAGTCTAGAAGTAACCTCCCAAAAAGTGCTCAAAAAATTGGCTTATTACACTTTACTAGGTGGCCACTCAAAAAAATATGTTGTTTTTAGATCAGAATTTTGTGCTGATTCTGAGTCTACAAACTCTAGAATTCTATCTCTACCCAAACTCAAGATATTGCAAAAAACAAATCGGCATTTGTGAATTGTGCAAAATAGTATCCAATTTAACAAGCTATCTTGAAGAAAAAATATTTGTTGAAATACCAAAAATAATTGCCTCTTACTTAGAATTCTATGCTGATACTGGATTTAAAGACTGCAAGAGGCTATCTCAAATTATAACCAAGTTGTTTATATAAACATATATAGTCTAGAAGTAACCTCCCAAAAAGTGCTCAAAAAATTGGCTTATTACACTTTACTAAATGGCCACTCAAAAAAAGTTGTTTTTAGATCAGAATTTTGTGCTGATTCTAAATCTACAAACTTTAGAATTCTATCTCTACCCAAACTCAAGTTATTGCAAAAAACAAATCGACATTTTAGATGGGTGATTAAAAGAAATGTGGATTGTGCAAAATAGTATCCAATTTTATCAAGCTATCTTGAAGAAAAAATATTTGCTGAAATACCAAAAGTAATTGCCTCTTACTTAGAATTTTATGCTGATATTGAATTTAAAGACTGCAAGACGCTATCTCAAATTAAAACCAAGTTGTTTATATAAACATATGTGTTTGTTATGAATCGACATATATTGCATGAGGCATAAGCATGCAGAATAATCATGTATGACCAAGCGATTTATACAAAAATAAAAACAAAGTCATGCTGATGTGTGAAAAAACTATATTTATAAAATTATAGTACAAAATAAATGTTAAAATGAATAAATATTGAAATCTTTTGAGCTCAGCCCAAGTGAACCATTTGCTATAGTCTGTGGGTAGCCGTTAAACGTCTGCAAAAATCAACAAAATTTTGTAAAATTATTCAGAGGAACAGAAGCATGAGAGATTATCAAAATCAAATTGGTTGCAGCAAAATATATAACAAATGTTTAAAAATAGTGCTTTATTACGAAAAAGTATTCTCGTCACCATTGTCACCGCCATCAGTCTCATCAGCTTTTTCCCCAATATAAAGCTTTTTCTCAGACAATCCTTACATTGACAAACATCAGTGCATGCACTGCATTTGAGACTTCTGACATCCAAATCTTGATATGTTGGAGCTGGTCTTACAGGAGCAGTTTAAACTTTGCAATATACATGTTCAGGTACGGAAGCAATTGAATCTTTTCATAATGTTCTGGGGGTAGTGCATCAATATAGGCTGTTGTCACTCTTCTCCAAATGGCTGCCTGATAATTTGCTCTTTTTACATGCAAATTTAATTCATATTTTGTTGGAGGAATACAGTGTATCAGACATTATCTATATATATGAATTTCCTGCTCCATAAAGCTTATAGACAAATTGTTCTACTTCAGCCGCTGTAATGGCTTACAGCTTAAAATACTTCCCAAGGTGTTCAAAGTTTCCCATACATTATGGATATTTTCTCAAAAAAGAGTAGGCTGTGCGCTATCCTTTTCCATAAAAAGCACTATAGTCGAATAAAAACCTGTTGAAGCATGAATTCTACCAAGTGCTGCACACAACTGCGGTTTAGATTTATTTGCTGCAATGTTGACATCCAAATATCTAATATGATTATGGTTTTCTCCCAGATAGACGCTATTTTTATTTTGTTACCATATATATTAATATTACCTATATAACTGATGAATT
Organism: Bugula neritina; assembly: GCA_964035545.1. Lineage (NCBI taxonomy): Eukaryota > Metazoa > Bryozoa > Gymnolaemata > Cheilostomatida > Bugulidae > Bugula > Bugula neritina. Next base: position 8,793,926 of record OZ037769.1, on the reverse strand, counting down.
GATTGCTAATATGCTAATAGCTATATGTAGCTAATACATATACTAATACTAATACTAATACTAATATAGTAATACATTAATAATAGACACTATCTTTAATGGATACTTATTAGCAAAATATATTTTCAAACAACAGACAAGATGTATAAAATAATATACAAAATTAATAAGTTAATGCAAATCAAAAGAATTTATTTATGTGCTAAATAACAAGCAATTGATCCAAGTTTATTTAAATATACATATATTTCAATAATATTAAAATAAGTTGCACATGAAAATACATTTTACCAAAATAAATAACTAGCGTCTAAGTAGGAAATTTAGTCTAGCCTCTATCTGGCATGACACCATGATTACCACACCAGTGAAAAAAAAATTGGTAAGAAGGTAATGTTTTGCAAATAGCGAGACATCAGTGTCTTGAGATTTGATTATTACACGTGGGCTTATGATGTTCATAAGATATTTTGCATGTAACAAAGTTTGTGTATCTGCTTCCTCATGATCTAATTGTAAGCATTTGAGTTCTGCTTTCTTAGGAATTCCACCATGTTTGAAAAATTGTAGCGAACGCAATTTTTTTTGGTATGCATCAACTATAATAACCATATTGTTCTCTAAAATATTTTTACTTCATGTTTCACACAAAAATGCACCAGTCTCAAACTCAGCTTATTTTATTTGCTGATAAGAAATTATTATTTTTGTAACAAATGGCACACATGAAAAAAGTACATGCCTATGATCTTTGAATGAGGCAGCCCAAGATCATTTTTCTATAATGGGTGGTCTAAATATAACCATATATATTAAACATTATAGGAAAGCTTTAGGGTATTTCTTCTGAAATAAATTGGCTCTATAGTCATTATATCAAGATAGTATAAAAATATGCATTTTAACCAATAGCATTGTTTTAAAAACCAGATTGCTTATGTATATTGTATATATAGTTCAGCCTAAATTTATTAGCAAAGCTCAATTGTACACATTTAAAATATTATCTTCTGGAGTCCAGATCAACCAGCTCATGCTTCTCATTACTTTTTTGTAAAAGTAGTTAATATATAATAAAAATGGTGAAGAAAATCATTATCAGACACAGCTTTACTTATAATTCGCCTTTTTTATAGCCGATCAATAATAATGTTTGCCTTATAACTAATAAACCCATTCCTTTGCTTGTTTCCGTCCAAATAATCCACTTTTTTCAGATTTTTTTCACAAGAAAATCACTAGAAATAAACTCAGAGAAGTGAAAAACACATCTATGATTATCTGCAAAAGTTTTTGCTTGTATATATAATAAACTAGCTTCAATAATTTCAAGTAAATATTTAATAGATTTGGACAAAGTTGTGGGGAAACAACTCCTGTAACATTTAAAAGAGTTTTTGTGACTAACCGGGTGAACAGAAAAACTTAGAGTTTTTATAAAAAAAAGCGAAAAAAGTATCTATAATTATTAGCAAATTTATTTTGCTTATATAAAATAAATTAGCTTGAATAATTCCAAGATATTTAGCTGATTCACAAAAATGTTAAGAGAAAACAACTCCTGATCAATTTTAAAAGTTTGAAGCGCTTTTGTGGCCTTTGGTGCATAGAACAGTCTAGAGTTTTCACAGATTAATTAGGACCCTTCAAACTTTCTATTTCTAAAAAAATTGCGTGGCCACCCCTCGAAGTGTAATGAGTGAAAGATAATTGGAGGTTACTTCTAGACTAACTGACTAGTTCCTCATATGATTGTAGAGTATTAGATATCAAAGACATTTCTAGCAGCTATTGAAAGGAAGGAGTTTTGAATTATATCTCTAAGAGCACAGTTTCTATATGCTTATAACATCTACGTATATGATAGCCATGACATATTTATTATTAACTATCTTATTTGTTACTGTCTTTCTACGCATTGAAGGGTCACTTTGAAGTCATGACTCCAAAAGGATTCACCGTGTCTTTCTATGATAAAACCAATAGATGGTTGGTTTTGCAGCGATATAGATTTGCAGTGGAGACAGTGAATTATGACATGCTTTGGATGGTAGCCTATATTGTGGTGCAGTAGCAATATAATATTGTAGTGCTGAGGGTGATATATTATGGTGCTGTGGGTGATATATATTGTAGTACTGTGGGTGATATATTGTAGTGCTGTGGGAAATATATTGTAGTACTGTGGGGGATATATTGTAGTACTGTGGGAGATATATTGTAGTGCTGTGGGGGATATATTGTAGTACTGTGGGGGATATATTGTAGTACTGTGGGGGATATATTGTAGTACTGTGGGAGATATATTGTGGTGCTGTGGGGGATATATTGTAGTACTGTGGGAGATATATTGTAGTGCTGTGGGGGATATACTGTGGTGCTGTGGGGGATATATTGTAGTACTGTGGGGGTGATATACTGTAGTACTGTGGGTGATATATTGTGGTACTGTGGGTGATATATTATAGTGCTGTGGGGGATAGATTGTAGTGCTGTGGGGGATATATTATAGTGCTGTGGGGGATAGATTGTAGTGCTGTGGGGGATATATTGTAGTGCTGTGAGGGATATATTGATGGTATATTGAAGTGCTGACGTGGTAGTATGGAAGCACTGTGTGTGATAAGTCATGTGTGTGTCCAAATGGTTTAATTATGTCTAGATGAGAGCAAATAGTTCACATTGCCCTGGTACAACAATTAATGAATTTACTGACGTTTGACAGAGCCTTGTGCCATCTTCAATGCAAATAAATTAATGCATAAATAAAACTAGATGCAAAATATGAATCATGATATCTAATAAAAGACAGCATGCTTTTATAATAACGAAATCAATTTTTTACTAAATATTCTAAAAAAAAGTTGTTTTTTCTGAAGTCATATGATAGAAGGTTTGCTTTAGGTTCTTATATGTCAGATAGCAGCTTATCACCTTTAACTGCAAGTGAATTATTGACACATACAGCTGCACACTGTAGAATGTTGGGGTGGAGTTATAGCCTATAGGCTTTGATCTGTTGCACCGTTTCAACACCTGGAGGAAGACATCTACTGCTAAGTAAGAGTAAGCTTACTAAACTTAGCAGCACAATACAAGGCAAACATTCAGTTTTAGCCACCTTTATGAAATGTCATTAGCTGTGCCTGCAGAATAAAAGTTAGTAACTAAATAAATCTAGTATTTTTAGGCAGGTAGTTAAAATAGTTTTTGGTAAAAATTTAGAAAATAATATTTTCACTAATTTGCAGTTGTTAGTTGGCAGCTGTGTTAGCTTATAAGCAACTACAAGTAGCGAAGTAGTTGCCACACAAACATTCGAATTATATGCTGCCATTGAAGGATTAGCAGTTGGATATTATAAGTACTCTCTCTCCATATCTTATGGATACCTTTCTCACATGTTCCATGTCACGAGAAGGGCTTGGACCCATGTTTTGTAGCTTTCGGAGGAATGTATAGAAACAAAATGGCCAAATTGAACAAATCCGTGAGTTAAACCTGTTATTCTACTATGTCTTTAATTGAGGTTTCAGGACCCATAGCTTAGTGAGATATGGAGGGAGCTGTTGAAATGATGATTAACTTATGATTAGAACAATTATATTAAAACTTTATTTTGTTCTCCAAAACGGTTTTATAATGGCAAGTAGACTGTAATAACAGGCTGCGTGATAATAGTTATGACTCACTTAGCACATTTCTTCTCAGAGTTAATAAAAGGAATCAAATATAAAAGGACTTTTTCCTAAGATTTTGAAAAAAACAACCTATAACATAATTTGGTACTTTTACAGAGTATACCCGGGATGCCTACTATATCTTGCAATGTGCTGGTAAAATTTCATGCATTTTCCAATCCAGATTAGCATATAATGGAACTGTCAAACCTATTCATAAATTGCAAGAGAATTCTATGTGTACACTAATGTTGCTGACATCACACGGACTAAGAGCCTTATACCGTGTCAGAACTATTGAACATGCTGGGTATATTATATAAATTACTCTAGATGTTAATTCCATGATATCAACTAGAATTTGAATTACAAAATGGTAGCTGGTAAACTTGCCAGCCAACATTCGTAACTATTTGTAGCTGTGGAGCATGCCCACATAGTTGCATATATCCTTGTATATGTAATCCCGGTACACCTGTACTGGAAACTTTCATTACCATATACGATCATTTATTTTCGTTTTTAGTTGTCAATTTCTAGAAAACTAGCAACTGGAAACTAAAATGAGTAAATACAACAGTAGGCTAACTAATGAATTAACATTCTATGAAAGACTGTTTCTATGGCCTAGCCAAACACAACAGCCTGTATTATAATATATGAGATCAGAGGTGTGTGGAAATTTCAAATTGGAGTTGTCAACGCATATAATGAAAGCAACTTTTAAAAAATATTTTTTAACTTTTTTACAATAATATGAAAGCAACATATAGTTTGTAAATAACAGGTTTGATTTGAACATTTCATCTGATTGTATTGAAAACATTACTACAAAATCGCAAAATGTAAATAAAGCAGATGTACTTGGTCTCTAAAAATTGAGTAATTTCGCTTACTGCAGTTTTTCAAACACTTGGACATGAATGGAATCACCTTAATTAAATTACTATCAGACGTTCATCAATCATTTATGACCTGGAGAGCAAGACTCCTTTTTCCTGAGCAGCATTACTGTGACTGCCCAGGCCTATGCTGGAGGGGCAATCATCACTACATAATAATAACTTTAACAACAATTTAACTATAAGCATGTATTTTAAATATTGTTTTCAGAGCTTGGTTTCAGATAAACTTTCATAATAAGGAAAATAGCGAAAAATTGTGAAAATCTATACAAATATACTGCTTTTAAAGTTTCATATTTAATTATGATAATATTAGCTAAACTGTTTGATTTTTAGTTATAACAGAAAGAAGTGGCAGTAGCAGTAGCAGTAGCAGTAGCAGTATCAGTAGCAGTATGCAGTATGCAGTATGCAGTAGCAGTATCAGTATCAGTAGCAGTATGCAGTAGCAGTATCAGTATCAGTAGCAGTAGCAGTAGCAGTATCAGTAGCAGTATCAGTAGCAGTATCAGTAGCAGTATCAGTAGCAGTAGCAGTATCAGTAGCAGTATGCAGTAGCAGTATCAGTAGCAGTATCAGTAGCAGTAGCAGTAGCAGTAGCAGTATGCAGTATCAGTAGCAGTATGCAGTAGCAGTATCAGTAGCAGTATCAGTAGCAGTATCAGTAGCAGTATGCAGTAGCAGTATCAGTATCAGTAGCAGTAGCAGTAGCAGTATGCAGTAGCAGTATCAGTAGCAGTATCAGTAGCAGTATCAGTAGCAGTAGCAGTAGCAGTAGCAGTAGCAGTAGCAGTAGCAGTAGCAGTAGCAGTAGCAGTAGCAGTAGCAGTAGCAGTAGCAGTAGCAGTAGCAGTAGCAGTAGCAGTAGCAGTAGCAGTAGCAGTAGCAGTAGCAGTAGCAGTAGCAGTAGCAGTAGCAGTAGCAGTAGCAGTATCAGTATCAGTAGCAGTATCAGTATCAGTAGCAGTATGCAGTATGCAGTAGCAGTAGTAGGTATTACAGCAGCAAGCAAGACTATCTGCACCTCTACGTTGTTATAGAGGTACCCTGTGTAGTGTAGAGTGAACTGTTTGTACATTTATACTACTTTGTAGTCTGCTTTCAAAGGTTTGACTGGCTGTACAGTATAGTGGAGAGTTGAAAAGGTGCTGCAATTCTGTTATAGTATATACCACAAACCCAAGTGTGTCAATTTATGTCTGTTTTAGATGATATGAACAATGATTAAATCTCTGCAGTGTTAAAAATAGTTTAACATTTTTTAAATAATGATAAAGTTTAAACTGCTCCTGGTATAGGGAGCTATAATCAGTAACTTAAACTTAATATATATGATTGCAAAATTTATGGAAACGAGAATATATTAAAATAACATGAGCCTTGGTAACATTTCTGTACTTTAATTGTTTAAACAACTTCAAGTAACTTGACACACAACAGTTTTAATTTGAGAGAGTCACTAAAATATATAATTATATTAGGAATAAATACTGAATAATGGGAATTGCCTCCTCTCAATTCTGGCTGACATTTTTAATTGGTGTTTATTGACTAGACAGTAAAACATTTCTGCTGTCGGGAACTGCGGTACTATAGGCATGAAAAGAGTTTAGTTAATGAATCAATATATTATTAGCTTACTAACTTCTTGAGTGTTGTATATAATTTGCTCAAAAATTGCGAAAAGATGCTCAAGCTAGTCTCCATTTTGTTTTCATCAAACTTAATACATAAACTATAGTTATATTGCCAGCTACAAGCATTAAATATTATTTTTAGTTATAATAGAATGCAACTAAAACTTATTAAAATAAATTTGTTTATAAGTGAAAACTGAAAACTACTGTAGTCATGCCGTCAAAGAGGCGCGAATAAACTCTGCTCTTTAAGAAGCCGACATTCACCAGACAGCTCGAATTTTCCAACTCCTTTGCTCAGCCAATAACAATCTATTCATGCTCAGCTGCTTCTGTGAAACTTAAAAACTAAGTAATGTAAATTCTTGGCTTTTACTAAATTATTTCTTGCAGCAGGCTATATAGCTGTATATAATGTTACATCATATTTTATCTCATGGATGCAGGTATAGAATATACTGTAATTGTCTATCATTATACTAATATTATCGATTGTTATATTATATTTTATTTTAGCATATACATAAATATTCAATTATGGTCTGGTCTCCTGTGATACATCTTCATATTCACCCAGGCTTAATGTAAAACACCTACATGATTAAAAGCTAATAATCTCCAAAAGTTATTCTAATATTCTATTCAAGATGGTTATTTGAAATATTGAGATATTTCTCTCCAGTCACCATTACTATATTGCAAATTGTTGAAAATATTTAGGTTGATGCTGCCAATTTTGTATACTATAAACTTATAGACCCATCTGTTATACTTTATAATATTATGATCATGGTGCTGTTTTATATACATTATATAAGCCTAGAAGATTATCAATTTGTTATAATTCATCACATTTCATTACAATGTCCAGTATAGCAATATAAATTTGCAATATTATACTATAATACATCTTAAAATACTATGATAGAACATCATATATAATACTGCAATACATTACAAAACTTTATTGTAGTATGCAGGAAGAGTTAGAAAGTTAAGTAATATAGCCAGAGTACCATAATTGCTAAGTGTTGTAGAAGTTATATTCAAATGTGTCAGGATAGCAGTTTGTCAAATTGGTGAATTAGGAGACGGAATGTGTCGAGAGTTGGCTTATGTGACTGGTAAAAAAATTCAATAGCTTCTATGTATCGGCTTGCATGATATTTGAGGTGAAAATGTTGGAATTAGAGGCAAGGAAATTGTCATGCTACAATTATTTAATACAACCTAGACTTCACTAACTGACTTTACCTTCTTTCTTTCTGCTGCATAATTTGAGACATGTAATCATTCCTTAAAGTTGAAATTTAATTTTTAAGTATTGTTAAATAGATAGAGCTAGGAAGTAGATGTGAATTTTTGTGGATTAGAGTATCAGCTAATATTTAATTTTGGAGTAGTATATACATATATTATAATCTAAACTATAATACTATCTGCTAACCAGTTTTAATAACAATCATGCATATTGAACATTTGACCAAAGTTGCTTAGTATGACAATTTCTAATGCCCATTATGTTGATTGGCTTTAACTATATAGAGTGATAACCAAACATCAAACGGGAGCATCATACACATTTGTGATGACTCATGTCTGTTGTATTTCATATAATACTCCTTTTTATTTACCTACATATAAATACATATTTCCACCACACTGCTGTTTCATACAGGCTTTAACTGCTTGGCAAAGCACAAAGCAGTAGATTCGCAACATGGCATTGAGTTTAGTATTCAATGTCTTCATGTTATTTTTGTTGACTACTTTTGGGTACAAACCAAAAGTACAACCCAATTTTTATACGGGATATATCGATGTTCCTTCGCAACTTCCATATGGACTTTTATCTAAAGTAAACATTACAAACTTAGTATTGGTGAATAGCTCTTGCATTGCCTATGATAGTCTGGGAGAAACATTTTGTAAGTACTACAGCGCCATGACTCCAGTGAGGGTGGAAGAGCAGCTACCAGCTGGTACGTTCTCCTGCCACAATGGATACTATGTTATAGACAAGTGTCCAGTCACCACTACAGATAAGAAACTAGAAGAACTCTGTGAGCAAGATGATGGACAGCTGACAGGTTTGTTTATAGTGATTAAGTGTTATAATTACTAGTTACTATTTTATTTTTTGGTCCTGCTAGTTATAGCTACTCTAAAAGGCATAAGCTGTTCCCTTTTCAGTGCTGTCACCATAGGTATGGACTTTCAACTCTTTCAGTGTGTTGCAGTTTGAGCAACGGTTTTTGTTCAAGTTTTTTCCTAGTGTTTTTATTTTCAAAATATAAAGCTTGGATCGGTACTACTTTGCTCATAGTTTTGCCATAGCCATGTAAGATCTTGAGGGCAAACATTGCGAAACATTTCATTTTTACAGGGGATTTTCTTTGAATATGACTTACACAATGTATATTGCATAAAATAGTACATCTTTCCTTTGAGTCTAGCACTCAAGAACAGTCGCTACAAAACAAAAGTGCCTATCTATTTGTTGTTCTTAAAAACTCAAAGCTATAGAGAGTTGTGCCACCTTGCTGCATAAAGTTTTTTACAGTTTAAATACTTTGTTCGAAACTGTATGATCTACAGCAAATAATTAAACAAATAACAGTATTTTTTCAAAGGTAATTTTTCATTCTAATTTGTTTCTAAAGAAGCAAGTGATGATTAAAGTAAGATGGGTGGAAGATACAATCTTACTTCCTGTTATCATTTTTATAATTTTCAATTTAATGGATAAGGATTAATAGGACTAAAATTACCTGCAGAAAATCAATATCCAATTGGTTTGTTTGCTTTTGGCAATAGTTTCATCAGATTTCAATTTATTTTCATTTGAAAACATATTTACAAGAAAACCAGTTGGTATTGTATAAAAAGTGCAAGATGTCTTCGATCAGTAGCACCTGGTTGTTATTACAGCTAGCACTTTGAAAACCCTTATTATAATATTACCTAGAGAAGTTTTGCATTTGTTGAAGAAATCTCTACTGAATATACTAACTTGAATGACCTATGATGATACTGATCACATGGTAATATGATTTAATGTACTTAATTTTGAGTTGCTTGTTATATTTGTGTTCGGAAGGCAAAATTTTGCAGCATAGAAAGTGTAAACGTGCAAAGTGGTGATAGCATCAAGCATGACTTTTCTTATATCTTCAAAAGTGAATCTGACTAAAGAGAAAAGGAAAAATAAATAAACATGTAACGTTGAGAAGCATTTATCCTTAAGAGAAATACACCCTACCACTAGCAAAACAACTATGACAAGAGCTTGGACAGGTTACTGTGCTTTTTTAACTATATACAACTGAAAAATTGGAGTGAGGAAATTTTATTTTGCATTAGCAAAAATTCTATTTCATTATCCTTAATAAATCAGCTTTAGTTTGAATTGCATCTTTACAAGCATTAGCTATTTATTTTCACAAAATATAAAGTTTATTCTATTAAATTATTTGATTTTATTATTTTCTGCTTTGTTTGCAAAAACTTTACACCTAGCCACCTAGTCACATAGCCACATAGTCACATAGCCACATAGTCACATAGTCACATAGTCACCTAGTCACATAGTCACCTAGTCACTTAGTCACATAGTCACCTAGTCACATAGTCACCTAGTCACCTAGCCACATAGTCACATAGCCACATAGTCACATAGTCACCTAGTCACATAGTCACCTAGCCACATAGTCACTTAGTCACATAGACACATAGTCACCTAGTCACATAGTCACATAGTCACCTAGTCACATAGTCACATAGTCACCTAGTCACATAGTCACCTAGCCACATAGCCACATAGTCACATAGTCACATAGTCACATAGTCACTTAGTCACATAGTCACCTGGCCGCATAGTCACATAGTCACCTAGTCACATAGTCACATAGTCACCTAGTCACATAGTCACCTAGCCACATAGTCACATAGTCACATAGTCACCTAGTCACATAGTCACATAGTCACATAGTCACATAGTCACATAGTCACATAGTCACATAGTCACATAGCCACATAGACACATAGTCACATAGTCACATAGTCACATAGTCACTTAGTCACATAGTCACCTGGCCGCATAGTCACATAGTCACCTAGTCACATAGTCACATAGTCACCTAGTCACATAGTCACCTAGCCACATAGTCACATAGACACATAGTCACCTAGCCACATAGTCACATAGTCACCTAGTCACATAGACACATAGTCACCTAGTCACATAGTCACATAGTCACCTAGTCACTTAGTCACATAGTCACATTCAGCAATTCACAAGGTTGACTATCTTTACTTTACTGATGCTGCCAGTGCTGCCACTGCTACTACTGCTTTAATTTCAACATCTTAAATATCCTATCTGTTATGTAAAATGGTGGACGAAAATTGAATATTGTATATAGCTACTCACTTTCAACAAATACATAATATGTCCATGTATACAGAATATTATATTAAATTCCTACCTTTGCTCATTAGACAGTGCATGGGCTAAAAACAAACATGGCTGCTGGCTAACTCTCAGCAGGTATGCATGGCTGGTAAACCTATGAAAGAAAAATGAATCAACTATTTAAAAATTTGCAAGTGCTGAAAAACAATGAGGTTATTTTCAGCAAATGATTTTTAACCAAGAACTGGCATGTTAAAATCATATCCTTCCTGCTTTGCAAATTCTCAATTGTACTGCGATAAACTATCTCTAACTGTAACTACATTTACTGGGACTAACTCTACTGTTAATATCTCTACTGTGAGTAACTCTACAATGACTACAGTTGTGCCTTTGGCAATTTTTTTTTGACAGCTTCGCTACTAATTTTGCTTTGCTGGGTATGGATACTTTTTAAATTACAAACTGATGGAATTTGCACGTTAGTGCATTATGCAAAAGTAATTCTAATAATACTTAAATATTTTAAGTAAGAATTGTTACTTCCTTTCTTGTAAGTAGCAGCTCAGTATATGCATATTTGTTTATATGTTTATATATGATAAAGTGTATATTATTGCTAGTACATCAGTTTTAATTACTCATGCTGAGCTTTAAAATCTTGAAAAAACTATTTTAAACTGATTACTAAAGAATAAAGCCAATATTTATGTTAGATCTGAAATATTAATTTTCGACGGTTTAATTTCTACAGTTGATTCATTTGATTAATTAATCATTTCTTATTTACAATGCTGTATTGAGACTTATAAATACAATACCCACACAACAGTGAAAAAGAAATATTATATTATAATATAGTCTATGACTTAGGCAATATTTTAATATAAGTATGTAATATACATATCCTATAGAACTTTTTAAAAATGAATAGGCCTATGATTAATTTATTAATTCCGTTGAGCCATATATATTCACACTGTTGATCTATATTATTCTATTGATGTTCCTACTAAAAGTCATCTAAATTTTACTACTACTACTGATGCTGCTGCTACTACTACCAACACTATTGCCACCAGTACTACCACTACTATACAAAATATATAATCGGTATGGCAAACTATTAGGTATCATTTAATATATGAAAAGTGTACTGTAATCATTCTTGTTTCAAATTTTCAAAGTTTTTATACTAAGATATAAGCAGATTAACATTATCAATTATTGTAAGCTTGACTTTTTTAAACTCAAACTATTTTTTTTTTTGATGCCACTGCACTCATTTTATATGTTTTTTTCAGCTTTTCTACAACAAATAATATTACTTGTTTTAAGCATTTTTATGAGGTGCTGACAGTTTATATGGGTGGAGACCTGGCGTATTTTAGATATTTCTATAAGACATTGGCCTGTTAGAGGAGTTGTTAGCCATCTGTTATACAAGAATATATACTGTGCCATGTGCAATGGAGTGGATCCTTATCAGAAGATCAACCTGGCTGATCAACCATTGTACTTGGAGACTAAACGAGGCATGCAGCTTAACTACAGCGAAACCCTAAACAGGGTTGAATGGCTCCCAGCAACCATTAAGTGTGCTGAAAAGTACCTCAAGGAGTACACTGAGAATCAACCTACCAGAGAAGAACTTATCGAATTGATTTCACAGTAAGTGCTATGTATAAAAGGTGCCCATAATGTTTCATTGTTATATAAGTAGGTGGAGATGTGTACAGCAAACATTTTTTCACAAATAGTATATTGAAATAATATAAAGGCTGTTTGTTAATATTAGGTCAAAAGCAATAGTTTTACAACTGTCACAGAACGTTGGGGTGTAATGTGTAGTATTAGAGTAGTGACAAGTATTGTAAAAAGTTTCTGGTATTATATGACTTACATTACATGTTGACAAAGCCTAGATGCTTCCAATTGGGAAAATAGATGTTAATTAGACTTAGTTTTTTGTAATATCTCAGTAGCATGCAGTCCTGAAAAAGCATTTCCTAATAGCTCCTTCAATTAGGCTTTTTACCACTGCAACATTTTTTAAACTGTTACTATTTACTATACGTTCTCATTCTCTTGTATATTATTCAGTTTATAAGTCTATTGACAGTCTAAAGGCCTTCTAGAAACAGCTTGAAATTCAGTTAATATACACTTATAGACCAAACTTGGAGTGAAAGGTACCATCTATATAGTATGTACTTACATGATCAACAAATGCTAGGGATGTTCTCAAACACAGCAAAATGTTTGCTGCTGTATTTAACTGCATCATTTTGTCAATCGAATTCTTTTCCTTGGCAGTTTCTCAAACCTGTCCAACCAAATCGATTCAGTAAAATTTCAAAAACATACTAGTTTGATTTATACTCTTATTTGCAAACATGCTATTTTTGTTGAACTAAATCTCACTCAAATGAGTTAATAGTTGCAATCTCAGTGAGAGCCTCTGGTGGAAAGGGTTTTTTTTAAAGCAGGCTAAAGGACTATAAGGATTAGTTATTCATTTGTGGCAATTATAACTGAATGCTCTTCTTAACATCACTGCCCATGTTTGGACTCAAAACACTGACCTCTTGTTTACTAGACCAGCACTCTAACCACTAACCACTACACTACACTGCCTCCTATGTTGCACTACATGTGGTATTCTTATTTTTGGTTCAGACTTTAGAGTATGTAGTAGAGAGCAATTATTTCTTTTGTTAGATTGGTTCTCCAGTACCTAATACTTTGACACCTATTTCAATTTTAAACTTATTACAAAATTGTAGTTGAGAAAGAATTACAAAATATTATGAACTTTTGCATATTTGGGCTTAAAAAATTCAAACAAAAAATAAGGCAAAAATAAGTATCAGAGCCATGGTTGTTATTTGCATTGACTGCCAGTATTAGACTGCTAATATATTAGATTAGTTATACTTTATAGTATTATCATAAAATACAGCATGCGTAAACCAATTTTATCAGCTACATATGTGTGGGCTTTCCTAGCAATATTACTAAATAGGTTTTGTGCCTGCATATATTGGTAATTAGTTTGTCTACAGGTTAAATTGTTGGCTTAGAACCACTTTAATCACTAAGCTGCCTAGTCCTCCTTTTCTAAAATGCCAACTGCTTCTACAATGAAAGTTAATATAAAAAAATCAAGAACTGTATATTTATATGCGTTGTCAATAGTAGTGAAAAGTATATTAATTAAAAACACTAAAACTGTTGTTCTACATTATATGCTAGTTATTTTACTGGTTATAAACTATTGGCTTGGAATAAAAATGTTTAGTCTATAGGGATCTGAAATGTATCATGAGAAGGTATGACTGAACTCTAACAGTTAAGAATGTTTACTTAATTTAAAAATATCGAGTTATGGCCTTCACGTTTGATAGATTAGTGCAAGTTAGGACTTCCAAAATAATATATTCAACATATTCGAAAAATTCCAGGTTTATAATTTGAAAAAAATGCCAGGTAATCGATATAATTTTTTTTGAAAGCTATCTGACTAATATGTCTGCTATTAATAATAAAGGGGTAGCTAAAAATATATAATTTCCTCAGTTTTTATTATTAGCAGTTTTTTTCTTTTAGGTTAAATTTCAGCTTTCATGGGTCACATGAGAAGCGATGTAGGTAATAGGTATAGGGGATAAGTTAGTGTAGCCATCTAAACTTTTGGCGTAGAATGCATTTTACAGAAAAAGAAATTTTAGCTGTGAAGTCTGGATGCCTTTTAGTGAAGGTGAATCCCAATCAAAAGTGAATTACTTATATATAAAACGAAACTTTGTATGCAATTTTTGCCATTGTAGAACATGCGATACTATTTTTCATCCACCGATCACTCCACATTTATGCTTCAATGCAATAAGAACCTGTCCCAAAGACTCAAGCAATGAAATTTCGAGGTTGTGTGCTGAAGGACCAGCAAACTATCTAACTGGCATTCACACTAATATAACCTTTAGAAATCAGTTTTGTGCAATATGTCATGACCAAGATTTGACAACTACCCAGCCAGCAAAGTTGAGCACCAAGCTGTCAGAGCTAAATGAACTGAATATTAGATGGAAGAACAATAGACTAAGTCAACAAGGCGACAATATGAAAGAAGTTGTGCTATTAATGATAGCCAGGCCCGAGCTGCACTCTTTTAACACCACAATCAAATTAAATGCTTTCAGCAGCAGAGTGGAGATAACCTGTTCCTACTTTCCATATAATTCTTATTTGTATTACAATTTTTGTTCCAAAAGTAGAGTAAACATTACAGAAAACTCAACAGATAGTTTAGTTTCTATCTGGAACTTGGGCTCTTTTAGCTGCCATAGTCCTCATGCTAAGGTCTGTGACCAGTTTATAGTAAGCAATGCGAATTCTTCATTGAGTTGCACAGAGCCAGGTTGTGGTGAAGGATATTTGTTGGATCCAGAGACACTGTCCTGCACTGAAGTAAATAAGTTTACCATTCTTCCAAATACTCAGTTGAACAATCTAACATGGCACTCTGATATAATGTGTCAATATCTTAGCAGATGCGAAGCTGTCAAGCAGGGACTAATGAGGGAGGATGAGTTGAATTGTTATTGTGATAAGTTTTGTGTTTACTTTAATGACTGCTGTGAAGATTCTGACTACCAGGCTACCAGTGAGTCTGCATTAGGACATGGTACGTTCTCTTGCGTCCATGAAGTAATTGGAGGTTTGAATATTGTTAACGGCTATAAAATGGGCGTTATGGAAATTGACCGATGTCCAAAATGTTGCTTGGATCAACTGTGTGTGCATTGCCTGGTGCCAAAAGTCTTTAACTTTGAGAATGATGTTTGGAGTATCTGGAACATCCCAGTTACAGATATGAAAACAGGCTTGCGGTAAGGGTATAGTCATTGCTAATAGTTCATAAAATAAAGTTGTGATAATTAAAATCTTATTCTACAGAATATTTTGAAAACTTAATTATTTCAACAGCTACAAGAACCAATACTGTGCGGCTTGTCATGGAGTAAAAGATTTTGTGTTCTGAAGGCTAGAAATTGGGTGTGTTGAAGTGGGAAATGACACGTATCCTCAGCCTATGGGAGTTGATCCAACTACAGAGAAGTTCAGAGAAACAATATATCGCCTGCGATTGGACCCAGATATCAATCTGCTTATGAGGTGCATATTATGATATACGTGATTAGTATAAAACAGCCTATACAAAACAAAACTGATATCCTACATTAAGCATAACTTATATATAATATATGAAGTATTGCTGTGTAATATAAATAGTGAAATTAGGTAGGGATACACAATCATCCACACTTCAAGTTCTATAAATAGTAAATAAAAATATTTCTAGTCATAGTATGCCAGAGCATTGCGGGTGATACATGGTAACCGCAATACGTCGAGAAACAGTCATTCAGCAACAACAACTAGATGTACACTTATTAGAAGAACTGCTGGTTTAATTAACTAGTAGTTATGAATAAACTAAAAGAGCCAATTATTATCACTACCAAAGAATCAATAAAAATATGTTACTTAGCAGAGTATCTTTTAAATGTCTCAAGAGACTGCCTGGGAAGTCTCCAAACATGCTACTTAAAAACCTTCTAATTGACTCAAAACAAAGGGTGAGGGGTGTATATATACTTTAATTGCTATTAATCATTGCGTTTTCAAAAACTGCATTGTTGTTTTATATATAAATATTATACATGGATGGATTACTTTGGAAGCAACTTTGATTTTAGACCTAAATATACATGGCAAATCAATGTTTTATTTTTGTTATATTTTTTTATAATTCAGGACAGGATTGTGCAAAATCAAAAGGTTTGTTCCACCCAAAGATCAAGATGACTACAGAAAGTGTCGCTTAGATAGCAAACAGTATATTGCCTCTTGCCCTGACCACTTAAAAGCTCATAGAAATGCCAAATTGTGTGAGACAAAACCTGCATCATTTGTTTATGAAGATAGCTATTATAACAAGGTAATCAACAATACTTTATATCAAAATAAATTGGAGATTTCTGCTCAACTGACCACTCTAAATAACAAAACCGAAAAGGCCCTAAACATCACAGTCTTCTCGGCCAATAGAAAATTCCGTAATAGTTACTGTGCAAGTTGCTATAATGTAGCCTTGCAAGGATGTCATTTGAAAAGAACATTTAACTTATCGAATGCGAATAAAACGAAACTATTTAACCAGTACATAAATGGAGAGAGAAAGTATATGTTCATTTTCCGCATAGACTTCAATGAGAGGACATGTACAAGAGACTCGGATGCATATTTGGTTTACCCAAACTATGAGACTGGACAAGACACCTGTCAGAACATGGTCGCACCTCTCAGACGGTGTGACTGTAATGAGGTCATAGATCTTAGCACAATGACGTGCAAAAGTATGTTTTCAACTAAAGTCACAGATCTAGCTTGCAGAACAAACCCTAACAGAACGTCTGCGCATTTGATTACACCTTCTGAGGCCGCTGGGTGTCAGAAAGGCTTTACTTATAAAGTATTACTACCCAGAGATGCTCAACTAAAATGTGACAAATGTAAGCAGCTGCAACCAGCTTCCATCCACAACATGTCAGCATGCAAATTGGTATATACCTATGACATTTATCTAACAAATCGATCAGAAGTAGTGCCCAGTGTTCATTGTTATACCTCAGAATTATTACGTTGCACTGCTCTTTCTGAAAGTGAAAGAATGAACAGCATTATTTTTCAAACAGTAGCTGGAAGATTGAAAGCTCTTCCAAGACAGCAATTAAAATTCAAAGATATAATGCCAAATGTTTTTGAAATCAAATATACGCCTTTAACATACCTATTAAATATAAAACCCTCTAAGTCGCACATTGGATTTGATACATTATTTTCAACGATAATGCATAGCACATTAAGTTACTGTTCAAAATTTAAAACTATCAATACAACTTCTAAGTTCAAATTCTGTAATGATGACTGTATTCAAGTTGACAGAACTGATGGTGTGTCAAAATACGCTGAATATTATTTGAAAGGGGAGGTCGTCAAAGTGTGTGCTGAATATGAGCTACCTGGTTTTGATTTGCAGCTACAAGACTATATACTGTCAGCATTATCAATTACTGTTTCCATTATCTACATAATTTACTATTTGGTCAGAAGACGAT
The DNA here is from genome assembly GCA_964035545.1 of Bugula neritina. NCBI lineage: Eukaryota > Metazoa > Bryozoa > Gymnolaemata > Cheilostomatida > Bugulidae > Bugula > Bugula neritina. Next base: position 8,776,106 of record OZ037769.1, on the reverse strand, counting down.
GGACTTTAACAGGAAATCTCATTGTAAGTGCAATAGCCACCCTCGTGGGAGCTTTGCTCTTCTACAGTATTATTAAGGAAGTACGAAACTCAAGAGTTGCTTGTCAGGTGGTTGGGTCGCTTGCCCAGTATTTTCTAATGTGTACGCACACATGGACAAACTCTCTGGCTATTTGGATGATACGTGGAATTACTAAAGTTCAAATTGCTGCCACCAGTGGAAAAAAAACATACATTAAATTTGCCTTGTATTCTTGGCTCACACCAGGAGTGTTCATTGCCTTAACTTATGTACTAGACAGATTTCCAGTTGCAGGCCTCTACCCAGTCTTTTCCCCATACCTGTGTTTTGTGGAGGGAGGCTGGATAAGAGTATTGACATTCACAGGGTTTATATACGCACTGATTTTAGTCAACTCAATTCTGTGTGTTATTGCTGTGTACAAAATTGTCAAATCAGATCAGAATCTTCATACTGCAGATAAGAAACGAAGCAAAAAGAAGATTTTGACTGTAGTAAAACTTCAGATAATATTTGGATTTCACTGGATATTGCTGTTTTTTACTGAGATTGGTGGATCTGGACCAGCTAAAAGGCAGCTGTGGATTGTTTTAAGTGTTTTCATTACACTGCAAGGTATTTCTGTCGTTCTGTCACAAGTGATTGAATTGGAGAGCTTCTCAAAGTTATCTAGAATGTTCCTTCGCATACGGGAAGAAAAAGTAAATGGAACCAGCGATACACAAATTAGCATGACCCAAAACTCTCAGCTCTGATTGATATGTAACTCTGTGACTGACACGAACAAGTTGTGAACAAGAAATTTTTATTCTACTAACATATTTTAACTGCTAATACTTATACCACATTCAAATTGTGACTGAAAAATTAACTTTCTGGTAGTGCTAGTCACTCTAGTGAATATGTAAGTTACTATGTCTTATTACAATTATTATGCTTTGCTTTAAATGATTATGTAGCAATAGACGGTGGGTTTTTACTTTGAATAAGCAAATTATTTCCAACAATCAAGTATACATATTATAATATAATTTGGTTTGTGATTGTCAGTTCTTAGTTGATATGTACATTATATCTAGAAATGATTTATTCTGCTGTTATGTTATAATATATAAAATATATTAGATGCGCTATTTACTAGACTAGGTATATCTAAAAACAGCCAATCTTTAAAATAATGATTTAAAAATTGCAATTATTGATGAAGTCTATCCTGCAAAATTAAGCTAGGTTATTGTTGACATGCACATAGCACCTTACAAGCAACAAGTTAATTATACAAGACAATTTTTAAACAGTGCATAATATTTTAGTCATACTTGTGTTCGGCATTACTTTGTATCAGGCTACATTATGTTTAATTGTTATTCAAATAGATTGTAGGCACATGAGAACATTATTATTTGGGTAATTCATTATTATCTGTGTAATTTAATTTCATAAAATTAAACGAAGACATTCCTTAATTGAAAATAACTTTGGACTAGTTGGAAGTAAATCAAATGTCCTGTCTATACGAGGCTATGTACGCTATCGGCACTGTCTCACCATCCCAAAACATTATGTTGATTACTATGCCAAAAAATTCACAGCAGATTTTAAAATGTGTTGTTCCACTCAGAAGCGCATTATTCGAGTATATTATTACACTAACTATAATATTTTATAGTACAAGTAAAGCTAGTAAATTGCTACTGCTGATGCATAAGAAATAGCAGACTTGTAGAGTATCCTGTAGAGCAGTAGATGACGTACTGCATAAAAGCACAGTCAGCAACTAACAGCAGCTTATAGCTGGCTGGCTGTTCCAGCAGCAGCTGTTTATACAATAGACATAAAGTTAAAGAAATATGGGATCAGCCTAAAATTTTCCTTATAAAATCAAATACATTCAATGATTTTGCGAACTATAGTTCTTAAAAAAGGGAAAATGTGATATATCTGTTGTTCTGTACTCTATAACCATGTAAAGAGTAGTATACAAGCTTTCTCACATCAATTCCAGTTTCCTATTATTTCTACAGTTGAAAATCTTTGTGCTTCCAACTGAGAGATGTCCAGCAATGCATGTAGTGAGGAGGAATAATTAGGTCAAATGCAATGTTAGTTGCCCAATTAGACTGGCAGGTGAATGGATGTATTTAGTGCAAAGTACAGGAGCAGATAACTTTGCCTGCTAAAAGTTGCAAATTAAAAACCAAACTTTCTGCACCACGGTCATACAAAATTAAATATTAAGCAGTCTATAGTAAATATTATACAGAAAGGTGATTATTGGGTTACTGCAATTTGATAAACGTAACAAAAGTAGTCTACAAGAAAATTTAGTAAGTTTTCTCAGACTGTCAGAGTTGATAGAAGCGTACAAGACCTATATTTAAGAACATGCATATAAAACGCAAAAGAAAGTTACAAAAAGCTACAAATTAATATTGGCAAGGGTTATAATTAGCAAAGACTAAAAAGTTTTGGCTAAAATTTAATTACAATAACATAGTGACAGTGAAGTCATCATGAATATATAAAACCATACAAGATATATATATATATATATATATATATATATATATATATATACTTCATTGTCTGCATTGCAGTTTGATTTATAATTATACTAAAGTTAGTAAATAGGCCACTTTGAATTAACATGGTCTCAAAAAATCAACATGAGCAGTCTTTTTTTGCCAAGAAGTGATGTATGCAGTTACATTAAACTCACTTAAAATAAAAAAGTACAACAATTTTGTTTTGTACAACAGAAAGTAGAGAATCATTAGGACTATTACAGTTGACATCCATCCCTTCATTATTTATATAATAGTTATATAATGCTAATGTTTTACTATTTCATACAAGTCTGTGTCCAATTAATTCAAAGATTACATTTGTAACTACATATACACCTTTGACAGCAAGACAAATCTGATGAACTTATGAGAATAAAGTTAAACAAAGTTGTTGAATCATAGTACACTAAATTTTTTCTGGTTCCATCATTTTGGCAACAAAAACCCCTCCACTAGGCATGAAAACAGCATTAAGGTCCACTTCATCCCCTGGAGCCAGGTCCAAACCTCTGGTGACGAGAACCTGAAAGAGAGATGGTAATGTTATACTCCATGTACTATATAGTGCTGCCGTAAGTTTAGATGTCATAGTAAGAAGGCTTGAGAAACAGCAAACTAAATGGTGGCTAGGTGGATTATACTATAACATATTGCTACAGTAACCCATATTTTCAGGTTTGCTGGATTCAACACATTTACAGTTTTATAATAAAGTAGATGTAGATAGGATTCTATAAACATTAAACTTTTAATGACGTCTAAAGAAAGCAGCGATTTTACTCGGACTGCACATGTATATAATTTGCATGGCCTAAAGTTGACGCAGAAGTTGTCTCCCCAATAACAACATAGCATTAGCCTCTACAACAGCAGTTATTATATCAGCATTTCCACTCTGCAGATAGCTCAACGGTCTAGTCATGCTGTATAACATTAGAGTACTAAATATTCCACACATTTTGAAAGCCATTTGTAGGCCAGCTAAATTCTTTAAATAAAACTCTGTCTCACAAGTATAATAAAGCAACAGTTGTGTAGCACGTGCACATTTGTGAAGATGGGAATGCTTTCACCAATTTAAAATATATGAAGTTCAGTTAGCCATTTAGCAAGTTTTAGAAGAACCAATTGAGCATGGTCGAGGACTACATACCTCCCCCCTGGTGAAATCACCATACTCTAAAGAGCCAGCGTGGTCACCTCCAGGGTTCACCGCCACCACTACCGGGTCTATTTTGTCAGCCTCTCTAACAAACGCCTGAACTTGACCTACAAAGCAAAGACTTTAGTATACGTTAAAGTAGGACTGAAAATATATTGGAATGTGAAGAGTTAAATCAACTTTCACAAGTACAGCAGGCCCAAGTTACACAACTAATTAGGCGTTGGATAAGAATTGCTTACACACTTTTCCAACCCTAATTATATGCGTATAACTGTAATAATATCTACCACGGTTAGGTTAGGTTTCAAGCGGCCATATTCTTTATAATTTGTGAATTTATTTTCATATGCAACACTTTTCACAGCTAAACCAAGATTATGTTGAGAGGGAGCAGCCACCGTTGCTTAGTAAACAAAAGGACCCCCCCCCCCCCCCGCAAAGGTCATTGGTGATGTTTAGGAAAAGCATCCAGTCATAATTGCTCCTGGGGTTTTTTTCTCACAGAGATGGAGACTATAAACTTGCGTGAGCTTTTTTATAGTAACTCCGTCACAAGTAGAACTAACTGAGTATAATATATTAGGCAATACCTGAGGAATAGAATGGGAACTCAACCAACAGCATATTTTAGACACTCACTGGACAAATATTATCTACCTAGTCAAAAATATGCAAGTATTACACACCAGATAAACATTTATATGCTTATATTAAACATACTCAATTGAACACTGACTGTATAGTTTGAATACAAATAATAAACTCAAATTAGAATTGTCTATATCACCTTTGGCTAATAGATGTATCTAAATCTAAGGTAACGGCAAAGGACAATGAGAACACAAAGAAAGTGTGTATATCAGAGGGAGTCAAGAGATTGATAATGCTTTAGCTTCATTTATTTTATGCAAATTGAATATGAAACAAATCTGTTTACTAAACCGATATTGAACATTGAGTTGCACTAGACTATAGAAAGCCTGAAATGGAATGAGGGGCATAATGCAGAGGCTGACTATAGAGAATATATAACAACTCTCGCACAAGGCAATAAGTAGACTATATTATTACACTGACCACCGAAGGTGAGAGGGAGAAACTCTCCCCATTGAAGGGATCTCTGCTCAGCTCTCACTGCAGCCAGATCTTTGAAGAGAGAGTAAATGGATGAGCCAGCATCATAGCCTGCCGACTTTTGAGCCTGTAAAGTACAAGTTAGATCCTGACTAACATTTTCTAATATCAATATATTTTACCACATAGAGGCCATCAAATCAGCTTCACTCAAAGCAATAAATTACTGTTGCCATGAGTTGAGTCACGTAAGCCCAAATGTTTTCAATGTTTTCGTGACAATTAATTGCCACTTGTTTTCACAGTCTAATCTATTTGCTATTATATCAACTTTTACAATGTACTAACATAGCAAGTGCTGAACAATAGAGATTATGTGTACATTATTTACCAATTTATATGGTGGCTACCCTTACAGCTCAGACACACTCTGCCTTAACATCGAAGGTAACATCAAATGTTGGCCATGTTTAAAAAATGTCTCGGCTGACCGTTACAGTACATCGAGGATCAAACACTGTTTGATTAAACAAATGTCGGGCTCCTATTGGACAGGGAGACATTGGGATCAACTCATTGGATATAAATGTCCAATGAGGTGTCATAGATGTACTCAATAGCGGACTTTGAGAACTTCAACAAGGTGTCTTTAAAATGATTAATGGTGGAGGTTACAGCAAAGGGTGTCTGAAGCTGTTTGATTGTGACTGCGTTTCCATGACTGCGCATAATGCTTCGTACGGATTATTTGTGGTTTGTGGTTTGCATTAACTTATAGTTGCGGTTTCATTCGATGTAACTGTTTCCATTAGCCGAATGAAAAAATCCATTCGCATAATGCGATAATGGAAACGCAGTGTGTTATGCTTGATTGTTTAAATTGCTTCACACAAAATTTTTCATTGATGTTCAAGAAGTTGCACTAATGAAACCACAGCCATAAGTTCATGCAAACCACAAAATAATGCATAAGAGAATAGGAGAATCCATAGGGTAAGTAATGGAGCCACACTGTCTAGAAACACTTACCAGCACACTGTCTACCATAACTTGACTGGGAGGCATTGTCCAGTTGACTTTATTAGTAAATCCACTGGCTTTGGTGTCATTCCAGATCATGAACCCTCCAGCAGCTAGCCCAATCTCTGTGCCGTATGCAACTATAGGGGTGCCTGGGATAGTGAGCCTCAAAGCCAAGTTACATGCTGGGTTACCCAGATCATAATTAACCTGCAATGCAAATCATGATTGGAATTACTTATTTAGCAGTACATAAGGCAAATAGGTCATAGTAAACAAGCGGACCTTCCAGACAAGAGAGCTGGACAGCAAGAACTAGATACCACAGTATTGCTCAAAACTAAAGCACTAGTAGTAAAATAAAACAGATAATAAATTAGCAAATGAGTTGCACTATGCTTACATCCACCACTTTCCATGGTAAATCATCATTTGCCATTCCAGTGTTCTTCAAAGTCTCCAAGACGCAACTGCCAGTTCGGTCACCAGTACACACATCATTCACAACAGTGATGGCAGCCATGACAGCTTCACTTTTATTGACAGCTCCCTGCATGGCAGCACTGCTCACCATCACTCTATAAAGGCAACACTTCAAATAATCAAGGCAGTGGATAAGTGGTAACAGGTTTGAAGCAGTCAGACAGCTTTTCAATTACTCAGGTTTTAATAAACTCTGTTGAAATAAGGCTGTACAGTTACATCCATGTGGTATTTTTACAAACTTCTACCAGCACAAAACTTACTATTAAAAACTTGAACGGAAGTGCAGCAGAAGTGCAGCAGATACGGGATATTTAACAGCCATTCAAACAGTCAGCCAAGCAAGTCATGGGTTAAGGTAGATTTACTTGTTTGACATGCCACAAACTAAAACATTGTTGAACCACAGCTGGTACCAGAGTTGATTACTAAAACTATAATATAGTTTACCTATTTCTATCATCTTTCTTGTTGTACTCGATATCTAGTACCTCTTGGCATTCTATCAGTGTATCCAGGTAACCTATCTGCAATGAGTTACACAGTTATACAGTGACTAATAACTGATATAATTGACTACCCAATATTTCAAGGAGATGAAATTACTGATACATACATCATCTACCTCCGTAGCAGCGTCTACCACAAACAGCTCTGCACCAGCATCAGCCCAATACTTCACCACATCCTACAATCAACATAACAGCCACTGTAATTCTTCTTTTTATAGAAAAAGCTGTTTTTTTTTAAAAGAAATCCAAAATTGATAGCTGACATCTATTGACAAGTAGAACAAGCAGCTGTTGGCAAACACACAGTATTCCTAATACAAAGTAGAGTTAAATCCATGAGTATAATTGTGAAACTAAGTGACACTAATCAATAACATCATATAGCCTGCTATAGTGCGTGTGATGTGACACTATGGAGGTATAATTGAGCTAGACAATAACAGTGCAGATTCTAAACTGCCTGCCTTCTTTATTAAGTTCCCTAAAATAAGTAGATAGATAGTTGCTCATTGCCACACATAATTAATATTGAAGGGAGAAGTGATGGACCAGTAACATACTGGGATATCATGTAGAAACCAATTAGATTTAATAGGACAGAGTTAGGACAGAAAAGAGACAAGGGAGACAATCAACTAACACCACTTTAGGTATACAAGGCCATTTGTTAAAGTCTTAGGATTTAGAAAATGCACCTTGTTTTTCACAACAGGGCTTATTTGGTACAAGGTTGATGAAAAGCAACCAGACAAATTGTAAACACTTATCAACTCAAAGTAGACTGATCCCCCTGGTGGAAGTATTATACTTGAATGCCAATCAATAAGTACATATTACATGAAGTGAAAACCCTGTTAGTAATAGATAAAACCCTGAGGAGGCAGCTGGCTTGTGAATGTAGGTCAGCTACTGATAGGAATGGATAAGAATTCATCACAAAGAGAGGTGATTAGTGCTAGCAATGTGGGAATATGATAGTAATTAGGGAACAAGTGTAATTTAATATACACTAACAGAAGAATTAATTTATTTCAGCTATCATCTACAAGATTCTGGAATTTGACCCTTAACCTTTATGCTAATTACTTACAGTTCATGCTGACTCCCACGGATCTCAAGCTATCAGAATTATGATGAATTAGGCATAAAAATCAAATAAGAATTAAAAAAAATAGTGAACGCTCTTTAAACATTTAATAATGGCACTGTTTAGATGTATATTAACAATTGACTTGGCCACTAAGTTTTCTGTAATCATGTACCTTGAAAGTAATGTCTCCATCACTAGAAGACAGCTGGGAAGCTGTCAATGTCAAGCCAACACCCACTCGAATACCTGCGAACCAACAAAGCATAATTCATTATTCACTATCACATCTCTACTAGAATTTATTTAACCAAGCTGTTCTGATGTAAAGCCTGCTACAGCTTAATAAAGTGTTTTATATGTTTGCAGTGTACACAAAGAGCTAATGACTACTTGCCAGCTATTTAATCAGAAGAGCAGCTTGTCAACCAGAACAAACTACAATTTGTAGATTCAGCTGTCCAGGAAAAAATAGAAATTATGAATAAATAATACTTGCTGAAAAAATATTAAATTTACCTTTTTTATTGAAAGTTTTGGTGAGGTTTACAAATGCTTCCAGTGTACCAACATCAGTAGAGTTCAAACTTATATCTTTACCCTCAAAAGCCATTTTGCTAGACATATCTTCAAGCCATACAGACACCACAGAAAGCTCAGCAAAGTGTTCAGCGTGCTGTTCAATACCTAGAATAAAAGTGTTGAGACTCAGAGAAATAAATTGTGATATTGCAGGCCACAAGTCATTGAAGATCTGCCATTGCCTAGCACTTTCATTAGAGATTTTCCAAAAATATGTCGCTATTATTATTTAGATTTTTAAAATTCACATAAAATAAATCTAAATGTCACTTGTCAGTGAATCATTAGTATAACATTGTATAAATAATTGGATAGTAGTGATAGGAATAGGCAAGAACTAAAAGTGAGAATACTGTAGTTAACTTTTTGATAAGTATAACATTAGTAGAGGTATAAAGTAACAAAATAGTATTTATATGCAAACCAGTTATTAGCAGGAAGTACCTGAAGTGAAGAATTTTTGCTTATATAGATACTTGATATCAGAAACATACATACTAAAAGTAAATATGGTCTTAAGCCATGTAAAAATTGTTCACATGGATGAACATCTTAAAATTAACTTATTCCAAATTCCAACGTACATCACAATGTTTTTCAAGCCCTAGCATAATGATAAAGCATTGTTCTACACTATAAGTATAAAACAAATTTTTTTTAACAGATGCAGTTTTGGTATCATTTAATTTTAATCTTATAGTTACACAATAATGATAGTCACAATATGTACTAAGCAGAGACTGCACTGAGCACAAATAACAAAAATATATGTGTATTTATGATATCAATATATTATTTTAACTTATAGCCTATAAGTATTAGTATAGGTATTACATTTATAATTCATCAGAAACAGAAAAACCATAGTGATTGTAAGACTAAATGTATGGAATATCGAAAATTTATCGAAAGAAAGTAGCAATGGACCTAGACGTAGTAAATAAATAATGACAATTAATATATTAGAAAAATACATACCTGTAAAATCTCCAACACCATTTGCGTCTGAATCTTGAAACTTTGCCGTATCCACACGATATGCAAGACCATCTTGATACCACAACAAATTTGGATTTTTAGGACATTTTTCTGTAACGACAACTATAATTATAGCACTGACCAGCATAGCAACCCATCCAACAACCAATATCGCAAAAAGAACTCTTCTCGTTTTCACCCATACGGGGTCATTGGCGTATTTCTCCAACTCCTCTCGACTAAGTCCATAAAAGTGCTCATTTCCTTGTCCATCAGCCTCTTTATCATAACCATCAACTTTTCTAGCCTCCAAATCATCTGATTCTTGTTTTGCAGTTCCCAAAAAGGCATCCGTCTCGCTACCATTTTCGGATGCGCCGCTAGACCTAGTCTTGGAATCGTTGGCATTAGCAGCAGGCATTTCAGTGAACTCAGTTTCTTGCTGATCACCAGCTGCATTAAGTTTGGTGATGTTTTCTCCACCAGACATACTGTTGCTTTTAATTTAGTTTTATCTAACAACCAAAATATTGCCAATGAAATATAAACTGAGCTATGAATATAAGAATTAGGGATTGAGACAAACTACTGCAACTGCAAGCGTAGCGAGGCAACCGCTGTTTACAGTCGGAAATGATGAAACTGGAAAGCTTATTAAATCTTTTAAAACAAAGTAAACTGTATCCGCAATGATAAATGTTTAAATTTTGATGTTGAAACCAAATGCATAAAACTTTTTTTGAAAAATGAATTATAAATTGGTTTTAAACTTTTGTATTTACAATTTTACCATTAGCTTAACTTTGAATGCCGTAAAATTTAACGGTGCACGTGCTTCTGTTTTTGTCTGAGTTATGCAATAAGATTTACTACCCGTTCCATATTCTTAGTACGTTATAAATTGACAATTGCAATGACTCACGCTTTACCGCTAACCATTAAACCTAAAACCCAAGTATATTCAAATTTTGGTTTTCACTTTCAGTATTAGTACTAAGACCAAGTTACAAGTATTAGTAATACTAATAGTAATTAACTATAGGTATAACTATAAGCAAACTGTTACTTTACGCAGACTGAGTCTCAGTCTGACTCTCACTCTGAGAGTAATGACTCAATGAGTAATCACTAAATTAGTAAAACTAAAACTAAATGACAGAACTGAACGAGTCTGGGCCTGTGGCTGTGCGTTACCATTACATTACTCAGTATTGATAGTGATACTGATCGTGATTGAAGTTTCAGTTGAACTTGAAGAAAAACTTCAACGCCAACTTGATCGCGATGCATATGCTTACCTCTCGGCTATTACTATTAGTATTAGTATGAGTATCAGTATCACTATGACTATGAGGCATGTGCATAACATTAACTATTAATATTAGTATTACTATAACAATAAATTATAAATATAATATTAGTTATAACTTATAAGAAACTCGCATTGTGGTTGTAATACCAATTGACTTCGACTTTGACTATCATACTCATAGATTATATGAATATTTGTACTGATACTGATAATAAACATTACTCTTAGTTCTACTATCATTATCAGTATGTGTGTGACTAGGAATATCAGACCATCACTATAATATTATACTTACCGTAACTATGTGAGTATGTGTGTGAGTAGGAGACAGTTTGAGTTGAGGTTTATGAGTATAAATATTCATATTAAATTTGATAATGTTAATTGATGTTTATATTAGTATTACTATTCCTGTCGATACCTGTTGAATTTTTTTATACTAAACCACCCTGTTGGGTAGAAAAGGTGTGCCACATTTTCAATCATGGGTTACATGTATGTACGTGTAGTTAGTGAAGATATATTTTAATTTAAATATAATTTACAGTGGATTCAAAACAGGCCTGCTTAACCTTTCCGTGGTGAAAGGGCAGTATGTGCCCGCGCTGTGGTTTTTTGTGTTTGATCCAATGTTCAAATATCTAATTATCTGTGATAAACTTGAACTATTATAGTATTACTATTTATTTTGGTTTGTACTGATTGAGTGCAGATGTCTTGAGCCTGAGACCTAGTTTGAACTGTTGACATTGTTTGTTTAACCAGGGGCTCATGTGATTCGGTTAGTGATGGGTGGTGTTCATCTATGGCTTAAATCTGGAGAAGCAGATAGATGCATTTATTTCTTCTTCTGGATACTAGTGGTTTTATCCCAAATTTATTCATAGCCTAATTCAAATCTGTCCGTTCTTTTATGCCGCATATTAGGCGAACAACATCTGAATAAACATCTTCCAAGCTAGCAATGTCACTTTTGCAAACTGGGTCCCAGACCACACAAGTATATTTCAGTTGTGGTAGACAGAGAGTATTATACCTACGCAAGCTGACAAGCCGATGCCGAGTGTAGTGCTCTTCTAATCATTTCAAGTTGTTTCTTTGCTTTTAAAACTTTCTCATGGATATGTGCATCAAACTTACAATCTGACTTGATTATACTCGGAGGTATTTGGTACTACATACATGTTCGACCTCAGGATTATTTAAGGGTATTTCGTTAAGTCTTGTGCAGAATTAAAAGCTATAATTTTACTTTTGACTATGTTGGACAACATGTCCCATATGTCAGCCCATTCTCCTAAGCGATTAAGGTTTTGGTAAAACTGTTTGATGTCATCAGTAGTGTTGGCATTTGATACACAATATTATCAGCGAAGAGGCCGTCGTTTGAGCAACCAAAGGTGTCTGGCAGGCCATTGATGAAGACTAGAAATAAAATAGGGCTCAAGACTGATCTTTGATGAACACCAGATGTAACGGAGATTGGCTCCTAGCCATGACCTTGCAGGACAACGCTTTGAAATCTTTCTGTCAGGAAGTTTGAGATTCAGCCTAAGAGATAGTCATCCATATCAGCAATCATAGAGAGTTGATGCACTCAGTCAAAGACCTTTGTGAAATCTAAAATGGCAGCATGAACAATTTGTCGGCTGTCAACAGCTTGGAAAATATCCTGCATTGTAGTATACAATTGCATTTCACATGACAGTCCTTTTTTAAAGCTGTTTTGTCAATTCTGTAATACTTTATAAACTTTTTCCAGCAAAAACCTTAAGAAAAAATGTTCCAGCATTTCATAAAAATCCTTGTTAGTGGTGTTGGTCGATAGTTGTGGACACCTCCTTTTGGAGCCATACTTTTGTAAAGGAGAAACATTAACTGTCTTCCAGCTTTTTGGAAGCTTTCCAGAGGGTAATGTTCAGGGTTGGGGTCAATTACATGTGAATTTGATTAATTACAATTACAATTACATGAAAGTTTGTCAATTATAATTACAGTTAAAATTAATGTAATTAATTACAATTACAATTACTTTAGTTCTTTAAAGGGACAAATAGCTGTTATATAATCTCACTTCTGGAGTCCAACTACCCGGGCAATTTTGACAGTGGGAGAACCTCCTTTGTTCTCAACAGTGATTAATAGGGTGATACAATACTACATTGAATTAATCTGAAATTTTTCTTGAACAGTTGGCATGGTAGAAAAAGATTGAATTTTTTGAGATTTAAAAGTTTGAAGTAATTGACATGTACTTATAAAGTAATTGTAAAAATAAATTGCACTAGCAGTGTAATTAATTGCAATTGCAATTACATTTTTATACAACAATTACAAATTGCATACAATTACTTGGAAAAATGTAATTAATTACACCCAATTACAATTACTCCAACCCTGGTAATGATGCATTAAAAATGTGGTTTAGACACTCGGCAGTTTGCTCAGGGTCAATATTTAAATAGGCTTTACTAATGTCATCAGAACTAGGTGCCTTGCCAGATATGAGTGTTTTAACAACTCTAAGTGTAACATTATAATTAACTTTAAATTTACCAATGGCTATTGAGTATTGACGATTGTAATAACTATTATTATTTTATATTGATATTCACATATATTTATACTAAAATAGCTCTAGTGGTTGTAATGCTGTTAGTCATAGTTCTCATTACTCAATAATAGTAGTAATAGTCACTGTAAGTACAAGTGATAAACTCAGACAGCTAGTGTTGAGCAGCTAGTCTAGCTTAAATAAAAGCTAGAAGTAAATTTTCTTTCTGTTTCACTTTCGATTTGAGTTTTTTTCCTTGACTTCAGGCCAATACTATAACTCATAGTTATAGAGCGATTATACTTATGTAATTCTAATGACTATGTTCATACTCCTACTTTACTGATACTCGGATAGTAGTGAGTATTACTAATAGTATACTAATATTGAATGTAATAGTTTGAGTTGATTTTACTTTCTGCCTGACACTTACTTCAACTCTCAATGCCACTGTTGTAGCTAGTGTAAGTTTAGCTTTAACTAATAGTTTTTGATTATTTGTCTTAGTCTGTGTTTTACTCTCACTTTTAGACTTAGCGTAACACTTAGATCAGATGCAGCTTTACAGTTAACTAGTGTTGCACTTGAGTTGATGACTGATGGTTAGGTTTCATGTTACTATTACTTTAAGTTTGAATTCAATAACTGTGAATCGTAATTTTAATTTCTATTTACTTACTGATTGAGCTTTGGTCTTGAAATAAATATGCTTCGTAATATTAAATAATATCAAAACTATTAGTATAAGTATCAGTATTACTAGTACTACAATTGTAAATAGCAACCTTACTTATAACTAGCTGCAAGATCAATCGTTGTTTGACAAATGTTAGGTCAAATATGACATTGACTTCATTTTAGGTTTGGGGCAGGCTAAATTTACACAAGTAGTGTAATGTTTAAATTTAATTTGCTTTATTTTGGTAATACTCATAATTGTCTCATACAAGTAAATCTAAAGATAGTCATACTAGTGGTGATACTACTGTTCTATCAATTCAAAGTTAAGCTTGAAAGTACCTGAATCGTAAATTATCTTGGTCTAGAAATGTTAATAAATCTTATTATATTTATCACATATTGATGTCATCAATACTTGACAAGACGTTTACCAAATTAAATGCATATTGTTAATTATCTATAGAATGCTATTTTTTATTTGCAGTTATTTTTAAAAAGACAATAAGACGCATCTACGAAACTGCTGCTAGGTCATTAGAGACTGTTTTATTCATGGTGCCATTGTTTGCCATCAGAAGATTGGGGATAAAAGTGAGTGTAACCAGTCATGGGTACTTCACACTTGCAAGTGCAATGTATTTAAATACTAGACTAATTGTCATGAAAAATATATTTCAAGTTAGAGCAACTGAGTTAGGTCAGAATCTTGGAATTTTTCTATTTAAAAAAATAATTGAGATGCTGACAGCAATTAATTTAAATTGAGAACTTAAACCTACTTATGTTTTAAGAGGAAGGGCAGGAGTAAAAGATTCAAAGTGATATTTTTGTTTCTTGATGCCATTTGTATTGTAGAGCACTGTAAAGTATTTACTAGTAGTATAAATCATACTCGTCTATAATAACGTCCAGTATGCAAGAAACTTTTGCCAACTACAAATTTGTCACCGAGTCCTCCAGCTGTGTTAAAAGTCTTCTGCTACCATATTGTTATAAACTTGAAATTTATTGAATTTATTTCTCCTAAGCTCAAGTGCACTTTAAACATTTTATGTTATAGAGGCAAAAAGGTGCTGTTATAGACATTTTTGCCTCCCTACATTTTAGTATATACATGTATTGTGTATGGTGAATGAGGTTGAGCGAAAGCTACAGGTCTCATATTTATAATGAGAAAGTACTAGTTGTTAGAAGATTTTTGTCATCACTTGAAACTCACGTCAGTATAATACTTCCTTGTTTGAGCTGTTGAAAACACACAGAATTGCTTACTGTTCTTTTTAATTTCCGTTTATGTCTTTCATATGTAACATATAGTTGATATTGAGCGGGTAATCTTCTAATTTTGCAGACACTGAGTGATTTGGCCCATGTTTTGTGTCCATCTCTGGTTTGCTGAACATGACACAGCCATTAAAGCTTTGGTTTTTGAAAAACAGAGCTCATCCCTACCCATCAAGGGCTGAGAAAGTTTTGTTAGCTGAGCAATCTGGATTGAAGTTTAACCAAGTATGTTAAATACCTACTTCATAATCACCTATCACCTACTATCATAAATACCTACTTCATAAACACCTATTACTTGCTATGATAAATACCTATTCTGTATCTGATTTTATTATTAAAGAATTCCTGACACACTTTACTTATATAGCATGAAAATATTCATCTATGTCTTAGCTATCATTTTAACACTCTTTTAGGGTTTCAGGTCTAAACAATTTTGTTTTATAACAGTTTTAGTGCATGCATGTCCAAAAAACTTCGAGAATTTTTTTCGCCCTTCTGTGACGTATTACACCGCAGTTGCGAGAAATAGATGGAAACGCCGCCTGTAAGACATTCGGAAATTAAGTATTGGCTATATTTTCCGTTGCATGTAACCTTAGTTTTAGCATTTTTAATTTATCGGACGTCTGTCTAGCCCCCAATTAGTATTTTTTTGTGGAATTTAGGTTTTATTTCATAAACAAATTTCGCGGCAATAAATACATAGCTACCAACTTACCGTGTCCGAGTCTGTGCAGTGTAATTGTGATAAAGATAAACCTAATACAGAAATAACATAAATACGATATCAATATGAACATATCTGGCTCTGACGAAGAATACTTAGAGCACAGTGAGAATCGCAATGAGTATGACTATGACAATCACACTCACGCTGTCACTGAGATTTCTGAAGTAATGGGCTATCAGTTTGAGCCGTTTACGTATCAAGATGAAAATGGAGATGATAGTCATGACAAGGATTTTACTGTTACTGATGAGCAACAGGTGATAATATTTATAATTTTACAGTATCAGTACGATTTAATTTTATAAACTATAGTGTTACTAATACCGTAATACTAATAGTAATACTAATACTAATAGTAATACTTTAACTTTAAGTTATAAGTATAAGCTAGTATAAGTTATAAATTATTATAATTATAATATTTCATTTTCATTTTGTAATCGAAATTCCAATGCTCAATGCCAATGCTCGTATTGATCCTGGCTTAATTAGTTAATATAGCTGAGTTTTGTGCTACTAAAGCTTTAGAGCAAGCATGATATCAAATTACAAGCTAAATATTTGATGATTGCTACCGGTTTATATAATAATAATATTATTAATAATAAAGTGATAATCATTAAATTTAATGATTACAAATTCCAGTCAAGTAATTAAATATTTGATCAATACTAATTTTGTTATTACTACTACCAATACAGGTATTAGTATTAATTATTTGTAGTTAGATTTACCTGATAATTTAAGTCAAGGGAAAGACCGTATTTTTATAAATGCATAATAATGATAATTATTATTCACTTTTATTGTAATTGTGGTTATACCGATCCTTAACAAAATAAGTTAATCACATACATAATCATGTGAAACTTGCATTCACGATGATAGCATTTAGTATTTTATTTCTAAGCCCCCTATTTCTCTGAATTTCTGCTTTTATAGTATAACATATAGTACTAACAACAATAAAATATTTTAAAATTTCTGAAAATTAGTTTATTTCATAGCAAAAATTATGAGTTTGTTTTGATATAAAAAATCTAATTAATTTTCAACTATAAATATAAAAATAGTTTGAACAGTAATGCAAACTTGGAATATTTTAAAACCCATGATTTTAAAGTATTTTCAAACTTCAGCCTCATTGGACTCAATTTTCAATACAAAGAAACATACAGGAAACAAATTTAGACACAGTAATCAATGGACTTAATGTGGATGATACTGGTAATAACGTTTTTAGAAAAGCTTGTTTGTTTTGTAGAAAAATATAAGGCCAGCCACGGAGTGGTGCACTTGCCACCGCTGCCAAAATCAGCCTACAGTGGAACAGTCTGTTTGTTGCCGTGATCATGCTGCAAACCTTCGATTAGATAGCAGCATGGAATGTATAACACAGCACCCGGGAGTACAGCAATTGACGCAACCAGCTGTATTAGAAGTTGCATACAGCAGCTACCTGAGATATCATGGTTAGTCAATTGCTACTGTAGATCAGTAACTGTCATTGTTAGTTTTTCTAGATAGTCTTACTTGATTATTTAGCCAATCATTTATTTTGGTAGATGATTTGTTTGATGAGAAGGCCCATTCTCTCAACACTAAAAAAAGGTTCTGCAGCTACCGGTTTTTGGTGTTCTGGCTGTTTCCAGATATTAAAAAGGGTGAGAGACGCCCTTTACCAGCTTGCTTATACGATTGGGTGCAAGCTACATTCCCCCCAACTGAAGATGAGGAAGAATTTGCTGAATGGATGTTCAGCAAATTCGTGTACAATGAAGATTTATGAACATTAACACTCTGGTGATTTTTAGTAGCAGTCAGTTGCTACTGCCTCTTGTAGTGTGTACAGCTTACTATGAGAATAAACCTCATTATTTGCAATCTCCCTGACCTTTGAAATTAATTTACCGTTGAGTTTGAGTTGCAATAATGGTGAATATACTTCAATATGGTGACTATTTTTGCGCTGAACTTTTCAAGTGACTCTAAGATCATATTCTACAATATCTACATTTCAATGGAAACTGAGACTACAAGTAGATATATTGTCCAAATTTATTTTTGACACACCTTGAGGTGGAAAATTAAAAATATTATTTCCATTACACAAAAATATTTGGTTTTTTGTTGCATTAGAACATGCATTTTAAATAAAAATAAATATGTAGAAAAGCTATGAATTCAGTTTTTGAGCTAAGTGAACAATACTATTTCGCCATATTTCTATATACCAGCATTGAACAGCTTTGCTTCTAATCTTTTTCTGCATCCTTTTAGGTGTTTGCACATATTTGTTGTGTCCTATTCCTTTCTGTAGGCCCTTCTTTTCTGGCTTACGATGGAGAGCTGGTTTTTTTGTTTGACTTGGCAAAGCTCTAAAATATTATTATATATGAAGGTAACTGGAAAAGTATTATTGAAACAGCTGCAGAAAATCTCAATTGCTGTCTATATCATATTTCAATTTTATTGCTCAAGATCGCATTTTCAATATTATAATCCTTACAGAACCAGGGTCTGTTCTTTTTAACCAGCGAGCTTCTTTAGGTGTGATAGTGGCCGCCTGCTGACTTTGTTTCCGAGGAGTTAATGGAGTGCATCCAGTTGCACCCTCAGTTTCCACTAAATGAATAGTTGGGACTGCTGTTTTCTCTAAATGCAATCTAAAGAGTAAATCAAAGACAATGAATTTTTATTCTTTCAATAAGTGAACAATATTTACCATTAATTTTTACTGGTATTGATGATGGGCACCATTACCAGTATCATACTCATAGCATGAGTATCAGTGCGTATGAATCATAATATTAATGGTATGTATCCAAGTGACTATGACACATTCTGATAATCATAAGTCTTTCATATTATCGCCATTATAAATGAATTTCCTTACAATAATGGTTATCGTGTAAATCATAAATGCAAACTTGTACTTGCAAGTTTATGTCATAGTCACATGAAATTGAATCAACACGGTCATGACAATCCTATTGACTTATACCAACTTGTAGTAATACTTGATACTAGTTGATAGTTATAGTTAGGCTATACTTATTGTTGAAAATCAACATTAAAAAAACTATCATTAGCCTATCGTCTAATTATATCACAATCACTAAGTCATTAGTCAGTATCACTATGACTATGAGTTTGAGTGAGTTATTCACTTACATGTTAATGAGTTTTGTTTTATACATGCCCATGTTTGTAAATTGTTCATCACCAAAATGCTGAAAACACAAACGAGAGTTGTTATCAGGCAGAAAGTTTTTTCTTTTCGTATTGACAAACTTGGTCCATTTTTCACCACACGCAGTATCAGCAGGCCGTTTAAACATGTGTTTTTCCTTGTACGAACACATTGCAGCTTCACACACTCTTCTTTTGCATTTGCCTTTAGAACTTGAAGCCATTCGTGTAGTCATGTCGACAGTAAGTGTAACTAGTAATATAGGTAATAAGTTTGTTCATTAGAGTCCAATGGCAATATGAATATGAAATCTAATTTATATAGATAGCGAGCGACTACTACTAGTAGTAGTACTACTAGGCACAGGTTATATTGGTAATATCCGGTTACGGTAATGATAATCTATTTGGAAGCGTAATAAGTTACATAATTGAATATGCAATTATTTGTAATGTTTTATAGAAAAGTTTACCACTCGTTGGATTTAGCTAATTTCTTTCAACAATATCGTGTTATCCCCGTACTTAGCCACCCGTTCTAATTACATCGTGAGGGTGAGGCTATTTCATTTTTCCGATGCTCAAAATTTCTAACGGAAGTAACTTTAGCTCTTAATATCAATAATAAAATGGTATCATTTGTTTTTTTCATTGAGCCTTAGTTGTACTCTGTGTTTTAAAATTTATGTCAGTTTAGTGATTTATCTGTGTGTTGCAGTGGCTAAAAATAAAATGCTGTGAAAGTATGCAATTATTACTATTAGTTATATAGTAACTAGGACTCGAAGCAGACCGGAAACCGGCGTAATACGTGTGCACTGAGAGCTTAGAAATCCGAAAGTTTTCTGGACATGCATGCACTAATCTTGTTATAAAACAAAATAGTCTAGCCATCCACCCTCAAAGGGGTGGTCTAGTGATAGCTAAGATATAGATGAATATTTTCGTGCTATATAAGTAAAGTGTGTCAGGGATTCTTTAATATGATGTCTACATGTTATGATAATTACATACTCCAAGAAAGGAGCTGCAGTTTTAGTCTAAAAAAACATAATTCTATTTCAAACCCGCCACATTTTCTTCTTGCAAAACCATAGAATCATAAAGTGGTGCATATTTTGGTAACTGTAGAAAGACATCAAGAAGTTTTCTTTATGGGGCTATAGCTTCTTTGAAAATCAATTTTGCATAAAATTAATCTTGGAAACATGGTATATAATTTCTCAATTTTTTATTTTCTTGCAATTAGCTTTTTGCTAGTGTTTGCAATATTATATATTCATGTAACATTAAACTTTCTTCCTTGTTTCACTTCCTATAGAATTATTACTTTAATCAATGAACTTTTGCAGGTTAATAATTGGTTTTGCAATGCCAGGAGAAGGCTGAAGGCGGGTGAACCAGAACCCTCTGTCTATCCGCAGGTTGGCGTTCCTCATACACTACTTGTTTAAGTAACAATAGCTCCCACTTTGTAGATCAATGTTGTGATCTAGATATTCTGATACTTCACCTTTGTAATAATAGTAACATTTACATTAGTGAGCATGAGTAGAAATCTCTGTATGGCCCAGGATTTTGGTGGAGTTGAAGTTGTACCTCCTTCATCAAGGGATCTCAACTTCTCTGGCAGGTTCTGCACTGCTTAGTTTGTTCTATAGCACTGGAAGGCTGGAGGTCTACTGGGTGGGATATGTTATAACACACCATGCATTCAAATGACAATGTCAATCTGTAAGTTAATGTTTTTTTTTCACATCCACCAATCGACAGACCTCCAGCTTTTTGGTAATATAGTAAGTGCTAAGCAGCAGCAGGCATGGAACCATTGCTGTTTGCTATATGACTAAGCCAGCTGTAAGCAAGTTACTAGAGATGTATTTAATGTGGCAATCTAAAATCAATTATGCTAGTATATAATATATAAACATGTTGTTTGTGACTGATAATATAGTTGTTGTACGCTATATTTTCTCTAAATTAAGTGCTATCTATAAGAATATCCTGCTGGTATTAGATAGAGTTATAAATAGAACATTAAACAACAATCGATAATAATGTAAGTTTCTACATATGCAGCAAATTATAGCACTAACTTATCAAGAGTTGAACATTTAAAATTACATATCTTTCATCTTTCTGCTATAATATCATTACATCAAAACGTGCTCAAAACATGTTATGCAGCTTACTAGAATTCTAGCTCAGTAGTAAACTGCACGAGCAGACTGCTATCGTTTTATCATGGTATTATGACTATAATGATTTCTCTATTAATTTAGCTCGTGTGTGTTGACAGCTTATTATACAATTGATATGTTATGTCTTTTAAACTGAAATAATTGGTTTTTAAACTAAAATAATTGGTTTTTAAACAATTAATATAAAAAGATGGATGAAATCTATGTGTTTTGACAAACTGAACTCAGTATTGCACTTTAACTTAATAGATATTTTTGAACTACTTTACTGTTGTAGTATAAAAAAGATGGTGGTTTTACTTTATAGAGATGGCGAAGACTGGTTAGTTTATCTTTTATTAAAGAAAACCTTCCAAAGTACATAAGGTCCAACCCTCTGCAACTATATGTCCATTATGTTGTTTATAGGGTGAAAACAAACACAGTATACTACAAAGGTATTTGAATGACACTCTGAGGTATGGCCACAGCACCTCACATTATCCAGAAATATCTGCCAATCCTATTCACAGATATGACTCACTCTCATCGGCAGATCATGAGGATGATGCAAGTTCTGTGACTCACTATCAGCAATCTCTACTCGATCAGCCTACACCTAGTGAGTGTCTATCTCAGAGCATCTATTGGTTCACATCTTAACTCATTCTGTTTTTCATTATCTTTTGAGAGTATTTTCATTATTTTAGAAATTGAAAGATCTATCAATTTTCATATATTTTATTGTAATTAGATTAAATAGATATTAGACACAATTTTTCAATAATATTTGTCGTTACCACTAGTAAATGAATCTAAGACATGCATACATATCTTGCTTATAAATGACATGTTGATTCAGTTTTATTTATATAAAAACTAGCCACCTGTTGGGCTATTCGCGTATAATAAAAATTGTTTTCTTTATCAATATGATAACTGTTTTACTTTCGTTCTGCAGCTTCCACACAAGTGCATGTTAATAGAAATGGTTCATCGTCGCCGTCCTACAATGTGGAGCTTCCTCACAACATGTATGTATGATTTTTCAAGAATAGGTTCTATTTGTGCCTGTGAAGAGGTACCTTGAAGTGTAACTATCACAATGTTATAAATTGTAGGTCTCTGAACGACAAAGAGCTGAGTGCAGTTCGTGCTCTGACATATCTAGCCTTGGGTCACCGTTGACTAGCAAACAAGCACAGTCCACCCACACTCAGTCCTTGAAACATGCCAATTAGAAATATGCAGGTTACTTTGAGAGTTCTTCCCTCGTCTATATGAAACATTTTTCTCTAGGTTTATTAAAGTGCGACACAGCCAATTACTAAGCATTTTTATAATTTTTGCCATTCATCTGTTAAATGAAATGATTTCTCAGTCATGTCTTGTTTGTATAAAACCAATAGTCACTTCTTGTACAGTTAGCTTTTTAGTCTTCCTTTCATTGCTTATATACCTTACAAAATGTACATTTTGTGTCAATTTACTTGTTTATTGCTTGACATAGTTGCATTGGTGCTATATATTGTATACTATCTTACGTGATGCCCTCAGATTTGTTTTGCTGCACACTATATTATTCTTATTGTATATATATATCAATTGTATGTATGTTACTTTTATGTCGCGCAACACAAAATTAATAAAACTGTTAATGTTAATGAAATTTTATTAGTTTTCTCTATTATATAAATATGTGAATATAATTAGTAAAACTTTTAGACCATTACAAATCCTCCAAGAAGTTGAAGGCGAAACTTTCTTGTATTCTCTTTATGTCAGCTATCATACGCAACAAAACCACTCCTAAACATTTCTATAAAATAAACAAGAACAGGGTTAAACATATGGTTGTCCATGATTACTTACTACAGTGGTAAAGCAGAATAATTTCTTGCCAGAATCCTACCAGGATGAAAGAAAAACAAGCTGAAATGAAATTGTGAAAAAAGTTGGGACATATCTGAACATCATCTAAACTATGATAAGAACAGATCTGCCAAAAGCTTAATCATTCATCATAAAATTTAGGGAAGTTGCGAACATTAGAAATAGGAAATGACATTTCAAAGGTCGCATGTTTGCTGCATGATAGAAGTTATCTTCCCTTGAAAAATCTTGAGGCTGGGACACACTAATAGGCATACTACAATGAATGTAAACTTTATAATAAAATCCAAGGAACCTATTTACAACTACACTATTAAATCAGTGTGGTTAGGTTAATGATAACATGCCCGGCTGAGAGATACAAAAAAAGAGCCTGAGGTAAATCCTAACATTTTTTTGCAGTTTTAAAGTATTTCTTCAAATATTCCATAACTTGACTCAATTTAGAACTAGTAATTAATAGCGCAGGTTTCACCCAATGACCAAGGTCTGCCTGAAACTATAATTGCATGATGGAACATTCTCCTGTACAGTCACTAACTTTATAATTTACAGTTCCTCATCAGCCAGCAAAGAAAAGCTTACCTTAAGAATCAAGAAGGTAACTGTACTAATGGTGTGGGGGGTCTGCTTCATAACCCACTCCGGGTACTGCGTTCATCTCAGGATTGTGGAAGAGTGTATGGTTTCCATCACCCCAAGGAAATGCCTAAACAGCACAAATTATTTGCGTATTGCATGTCGAACCGATTTAAATGTGCAAATATTGCATTACGGGAATAAAACAAAACTCACATGGCCTACACTGTAAACTATAATGAATGCAATCCATAACATGTTGCGTTAGCCCAACAGATCATTGTTTCGAACCATTAAATGTCCAGCAATACCACTATAAGTGCAAGTTGAGAACTATTTTAAATGTGCCTTGAAACTAATGGTTCACAGCTGATCACAAAGCTAAATAATTAAACTATAGATTTCTGTAAGTCAAATTGTGTTTGCACTACTTCTTTTTAATATGATCACTTTTTGAGAAACGTTGCAGGTGTATTAACCCTTCATAATACTATGTATTCATAGTATTATGAAAGACATATGAACCCTGTAGCCATTTAACATGGTCTATCAGCTTAGCAACAAACTGTTTTCATAGCTAAAGTTCTAGAATCTA
Source organism: Bugula neritina (assembly GCA_964035545.1). Lineage (NCBI taxonomy): Eukaryota > Metazoa > Bryozoa > Gymnolaemata > Cheilostomatida > Bugulidae > Bugula > Bugula neritina. The sequence continues at coordinate 8,751,611 of OZ037769.1, read as the reverse complement.
TAGAGAAGTACAAACTAAACAATTTGTATTTACGCAGACATGAAAAAACTGACCTTAGTTCGTATTCTGAGATGATCATACTCAATATACTCTGGTCTCTGGTGATGTTCTGAGATATAAAAGGCATTATACCAGGTAGCTAATAGCGCAGGAGGGACCAAAAAGTATGTCATCAACTTCCATCTACGGGCTACAAAAGGCAACATGTTTCAGTCTCAACAGTTCAATGCTCTTTTAAAAGTTATTAATATCAACTACTTTTAAACCAATTACTAATACTGACGACATTTTGACCAATAAAAAGAGCTCTGTATTCAATATGCTGACAGGTTTGGACATGTTGGTGTGGGTATATAGTTGGCTGAGAAATAAAATACATGACACATCATTATCACAGGCCCAAATTATTTCTAAAGCTTGGCTGCATACAATTTTCAGAAGCAAGATATTATAATGGTGTATTCAGTTATTGATATATAAATATAGTGGTAACAGAGTAAAGGTAACTAAGATATTATGAAACATAATAACAATAGCCAAACAATTATAAAGTTATACAGGCCATGGTGAGCACTGTATATCGGTAAAATATAGATATATCAAATAATGCACTGGAAATCAAAACAATATATTGCTCTATTCAGTAAAGCATTATACTTTAATATTTTTACCCTAAATCTCAGTCTTTAGATGTCGCAGAATTAGATTCACTCAATCATTATAATAATAATCATTGATATGAACGGATGTTGCCAATTTCTCTTTAAATAAACTTAGCAGTCATATAATTATTAGCATTGTTATCAACAAAACCAAAATTTTAAATTTAAAACACACATCATTATTTCAGTCCTAAAGTCAATGAATAATGTGAAATATGTAGTTACATTACAATTTGTATTAGTAATTAATTAGTGATCAATTAGAGACAGACCATTACAGTTAATCAGACTGCCAACAGCATTTTGCAATGAGTTATCGCCATCAGTAAATGTAATCACTTTACTGTAGTAACTAAAAAGTAACACGAAAATTTACTTTCAATTTTACAGTCAAACTGAAGCTTAGGTCTTCACCACTTTTTTGCAATACTAATACTAAGTCTAACAGTTACTATAATCGCAATAAACATAATAATATTAATATTCGTATTGATATTGACAAAACCACAATTATTCAATTAGTTTCACAGCCAAGTTTCGGTGATTATGAATTAGTATACCAGTACCAGTAGGCAGTTTCAGACTCAATAAGTCAATGGTATTATCATAATGATAATGATAAGCCATAGCAATACCTGGAGTTGGACTTGGGAGTCTGACACACTGTTACTCTCAGCCTGAAAGCCAAAGTCAAAGCCAAAGCCATAGTTTATACCTTAACTTAACCTACACCAACAGTCTACACTCACATTGACATACACTTAAATGTACTCATAGTCATAGTGATAGTCGGTCACAACAACCATCATACCGGAAGTGATACAGCTTGAGTTACACCATTACTACAAGAGTTTCCAATTCTAAAACTTTTAGTTTTACTCTTATAGTTTAAGTTACTCTTAGACTTACTCATGACTTAGAGCTAGAGCTAGTAGTGGTACAGATGTAACACTAACACTAACAGTAACACCGATACTCACACTCATATTGTCAATATGAATATTAGTATAAGTATAAGAATAACATTAAGTTTAAGTGATAACTGTAACTGTAAGTTGTAACACTTACATATGACATTGTGATTGACTACGAGGAGCCCAGTAACAGTGACTGTGAGTCAGAGTGAAAGACTTCAAGTTTAAGACTAAGACTAGGACTAGGAGTAAGAGTTAAACTTGGAGTAATGCTAACTGCAACACTAACTCTAAGTCAAAGTAACCATCAGAGACCCACTCTGACTCTCAGACTGACACTGTTCGACTCTGATTCAACAGGATGAGTCAAAGCCATCACTATGAGTATGGCTATCACTATCAGTATGAATATCACTATCATTATCATTATGATTTTATCACTATCACTATGACTATGGCCAATGGTGCCTGTTTCTCGCCCAATGGACATTGTATAAGTAAAACAATAATTATGAAGTAAAATACACTACTTACCAGTTGCTACATGCTCTTCATGAGAACCGGCATGAGCATAGTTTCTGGTAGAACCCTTCGCGAATTGGTGCCTCAAATTTTGGAACACTTTAGTGGCCATGACTGTGACAGAAATTGTGCAGGTAACGTAGCCGACTGTTAGACCCTTGAAATGTCGGCAATTATCTATGAATAACGTGACTACTACACCAATATACCCACAAGACAATTTTTGAAGCGTTTTCAGCGTACGCGTTATGGTAGGACAACTCTACTAAAGTTGCTATAGCGCTAACAATATTTATTGACTGCACCTGAGACCCCTCATAACCATAAGATAAGATTTGCTGTAGTTGACCAGACTCTTAACAAATAGCCTTCAATGTCACACCATAATGCAACCCTTAAATACCAATAAATATTTGGTATGGGTATAATAATGCAGAGGAAAGAAAACTTCTATGCTGTGAAGATATATTGAATTAAAATGTTTCCAAATTTAAACTTTAAATACTAACTTTGAGCTGTTAATGTCTCTTGTGAGGAATGTAAGTGAAATCAAGTAAAAAAACATACATTGACTAAATACAAAGTATGCGTGTCAAAAAATTTATTTGAAAAAATATGTACAAGTAAACATGTAATTTGCAACTAACATCTTTAGATAATGAGTCATCGTTTATCTTTCTTTCGTTTTTTCTTTTTCTTTTTGTCTTTCTCTGCGCAAGGTTGGCAAAACCATTCCATATCATCTGGTGGAGGCTCATAAATTCCAACACACGTCCTAAAAATAGTGAAGTAATATATACTTGTGCGTTCTTATATGCGCACGTGCATTCTAGGGGTTTACTCTAGTGAATTTACTAGAGATAACACAACCCTAAAGAACATTAAAATATCATGCTGTGATTTTCGAGTAGACCTTCTTCAGAGGTTCCCGATATCTCCTTCACAATTAAGAGTTGTGTCTTCTCAAAGTGAATAGGTTGAACCTTTGTATAAAGAGCAAACTCATTAAAAATTTAAGGTTTGGCAGCTACTTAAAATTCTAATTATGCTATAGAATTGTAATTTTAAGAGATAGATATTTTGGTATAAACAAACATATTAGCAGTTCAAAAAATTGTTAAAAAATTTCTTCGTGAAAACCTTTGAAGAAAATAAATTTCAAAGCATTTTTGTGGTTTTGGTTACTGAGCAATGCTGAAGTGACACTTCAGCATTACCTAGCAACTAAAACAATGTGTTCTAGTTTATTTTGTTCAACAATTCAATTTTCATTTTGGGAGAACACAACTCTTAATTGTAAGGGAGATATTGAGGGCCTCTGAAAAGGGTCTATTACAGTTTTAAATGAAGAGATTTTCATTTTAGTAACCGTCCAGATTTTCATATACTTTTGTACCAGATACTGCAATACGCAAGACAGCAAGTCAATTTCAATAAACTAAACTCACCAATGGTACCACTCATCACAACTGTCACAGCCAATCATAGGACTGCCATCGTCTGGTTTACCACAAGCAGGACAAATCCATATTTTACCATCAGCATCGGGCATAGCAACTGGGTCAGCAATGTAAGCAGGGGCTGCATAGCTGGTGGCCACCTGTGAATACACAGTAGTGATGAGACTGGTGACATATCAAAGGGTAAAATAATAACGTACACATAATTGGAAATACAATTACCGGGAAGACAGGCTGTGGTGCAAAACTGGTGGACTCTGGGTATGATCCATAGCCAATGCCTGCATCAACTGGCTTTATCACTCTGAAATAAAGACCAAGGAAGTGGGCTGAGTTTAACAAACATTCAAGTTACAGGCTGTCAATAAAAACATTTCATAAGAGTAGAGCTAATTTTACTCTAATCTCGAAACAACGCTGTAACCGAAATTATGTATAGGTTCTAGTGGAAGCAGATACTGAGTCGTACTAATAAGTCAATTATGCACATCAGTAAAAGGTATTAAGCTATTACAACTCAGCACAATGAAATAACAGAAAAAGAAAAATAATTTCCTGCAAAATAATGCAAAATAATGACAAGTTTTTGATGACTACTGCTGAGTATTTGAAGAGGTTTAGGTTTCCTAACTGAGCTAAAGTGATTGAACAAGAAAGCTGCTATTGTACTATTAAATAGTGCTGCTATACCACTACAGTGCTTGTGATTTTTGTCAGCTAATGCTGCTGTGTTTATACGTTTATTGCTGGGTAAATTACAATCTTGCCACATAACATCAGCACAGAGGGACAAAAATATGCAAATTATTACAAGTGTATACTGTCTACACAGACAATAATCCCTGCTAAAACGTGATTATTGAATGAGTGCTATGAATAGTCGTATTACAAACAGCTAAGAAAAAGTAAAACTGGTTCAACATACAGTTTAGGAACTGTTTCTCCTAGTAGCTGTGTAGAAGATGTATAGGAGGTGTCCCTCTGGGGAGGAGTCTGGTTTAGCTCTTCCTGTACAACCTGAGATCCAATTTTTAAGGTCAGCCTCGGCACAGTGTCTTGTTGGGGCGAATCATCGGCTCCCTTCAAAAGTTTGAATCAACTACTTACCAATTGTATGATTATAATCAAATAATAACATGCTTTTAAAATGATTAAGTAAGCTGGTAAAGCAGAGTTTATTGCAAATACTAAAACATAAAGAAGAGCAGGGAACTGTATGATATTGTGCAGCTCATTGAATTCGAGAAATGATGGCATTCTGCACTAGCTTCCGGTAAAACATGGCAACAGATACACCAGTTCAGTACAAGAACTATTAACTATAAGTATAGTTTGGCACATTTTATGAAAAACATAAAATCAGAGAAAATATATTTTCAGAACATGGTATACAGTGTATAGTTTTCAGGATATAGTATACAGTATATAGTATACATGATATAGTAGACAGTATATAGTAGACAGGATATAGTAGACAGGATATAGTATACAGTATATAGTAGACAGGATATAGTAGACAGTATATAGTAGACAGGATATAGTATACAGTATATAGTAGACAGGATATAGTAGACAGTATATAGTAGACAGGATATAGTAGACAGGATATAGTATACAGGATATAGTATACAGTATATAGTATACAGTATATAGTATACAGTATATAGAAGACAGGATATAGTATACAGTATATAGTAGACAAGATATAGTATACAGGACAAACTACGGTTCTATTCAGTAGAGTTGTTTAACTGCCATTGGATATATTGTTTACCTCAACAAGAGGAGAGGTACTGTGATGTCTGTGTTTGGATTTGTCCTCTTTTTGGACTTGTCTTTCCTTGTCTTTTTCCTTATGTTTCTTTTTTTTCTTTTCTTTTTTCTCTTTTTTTTCTTTCTTGTGTTTCTCCTACGATAAATAAATAAGACTCCAGTTTTTATAACAAATAAAAAAACATTTTCAATAAAACCATTCAACCAAAATAGTCTCACAAACCTTCCGGACACCTTCGGTGGCTGTCACACCAGCGCCAAAGTCAATCATTGTACTGCTGTATGGTACAGAAGGTGGCTCTGTAGGAGGTTCTTCCCATTGGCTCATTCCAGTATGACTAAGCCTATCAAAAAATAACAATCATTACTCTTAATATGAACGTATGCACAGATGAGATGCAGTGACAACATGTTCATATAACTATAGCAACACAACACAAAAATAAATATTGACCAAGGCCTAACCAGTAGTGGAAATATTATTGTAGTTCACCCAAAGACAAAAAGCCAATTTTTAATTATTTTCAAAATTTAGCAACATTTTGCAACAAAACTATTTTCTTTTTGCTATAAGTCATTTGTATTTATTATGCAAATCAGTAACATACTCTATTGAATGTGTTTGCTGATAATCCATAGGCTCAGTATACATAGCCTGTGGGAAAGGAGGAGTGGAAGGAGCTGCGGGTGGGGTTGCAGCATATGAATCAGCAAATCCAGTCTCTGAATATGAAGAATATGGGTTTTGATGAAGAGGGGTGGGAGAGCTAGCTTCTAGTATATCTACATCGCTGTCTTCATCTACATTCACCTCTATCTCCTAGTCAAACAAAGTGCATGTTTAAACTCTAACTGTTCACAATTGACTAGTAGCCCTGTGCAGCATAGAACACGTATCTATAGCCCTGTGCAGCATAAAACAAGCTGTTTTGTAAAAAGCTCAATGTGACTATATTCTGCACCCATCAAAAATAATAAAGCTGATTCCAACAAACGGTTCACTTAGGAAATGTTTGAGCTGCCAGGAAAACGACAGCAAGCTATATACCTCATCATCTTCCTCCTTGTTTGCTGGCTCTACATCTACAGCCTTTGCAGGTGGCTGTGGAGCTTCGGGCTCCAGAGGAGATTTCACAGAAGGGTTGAGTTCCTAACACAAATCATCAACTGAAATGTATCTGCTTATACATGGAGAAGTTAACTCTTATATATAAAATATAATATAATATATAATATATATTATATATAATATGTATTATATATTATATATTATATATAATACAGATTGCCCAGCATAACTATCATCAGCAAAGGTAGTCTCACATTTTTGAACAGCTGACCAAAACTAAAGTGAAACATGAAAAAAACAACTAACTAACATTACATTAAAGCGACCATTAGTCAAACTCTTGAAAGAGTTCTACAGAGTAAATCTGTAGTTGTCTGCTCACCACGCTAGTAGATGTAGCTAACTTTTCCAGCATTTTTATACGCCTGATATTGATTCTTTTCTGAGCTTTGTAGTTGTCTTTAGCACTGGCCTGCGATAACATGTCAGAATGAAGACTTCAATAGGTATACAGCAAATGAAGTTACAAGGTTGAATTAGTTGTGGACAAACTTTCAACACCCTCAGTCTAAATATATGGACAAGTTCAAGATGCATACTCTAACGCTATACAATGTGCGCTGAGACCTAACCAGTTTCTCCCTTCATAGTATTTCCTGTTTCTACAGCATAGCAATAGTAAAGTAGCAGACTAACACACTAGCCTTATGTACATGGACACCCCGCAGATCATAGTTAATCAGATTTATGTAACTTTCTCAATTAACTAGACTACCAGTGACTACACACCTTAGAGGCTACATTCTTGTCTTTTGAATTAGTCGCATCAGCTGCTGGGTTCAAATCAGGGGCTGAACTTTTATTGAGAGGAGAACGAGAGCTACCTGATGATTTGCTCTTTTTTGATGTTTTCTTTTCACTTGTGCCTTTCAACTACACGAGTATAATATGATATAATATAATATAATATGATGTTACCTATAGTGCCTAGTATATAGTTCCTAGGATGTACACATCACTTGTTAACTGGTTAGTTAATAGCAAACATGCAGTTAGCTAAATTCAAGAGCTATTCAATGTAGTTACTTTCATTGGTTGTTATATCATAGTTGCTTACTTTTGAATTTGAGTTTAACCTTAACAATGACATGCTCTAGTAAATACAAAAATAAGAACTTCAAATTATATGCAAATGCATTATCAACATATAGTAGTGGAGAAAAGTTAACATAAGCCCAAGCAGGAAGTGACACATACGGAAGTTGCGCCAGACATGCTGTCATCAAATGAGAAAGCATCAGCCACTGCACTCTCATCTCGAGTCATTTCAGAACTACTTTTAGATAGAACTGCTTCTATAGTACTCCCATATTTCTTCAGTCTAGCCTACAAGGACGGCAGAGGTCACCAAATGCTAAGATAAATGTTAGTGTTTTATATGTAATAGAAACAGCATAGTTAATGTTTAATTAGAGTAATCAATTATTCAAAAATATGAGATGCATTTCAAGTAATCAGCTAATGTTGAATAGAGCTAAAAATATAAGATACAATATAAAATTTTGTTTCAAAGGTTTACTATTAAAAAGATAACATTTTGAAAATAATGTCATTTAAAATAAAATAAATCTAGACAAATAATATTGTCTAGTAATGTGTTTATAATTCTTTTTAAATCTTAAATTTCTAGCTCAAAAATTGAAGTCATTGACGGCAGAAGCAAACTAAGAGAGTTGTAAATTATATATTCTCTTATACTGCAGCTTACTCTGACTACAGATCTATAAGATTAACTTTAAAACTCTGGTCTGCACCTCAACTATTCAAAATAAGTAACGTTAGATACACAGTAGAATAGACCTTTTCATAGGTCCCCAAGATCTTCCCCTACAATTAAGAGTTGTGTTCTCCTAAAATGAAAATTATTGAACAAAATAAACTAGAACGTATTTTTGTGAGTTTGGTTGCTGAGCAATGAAGTACCACTTCAGCATTGCTCAGTAATCAAAACCACAAAAATGCTTTCAAGCTTAATTTTTTTCAAAATTTTCAATGAAGAAATTTTTGTTTAAACTACTAACATGTGTGCCTATACCAAAATATCTATCTTCTAAAAGAACAATTCTATAGGATAATTAAAACTTTAAGTAGCAGCCAAACTTTAAACTTTTAATGAGTTGGCTCTTTATACAAAGGTTCAACTTATTCTCTTTGGGAGGACACAACTCTTAATTGTAAAGGGGATATTGGGAACAACTGAAAAGGGTCTATTCACATGAACTGACAAACTCACTTTCAAAAACAGCTGAACAAGAACTACTGTACCAACCTTGGCCCCTGGTATGCTTTCGGTGTGACTTGGTGAGAGGTCTGGAGCAAGAGACCTCAGCTCACTGTCAGACATGTCGTCCATGTAGACGGGCGCAGCTGCACTGACAGCACTGGTCACACTGGTAGCGCTGACTGCACTGGCAGCACTTACTGGTCGCTCTATAGTCTCAGCTTCAGAGATAGCCTGCTGCAGTTTGCTCAGCTTTGACTTCAATTTAGACTGAGGTTTCTCCAGCGTAGCTCCAAATATGTCAGTAAAACCTATGAAATCATTAGCAGGAAAAGGTAGAGAGGTCAGTGAATGTCTTTGGGCATGCTGAATATTACAACTAGGACACAAATAATATTGACATATATGCTTTAACTGGGTGGAATTAATGCTTAGCTTTTAGCTGTTCGAAATCTACTTTACATAACTAATGGTAATTATGTACTCCTTATATAGCTATTTTTATGCTTGTATTTCATTCATCATTGGTGATTTTTCATTTACGTGATTTAGATAATATTTCCAAGAAATGTTTTTCAACTAACCACATAAAAATATACTATGACTAATATGCTAAACAGTTGGTCAAAGCTACATATTCACAAACCACTCAAAAAATGCGACCTTCAACTGAATATACACACTAAGTAAATTTTGCAACAGCATTATAGCCAAGTAATAATAATACATTCATAGGTGATTATTTTACAGTGAGAGACTGTAAGAAAGAATGTACCTTCAGGCTGTGCGGCAGTAGCAGTTTTCTTTTTCTTCTTGATAACTTTTTTAGGAGGTTTGTGTTTGAGCCGATCTGTGATTGGAGGAGGAGAAGGTTCAGTAACTACTGTAGAAACATCTACCTCCACGTCTATAGGTGGGGGAGACTTGGGCTGAAAATAAAATATTACAAATCTTTACGAGAATTTTTAAAGGTATAACTTTTTTAAAGATTACAAAGTTGCATTTATAAACTGCATACTGGTTGTATTTTTATTTTATAACTCAAATCCACCTTTAAGAAACCTGACTGCAGAAAATGGCTACTCAGTTTAATGTATTTTAGTCCCTCAACAGAAATTACTAACTAAGTTTTTGTGCAGACTCACACCAAGGAGAATTTGATAATTTCGACATTCATTATTGTGATTATTGCTTAATGTGGTTGTGCTACGTTTTATTTATTGTTCTATACTGCCAACGCTGGTTCAGCAACGGGCATGTAATTTTAATATTTCAAAAAATAAACTCCGGCTTAAGAAGCAGTCAGCCATGACTTAATACAGTTGGTGCAATGTATGTGTTGGGACATTACATGAGCTTGGAAAGCTTTTGTTAAAACATTACAGCTGTAATTGTATGCTCATCGCTATGTTAACTACATTATGTTTTTCTCTGTTGTGATGGGCTGATATACAGGGATTTTGGCTACCACAAAAAGCTATCTTTTTAGACTATTATAAACCTAGCACTTTTTGTTATTCATTCTCTTTCATTCAGTCTGCGATAATAAAATACATTAAATACACTTATCTATTAAAACACAACAGTATGTGTGCACTTTTCCAAGATTAGAACGTTTGTGAACACGGCATCACCATGACTTATTGTGGACACAATGAAACAGAATTTCTAGATAGATGATTTGTATAAAAGAACTAAATACCTTAGGCTTGGCTTTCATAATGCCAGTATTAATTCTTGGTTTGGTGATTGGCTCAACTTTTAGCTTAGGAATGGCTGATTCGTGCTGAAGTTTGGGGGGACGTTTTGCAGAGGGGGCTTTTCCACATGAAAAAAAGGAGGACAACTCTCCATTCTCCAGCATCATTTGAGATCGAACTTTAAATCTTACATTTTCTCTCACATTCCCAGCTCTGCAATCACAAAAATAAATGAAAACTAAAAGATAGTTCCAATAATACTAATAAAGGAAATTACTATGATTAGACATTGAGGGCAAGTTAAAGATAAATTTGGAAAAATGAGCACATTCTATGTATTATATGGAACAGCGTGTTTCATTTACCTGCTAGACTTGCCGGCAGCTGGTCTAATAGGACTGGCAGCATTGTCATTAGTTAAGGATGGAGCATCTTCTTGTCCATCAGAACTCACCCCCGCTACAACAGATAGGGGTAGATATGGTTTGACAAATATCTTGAGGCTCCCACTTGGCAAAAACACTGATAACATAAATATTCAAATTATTAAATAAAAACAATAAACTGAAAATCCTTTACTACTTCAATGAAAAAATTTCAGTATAATGAAAAAAACTTACAACTTGGTTCAAAAAACTAATATTGATAATTATAAAAAAAAACTCAACTCAAATAGCCCTCAACAATATTTTTCATATTTACGAGAAATCAATATGGCCACCATGTCACCAAAAAACTACATCAACTACAAAATGAACGTTATGGGTCACCTTTGTCAACTTCGTCAGCAAAGGTAACAGAAGGTGCAGATAATTTTCCTTCATCATCCAACACTGGAATCAATAGTTCAACTTTGTCAGTAGACTCAGCTGGAAACCTTGAGACTGGCTGACTAATGGCAATGGGATCAATGCTTTTGGTGTAGTCTAGCATTTCTTTCGGATTAATACCAACTTCTTTGAACACCATCTCAAGTTCGTGAACAGACGGGTCAATCCTGCCAACTAGCAAACAAAATTCCAGTCAGGAACTTTAACTAGTTTTGAACAAATATGCAGATAAAACAAACAGTAGTTGAATGGGGAACTTCCCAGGAGTAATGCAATGTATGCTGCTTGAATTAACTCGGAGGCACATAAGTAAACTACAGTTGTAAATTCAAACTTATTATTATGCAACTTAGAAGTGTGTACCTTCTTTTTGTTAAATAAAACTTAGGACTTAGTGAGATGGGACACAGGAGCAATTATGACTTAATGCTCTCCTTTGCATCACCAATGACCTTTACTGGGCTTCGAACCTATGACTTCGAGTTCACTAAGCCAAACGCTCTAGCCCCTAGACTACGGCTGCTCCTTTTCTGAAATTTAAATATTTAGTTTAAACTCACATTGTTCAGAGTATCTTCTGGACTTTCTCCCGATTTGACTGATGTGCCGCTCAGCAAAGTCAACAAGTACCTCCAGAGCTGAGCTGTGGATTGAATCCCAGCCAACATTCTTGCAGATCTGTGCTATGACCACCCGTAGGATACTCTTGCCATAATCCTCACTCATCACTAAAATTACATCAGGTAATCACGAGGCACATCTGAATTTTATATGACGTAGAATTCAGCAGATGCTTATGCATTCGCCCTCTAAAATATATAAATACATACAATGAAATGATAGGTTTTTACTACTTCCTTAAATTTTTTTTTAAAAAAATGGGGTAGCTAAATGGTTAATCCTAGTATTGCACAGTATTTAACCATTACATTGGTATGAATGTGTCAGATATATATCTCTGAAAATAATATATAATAATATATTTCATTTGGCAACATTCTAAAAATTTAAATTAACAATAAAGTTATACAAATTTTCATTGGTATAAGTTCAATGTAAATAGATTCATGATACGATTGTTACATTCACTTCTGCTTCTTCAAGTAGAAAAAGAAATTTAATGGTTCTTTTATCATAATATTATATCCATCAGCTCCCTGCTACACACAACTTCCGGAAATCATCAGAGTAAGAGTCCTGTCTTTTTATATTCTTTTTATGCTACCTTCTCACATTCACTAAATATATGCATCACAGCTTCATCCCTCGCAGTACACATTCGATACTTCTTACTGCCTCGTTCCTTCATTATGGCCAACTTGCAAATTCTAGTAGGAAGTGCTAGATCTTAAGCAACCACTATAGTACTTCTGTTTCCTTTTTCAATCAAACAGATTTTAATTAGTTTAATAAGTATGCTTTCATTTTTTACATCATGTTGATGCATTTACTATGTAAAGCCTTTTTCGATTCTTCAGTTCTCTCTATACTTTTTCCTTAGTTGGTTCTGCTGCTGTGTTATCTTTTAGGAAGGTATTCAGTATGGTGTCTCCATCCATGCATATGATCTTTATGTAATCTGAGCATCTGCAGTCTACAATTCTTACACATTCTTCAATTGACATCATTTCCCTGTCGCCCTCCTTCCTGCTAACATACAACTTGCCTGCTTTTGGATGGAGTACACGATTTATTGTCATAAGTTTCATCGTCTTTCCGTCAATCTGCTTTAGCTTATCAGCAGTACAGTGAAGTATTCCTGCTGTGTAACGCACTGCTGCCACTATTTAATTAGTACTATTAAGTCTAAACACAAATAGTTATGGTTATACAAATAATTATACTAGTACTTATAAGCTATAGTTATAAATGAGATATATTTATAGTTATAGTGACAGTAGCATTAACATTATAATTACACTAATACTGACAGCAAATCACTAAAAGTATTACTAATACTTACACTAATAGCAACAGTATTACTTAGCTTTATACTAACTTAGTTTTGAGGCAATACTTATTTTTGAAATGTATCAATATGGCAGCTCTTTTAGGAATTGGCTAACATGTTGAACAGAGATCTGTGATAAACTTTTTGTTAAGTGAGGGAATCAGACCAAAGTGAAATTTATAAGAGAATGAAAGCTCAGTATGGTGACAGTTGTTTAAACCAAAACAGAGTTTTCAAATGAGCTAACAGTTTTAAGGAAGGAACAATCTAGAGAGGCCAAAAGTCAATTAGGAGACTGTAGAAACTTTTGTCAGGGCAGTCAGGAGAGTAACAGCATGGAAGAAAATTGCTAAATTAATGGACATTTCCATTGGAACAGTGCATCCCATCTAAGTTTAGAAATATATTAAGAAGAGAATAAGCATGCAATCTCGTGGTGTAGCTATACAACAAGACACTGCAAGGTTACGCTCTGCTACTCAGACCATTGAGACCATAAACAAACTAGGTTGGAGACTATTAAAGCATCCACTTTCACTTTACAGCTTTGTTCTTGCACCTTCTAGTGCTTTAAATTTCAACACTAGAAATATCTATTTACATGGAGACTCATGACACAATCAAAACTACTGTGAGTGACTTTTTACTCAGTCAATCTACTGAATTGTATGTTAATCCTAAAGAAATCAAGAAGATAGTACCGAGGTGACAGATATGTGTTTCTAAATCGATTACAGCTCGACTTACGGTAAAAAAAATCACCTTCACTTTTCGAATCGCCTTCGTACAATTGAAAACTGAAATATTTTACTATTTGAGTAGTACTATTACTATATATATAGTGATTGTCTATTACTTATATAAGTTATAATCATAGTTGCTAACAGTAACTCTAAGTGATAGGTATACTTATACTTATAATCACTACTATAGTTATAGACATAGTGCTACAAGTACAACAGTGAACTTAAAGTGTTGAACTTACATTTCGATTTACTCTTAGTCTTAGTTTCACAACTACAAGTTGAAGCTACACTTACAGTTTTACTTTAACTTTTAGTTTTATTTTTAGAATTAATATTACTAATTTACAACTACTGTATTAGTTAAACTTTTACTTTTAGGCAAAACATAAACTTGTGCTAGCTTAAGTTTTAGGTAAACTTAAACTTAAAGCTAAAACCTAAACTTCAACTTGTTTAAATCTAAGATCTGTAAAGTAAAAGTAAAAAACCTAAGCTAAAACTAAAAGTTTTACTTTTACTTTTAGAATAGTTGAGTTTTAGCAATAGCCAATAAGCCTATAACTATAACTATAAGTGTAAGTTATTAGTATAAGTATAACTATAAGACAATAGATGAGTCATCAGTCAACAAACTAAAACTTTGAGAATGAGATTGAGAGTGATTATACCTTGGGCTTGACCATTTCACTATTTCAAAATTTATTTTATTTAATCAGTATGAGCAATAACAACTTCAGAGTTTGCTATTTACTGCAATGATTATCATTAGTAACTTATAGTGATAGTCACACTCATTGTCATTGTCATTGTGATAGACCATAGCCGCAGTGTAAACTATCTTTTTCGAGCGGATTTGGAAATTTTATAAAATCAAATACTATAATCGTTGATGTACGGCCCATTTATTCCAGATCTGATTGGCTAATGTTATTGACACATGTGATTGGTTGTTTTCCTAAGAACAGTTGGAATAGTGCAAGCTTTTATTACCACCAGGAATTTACGTAGAACATTATTTTCTGCATTTATAATAATCAATAATTACGTTATAAATTATGAATATTTTTTTGCATTACATAAAAATTAGCGTTGTTTTTTGCTTTTTATTGCAATCCTCTAAACTCAATCAAATCAGTAAAGTGATTTCTATGGATGCCCCATTTGTTGTAGTCTCCTACATATCATCTTTTGTAAGTAATGTTTA
Source organism: Bugula neritina (assembly GCA_964035545.1). Lineage (NCBI taxonomy): Eukaryota > Metazoa > Bryozoa > Gymnolaemata > Cheilostomatida > Bugulidae > Bugula > Bugula neritina. The sequence continues at coordinate 8,736,499 of OZ037769.1, read as the reverse complement.
TGCAGAAGAAGTTTGCAGTAGAAAATTTATGTAACAATAGAGATCATACAATTACAGTATTTACAGTTTTTTTGTCAGAGTTTCTTTATCTGTAAGGAGGGGTGCAGAGGTAGCACTTTTGCAGATCAGCGTGAAAGGTTGAATTATAACTCAAGTATGTACTTCCAAAAACATTGTATAACATATTATTTTTAATGAAAAAAACTCAACACTGCACATATATTTAAGCACAATTAACGTATGAAAATGGTAAAACCTTTACAAATGTATGCATAGGCTGTTATATAATCATTCATGAGATTAAAAATAATTATATATAGAGAATATAATTAGATTTATGTAATTTAAGCACTTTGAAATAATAATATAAGCTGAGCAAGAAGCAACAACTCAAGATTGTTCATTCTGTTAATCAGATCCCAGATAGAGCCATATATATGATCATTACAGATATGAAGATCTTTTATGCATTGAGTCATAGCAGAACCTGTGTGTATGTCCAACAACTTTTGAGTCGTCCATAATGCAAATGATGCGGGTTTTAAATTGTAAAGTTAGCTGAAAAAACTTTTAAACTAACCCTCACCTTGGCCAACCCTTTTAGACATTCTAACAAGCATCCTAGACCTATATAAGCTTTTTTAGTAAGAATACTGAGTTTACAGAAATATAAAAAAGTTCTAGAGCCTATGTATATCATAAATTCCCAGTTTGTGGTGTTGACGGTTGAGTAACGTCATGCATCTCTATCAGCTCTGCCAAAACAAAAACTTGCAACCAATGCTCTCAGAAACATTTCAGGCTCATAGCCTATACGTATTCTTTGTTCTATCTACTGTCGTATTTCAAAGATTCTATCTGTAAAACAAGTCGTAGACAATCTGTGAACTCATTTTTTATATTATTACACTCAGATTGAGGGGAATACTCCTAACAAAAGCCAGTGCAACGATGTCCTGGAAAAGGCAACTCCAATGCTCATTGCTTCTCCTAGTTACTAATGTAAATTGTAAAGTATGTAGCTTTCAGATCACTGTAATCGTAGTTGTGTAACTGCAGTCGATTAAATTCTTTCATCATCAATCGGAATTTTCTAACTCGTACCATAGAAGATATAAATAAACGTGACACTGCTAAGCTACTAAAGCCTGTCTTCCTCGAATTTAGTTCTTCTGTATAATTTTTTGTTAGTAGTGAATAAGAATAATCACGAGGAAATACCTCATTCAAAACTAGGTCTAAATTACTAGACAAGTTGTTGATTGCGTATTGAATTTACGACTACAGCAATAAACTTGTAGAACGTAACGTAGAAGTACAATCATATTCATATTGATAATAATATCACTAGGGTCTCATGCTTCATTCTGAAAACTGTAGGCAATAACTATCACAATCAATTGCTTGTAGTTTTAACATTTATGATTTACGGCTTTTCCTGTTCTCAATTTTAATTAATGGCAGCAAAAAATAAGAAGAGAATAAAAGCTGAAATGGTGGGTAACAGTAACAGACTTACAGTTACTAACACTAACAGTAACAGTATCAGTATGAGTAACACTAACTCTAAGTCTAACTTAAGTCTCAAACTGAATCAATTATATTACTATTAGTATTAGTATTAGTCTATTACTGTCACTATGTCTATTGCCATTGGTATTATTCAATTATTATTCAAATCATTCTGATTTCTGAGTTAATGTTATTATTACTATCAGACTCAGTAAAGTATTACGTGTAGTTTTAGTTTTATTATTCATATTGATATTCATATTCATATTGTCTATAACTATTAGACTTAGTGTTAGCATTAGTCTATTAGTATTACTAGTACTACAACAACAAGTACAACTATCAACCCATTTCACGGACAACTATTCCTTGTAGTTGTAAGATGTTGAGGCATTTGGTATTGAGAAACTTGCTGATGGAAAAACTTGACACTAAGCTAAACAGTAGGTAGCATGGGTTTAGAAAAAGCCTCTCTTGTGAAACACAAATCTGTGCAACCATGCACGATATACTTCATTCTACAGATATACACCAAATTGTCCATGCAACTGTTTTGGACTTCACTAAAGCATTTGATGGAGTGCCTCCTTCCTTTCTAATAAAAAAGCTTTCAGAAATTGTGCATTTGAATGAATACATCCTACACTGGAAAAATACTTTCTTAACCAATCGTACACAGAGAGTGGTTTTGCAAGATCACACCTCGGATCCATTACCAGTTACCTTAGGTGTGCCACAAGGATTGGATTTAGGGCCAGTACTATTCCTTATTTTTATTAATGACCTACTTACCTGGCTGTTATGATTGCACATGTGCCTTGTTTGCTGATGACACCTTTGTCTACTAGGATAGATAGTGACTGCAGCAGGTTCCAGAGAAATCTAGATTTTTTTTGGTTCGTGGTTAGATAAGGGGAGTATGTCATTTAACACCATTAAAAGCAAATTAATAAGTTTTAACTCTGTAGGAGATATTCCCAATTACACATTGAATGGATCAGTGTTACATTATGTAGACTACAAAATACTTGGGTTTCACCCTGAATCAGATGGCAGGTTCAACAAACATATCAAATAAAATACTAAATGCTAGAAGACAATTGGGTATGATTAAAAGAGCTCTCTACTGGGCCCCTGAACAAGCACGGTTGATTGCATACAAAACATTGTGTCTACCACACCTTGAGTATGCCAGCGCATCTTGGGACCCAACCTGCAAGAAGGATATTTCTGGCTTAAAAAAGATACAAATAAATGCAGTCTGATTCATAGCCAATATTAAAGGCCGAGAAGATGTCAAAAGTGCCATGGAGAAACTCTGCCTACAGCCCCTTGAACAAAGAAGGAAAACCAGACGTATTGTTTTTCCTTATATATAAAGATTCTGACAAAAAACAACATCTGGCTCTCATCTTTACCTATAATAACCTGCTGAACAAACCAATAAACGGCACTATACACACTCGCTCCCAGCCCTGATTAGTGGGGGCTAGCAGTACCAAATATCTGAACAGTTTTCTCCCAAGGACTATTGGAAATCTGAAAATTGGTCACAATTAAAGAAATAATTCAAAGATCTCCACATAGACAGGGTTGAGTTCCTGTTCAGTCAATACAGCCCAACCAGTATTAACCGTGTGACTATTGACCAATGACTGTCGAACATATTACCCATATGCGGCACACCCCTTCCTCCCTCTAGGGTGGTCTAGTGTGATGATCACTTCGAGTAAGTTTGTGTAAGTATTATAACTGTAAGTATAACTGTATTAATATTTGATATATTAATTATTATTATACTAAAACCATAGTATATCATTATCACTATAAGTATTTGTATATAGTATATACCTATGGTGATATACTATTATCAACTTTTACTTTAGGCATTAGTATTACTATTAATATTAGATTTACTTTTAGTATTGTTGATTTACTCATAACATTAACTGTAACACTAACATCACCATTACGTTTAAACTTGACTCAAACTGATAATATCAATTCTCGTAACCTGTCACAGTAATAATAGTTTCCTAATCAATGACATTGAGTAAGTATTACACCAATAGTAACACTAACAGTAACAGCAATTAGCAACACTTGTAAGTAACTAAATTATTTAGTTGCTGATGCTACTGGTGGAGTAAAGTAGTCAGTACTCATTAAGTGACCAACAGTAGCACTAAAAGTAACTAGTGGTTAACTGTAAGTGTAATACTCAGTTTCTAACAACAACATTGACTGTAAGTAAAAGTGCATGAAATAAGGTTAAACTGGCCTATATTGTTTTCATTATGATTATCAGTTGAATTTAAACTCAAAGCACTTTTATTTTTACACCTCACCATAACTATTACTCAATAACTTATAAGTTGTATAACTAAAATAAAAGTATAAAAATAAAAGTTCTAGTTCGGTCAAAGTCATTATGGTGGTCATACTCATAGTCATAGTCATACTAGTAGGGAAAGTTAGTAAGTTTAATTCATTCTTAGGGTTGTACCTATGGCTATTCTCATAACCTGTTCTTGCATATATGTGGCTATAGTGATATACTTTGTAGTTTATGGATATATTTGGCCTTGACATCGTGCCTTGTGGTATGAGTATTACTCTACTATTGATAAGATTAGGAAGTCAGGCCTATACTAGTCCAGGTCTTGTAGGAGACATTATCATTACTAATAAGAATATCTCATTCTGTCATACTCATTATCGATATTGTTATTATTATATAGATATAGAATACTAGTTCTACAGCTAGAATAGTGGTATTTTTGTTTTTGGACTTAGAAAATAAAAATTGAATCTTCTACCAAATTCTACATGGTTATCGAAAGCATTTAGGCTAATGAAAATTTTCAAACTAAGCAGCTTAATTTTGCAACTGTTGTTTAACATTTATAATTATTCATGTACAATATTAAAAGTCTGACTTATATGTTATTGGCTCTGTGCTTCCTATATTGATGCTTTTAAGCTTCAATTTCATATTGTCACAACATTTATATTGTAAGTCGAATAAAACACTCATGAAATCACTCACTTAGTTACTTAATGTCAAAGCCTGTTAGAAATACATAATAAGCTCATGTACCCAGTATGGATGTAATAATCATTGATAAGTTAGTTAATATTATGCTGGCAGAAGACATGTTGAGTTGCGAAATTCCTTTTAAATTTTCAGATTAGCAGTTATGCTTTTTGTTACCAGTTACTAGTTGAACCTGGATCAGTGTGTCTCATATATGATATATTATAAGCATTACATTGTAGGATGTTGATGTGATGTCCAACATGTTTATTTCTGATGAGGAGTTGATTGGATTATCTGTGAAAGATCTAAATAAGCTGCTGAAAGGGAAGAACAAGGAGCAGGTCTTAAATCTAAAGCAACGAAGAAGAACGTTGAAGAACCGTGGTTATGCTGCCAATTGTCGAGAAAAACGATTATCTCAAAAAGACATTTTGGAAAATGAAAAGAAAGCTCTTGAAAAAGATATTGCACTCCTTCAGAAAGAATCAAGTCAAATGCAAAAGGATGTTGGAGAAATGAACCGGAAGTATGCTGCCTTGCTTAGATTCAAGTCGAAACAGCTGGAAAGGCTTTCAAAGTCTGATGAGAGATTAGGCTAGGATTCTTGCTATAGCAATGATATGGTTTAAGTTTTCTTATTTGAAGGCTCACATAAGGTTATTTTTATATGGAGAATATGGATTTTATTCAAGCATATGTTTGTTTGTTTCATTATAATCTAACTAAATTGGCTTATAATAACCACCAATATGGTGTTCATAAACATATTCCATTACTTGTAAATATACTCACTATTTTCATAGCTTTCTACATTATAAATTTATTTTACCACAATAAATTGAGACATAGCAACATCATGTACAAATTATTTTGAAAAACAGTGTTACGAGTTGAAAACCATTTTATTAGTTCTCAAACTTAACTGACCACTACACAGCAGTCTAAAATAGCTCCCAATAAATTAAATATTAGCACATCTTCATTGCAACCATGGTTAACTCTTGAATATGTTTATCAGCTTCATCCTATGGACCGGTTTTTTGATTGTGCTAAGAATTTGTTTCTATTGTGGCGAAGTAGCAATTATAGCATGATATGGCATTCAATTTCAATTAGCAAGCAGAGCAACGAGAATGCATATGTAAAAATCTGCTATAATAATATCTACAGTAGTTCAAGATCAGTGCAGTAATTTGGCATATAGCAAAAGAAAAGAAACCTGATTAGATATTACACATATATTTTCACAGCTGAACATGCAACAAATGCCACCAGATGCCATTTGTGCATGACATGAGATTTTATAACATCTACAAACACTATAATAGGACTACTCTGTTTATAACATACATTGCAAACAAAATATCACAAATTCTAAAACAACTCATGTAAAAGTCTAAATATCACAGAGAATGGGACACGCCGTATATCATATGCATAACATGTGTACTAGTATTAACTACAATCACAATATAATCTGGGGTGGAATTTAAAATACACTCTACATGTGTGCTAATAAATAATTTACTTTAAAAATTAGTGGAAACTATATACAACCATTAAATACAAAGGTGAAAACCTGTTGGGATTGTCTTTTATGTGTGTAAATAGAGGTTGTCGGGTAAATTGTGCACATGGAGATCATTTGGGGAGGGAAACCATTAAACAGTCGGGTCATGAATAGCTTCAATGAGTATGCAACTGCAATAAGCAAATCTCTTTGGTGGATCATTTCATGGAGCTGCTGACATGTATAAGTTCACTGAGGCACCTTCCAAACTCCTCCAGTATCACTTTCTCTGTAGTACTATCATTGCATTTAGCAGTCTCAGCTTCTTTACATTGCAATATGAGGCAATTTGCTATGGCTTCAATGGTGCATTTCTTGAGAAAGTGGTGGGGTGATCTACGGCGAGAAAAATTTTCTCATCTCATTCAAAACATTTCAACAAGATTTATAAATGTTATACCAGCAAAGGAATGTGTGCAGCATGCAAGTCAAAAGGTAAGTAAGAACATACAATGACAATGGGGTCCTCGACTTCTGTTCATACAGATACTTGTTGCTAGCTGTGTTCAATTGAGAATGTCTCAAGTCAGCGGCATCAGCTAAGCTCATCAGGCTCCGGTGTCCATCTATCCCTTCACTATTTTTACATCCAACACACTTGCAAATACTACCACAAGGGATTTTGGCCTAAAGACACAAAATATACAATGCATATTTCTCCTAATAATTTTTATTGGTAAAACTAGATAGAAGAAAAAATTATCTGTACTGTATTGTGTAGTACTGTATTGCAACACTGGTTGTTTTACAGACAATTTTACGTTTTAAACAAGTTCAACATCACTAGAATTGACCAATTACAATTTACAAACACAAAAACACGCACACACAAGTTACACACACTCTCCTTGATGGCATAGCATACCAACCTCGTAGCACTCGCAGTAATTTTTCAGGCACCCAGATCTCTTACAGTTGCATCCTTTCTGATGTCGCCGCGCATCAGCTTTGGCTCCTTTACCTTCAACGTGTAAGAATTCATATAACATATATATATTGTTATATAATTTGGACAAAAACCGTCAAGCTATTAATGCTACTCTTAATAAAAGGCCTATAAGTTTAGCAAACAGCTTCGAGCCCCTTTTTGTGATAAAAAGAGGAGAAAGCTAATGTAGCTCATTTTACAAGTTAAAAGAAGTATTTGCATATACCGTTTATGCAGTAAGATTTAATGAATCACTAATGCTTGTATGCAATAAACATATTCAATGTATTGTTGAGTGCATATTGTACATACTAGTTCTTGAATATGACGAATAAGTGAAAAACAAGGTTTGGACAACAAATCACATAATAACATTAAAGCAAGCAACCGAAAGATGTGCACCTATTTTGGGGTGAAAAGCTTGGGGATTCCTTTCCAGACACTGCTTGACGGCCTTCTGTCTTTCGTCCTCATGCTCCAAGTTATTGAAGCAGTTTTGACAATTACAGTTCGAACAGAATTCACCATTCGCAAAGCAGTCACAGTACCTGTATGTATAAATATATCCACTAACTCCATGGGAAAATTCCAATCTAGCAGGACGAGGTGTTTCATTTAGTAAACTAAACGACCTCTGTCTTTGTAAAGCTTTCTGCATGATATTACATAGATAGCTGAAACTTTTAGGAATTTTAGGAGGTATTACTTTTAATATAAAGTGTCAGGAAGTTGAGCTATCCTTTAATCAAACCAAAGAGAAATTTAAATTCGCAACCTGAAATGATTTTATGTCCATCTATAAGCAAACTTCTTTCAATTACAGAAATAATGAATAGAAAACACTGCAGCGACTTACAGCTTGAGACACTGCGACTTTGTGCAATTGCAGGGTTTCTTGAGTTTGCTGGTGTCTGGTGCTGCCGGTGTAGCTGTGGCAATGTGACCTGCGGGTGGGAAGTTGCTCAGTGCTGGCTCTAGTATAGCAGACTCATGATGACCTGCATCTGTGGTGTGCAATACATGCTGCTGCTGTTGTGCTATTCCAGGGTAAACTTGCTTGACTACAGGTGCCTTCAGTAACGTAATTATGTACTCATAGTTCAATCGAATGTGAGTAGCGTTGTAACGGAAGTGATAGAAATAGACCGAGAAGGAAGGCAAAGACAGCATTCTGCATTTCCGAAACGATGTCTATAGAACTCAAGTGAGATCTTTTTTTTTGAAAATTACAAATAATGTCTACGATATTGAGTATAGTTGATGTTGAATAAATTTATGTTAAAAATGTACATATTAGTAAAATGGTTATACCCTTTGCATCACCGTTTGGTTTGAAGGTAGCAGAGTCAGCATCTGTCCATTGGAGTTGTTATTAGACAGTATAGTGGTGTTTGGCAGCAACTGTGATGCAGATATTCTAATAGTCTGAGGTTTGCCTGCAGGTAGTAGCACTCTTTGAGCTGTGTTTCCTAGACATCAATGCAAACATGATGCATGAAGTGAAAGTATGATTTCATGTGTCAGCAGAGTAAAACCAAGAATTTTGTGGTTCAGAATATAAGGTTATGGTAAATTTGTCAACAAGATTCCTTAAGATTGAGTTTTGCTGTTACATAGACAATAACCATTTACCATAATATGGTGACTTAGCCAAACTAAACACATGCTTAAAGCTTCAAGAGCAAGATGTATAAAGAGGTAGATTAAAGCATGTATACTTAGCATAATCAGATCTGTAATGTATAAATTACCATTAGAAGCAGTGGGTATGCTAGAAAACACTGTAGTAGTATAATTTCTACTTAAATATTATGGTTATAGAACCTGTTAGCCTATCTACTGTAAATACAACTGTTACTAGTGGTAACCAATTATAATCAATTGCACTAGTACTAGAAAACTTCTACTACTACTACCACCACCACTACTACTACTACCACCATCACTACTACCATTACTACTACTACCACTACCACCACTACTACTACCACTACTACTACTACCACCACTACTACCACCACTACTATTACCACTACCACTATTACTACTATCAGTATTATCAGAACTGCCAATAACCTACCATGAGATTGTCTGTTACTTCCTGTGTGAGAAGCCTGTGGCCCCTGAGAGTGTATCACATGCTGCTGATATTGAGGTTGAGCTTGGTGTAGAGAGTTGGGTTGTGAAGGTTGCTGATGTTTATAAATGCCGTTGGGAATTGTCTGAGCAGATTGTCCTGCAGGTGGAATGACATGCTGTGTGGCTGGCACCACCTGACCCTCTCCTGTATATAGAGAACTGCTCAGTAGCCATGGCGAGTTACCTTCAGTAGTACTTGAACAGCACAGTTGGTACTAAAGGTACTGAAGTCTGTTAGTAATGGTATTAATAGGATATTATTTAACAATAACAACATTAATAAATATGAAAAAAGTTATGGTAATGATATTAGCGGTTTTATTTTCGCTATCATTATAAATATATATTGTGTATACTGAGATGCAAGTGAAATGCGAGCTCATTACTACATTGTGATGATTTTAAATTTTTTTTGAGTAGTTTGTACTACAAAATTTAATTGTCTTAGCTTGACACACAAATTATGTAGCAAGAAAAGACACGCATCAGCATGTTTCTGTTGGATATAGCAAAGAAATCAGATGCATTAAAGTACATGCGAGAAGGTGATATGCTCTAATTAAGTTTATCACAGTGCAATGGTTTAAATTTAAACATAGTAATATATCATTATTGAATATAATATGAATATTGCATACATAGTGAATATTTTCAAAAAAAGTGTTAGTAAAAACTTCATTGTGTATGTATATAAGTAATATTACTAACCTTGGCTATTAACAACACGTATATATTGTATTCTGCCATTAATGTTGCTATCCCCAGATTGATAGTTAAAACGTGCGGTCTCAGCCCGATCTCTCATATGGCTAGCGCAGGCCATAGGTGGCTTGCTTTTACTTGGTGAAGTCTATGATAGAAACATAACACGCCTACATAATTATATAGACTTACATAGCCCGAATAACACCGGTAGCTTTTTTCTGGGACAATAAAAAGTTTATATCATTTAAAAGATAAATAATATTTATGCACTACCCCTATTTAATAACATATCAGTTTTTAAAATTAGTTGTATGCAACATCAAAATAACAAGTTGTAGCAAGGAAAATATCCATAATCTAAAAACTTTAGGTTTGAAAGACTTATTTTCACAGGTCAAGTTATTTACTTTGTATTCAATACTGCAGACAACAAACTGTGAAACTGTGTGTTTGTAACCAGTTGAAAGCCAAAATAGGTGCATTTTTAAATAAATAGTGTGAATATAGTTTCTCTAGTGTTGGAAACTCTTAATGCTACTTTAATACAATAGATACTGTATATGCCAAGCATGCAAGTTCCACTAAAGCTTACTAAAGTTACTCTGCATACATCTTAATTAAAAACTCATTGATGAATTGCTATCTGCCAGTTATTTGACAACTCAATGGTGATATATACTTAGTGGTCTTTCTTACAGTCACACCTTTGTATGACATAGCTCATGAAATTACATGAAATAATCAATTCCAAACTCTAGTGTAAAGTCCTTGAAGTCACTACAAAACTCCAACTTCAGTTAAAATTCAGAGTTCCCTGGACTTAAACATTTAGTTGTAGTTGACTTTCAACAGAAAGCTCTAAAAATATATTATTTTCTCATTTAACTCTTATTACTTTCATCTCAGCTCATGATGTGGTGGTGAAAACTCCAACAACTTGCATAAAACACTCCTAAAGTTACTGTAAAATGTATTTTAGGGGGCATGAAAGTTAAAAAAGAAATTTTTAAAACAATAATAATTTATTATGTTGAAAACTAAATATCAATTAGCTAATTTTAATATAAAACTATTATATTAAAAAATATATCTATATATTCTATTTTTCCATGACTCCAACAAAGCAGCTTCTAATTCTCATTTATATTAGGCTTCTAGAAAAAAACCGACATCCTGCTACATTTTAAAACATTACAATATAAATTAATGTAGTTATAACTTTAGTCTATAAGTTTGAACGTTTTCTCCTATGAGTTACATATAAAATATTTTGAGAATTAATTGTAAAAGTTGCCTCACATAGAGAATAATATCCTGCCAATAGGATTTGAATGCTTACAGCGCATAGGTATACAGTTTACAGGATGGAATGAGTCTAACTTCATGTTCATATTATTCAGCAGACCTTTGCCAATGTCATCTATTGGCAATTTAGAAACTACCACAGCTTGAATAAGTTTTGCAACAGAGCAATTTATATACCAGAGAAGTGCAAATTTTCAAGTGAGTAAGTGTAATAAAGGCTCAATTATGGCTGAAAGGGTGCTATTTTTAGCATTTCAGAACATGTAGTGCAAGCTGTATATGTTTACATAAAAAGCTTCTGCTACAGAGAAGATAACTCCCAGAGAAACAAAATTGGTTGGAAGTATTTTTGTTGGTACTCCTACTAATCAAGCCTTACCTTGATATATATTTTAGAAGGCAAACTAACTAAATGCTTGGGTGCAATATTCTTTGGAGGAAATCCTTTAGTAGGAGTTCTCAGGGACGCTATATGTACCCCTCCAGTATTGACCATAGATACCATAGACTCATTGTCTGGTTTCAGCGATAGGGGTGAAGATAAGAGCTCATTACATAATTCCCTCAGTTTTGTAGGTGTTTTCTGTTCAGGAAGATTTAGCTGAAAGTTGGATGCCATGTTCTAGAACAGATTTATCTGTCTTTACATCAGTTCTACTGAAGCATGGTGGGACACCTGAATGCAAAACTACTTACTAAATTAAGTCTGAAAGCATAATACATCAGTGGACTCAATGAGAGAAACACAATGAAATAGCGGTTCCATGCAATGTATAAAATTTTTATACTATCAGCATAGTCAAATACAATGTTTATGATCAAAATAACCATATAGTAGTATTTAAAAGATCACAACATACATTCTAGGCATGTTTATGATAAATTTGAACAAAAACTTTAATATTGCTTATATATTTGATAAAGCAATAACATCATTTCGAGATTTGAGCTAGCTACCAAGCAAAATCACCTAACCAATAAAGCAAGTTGAGAAGCAGAAGCTATTTACTATTACCTAGGTCCTAGACTATAATTATAATAATACTTTAGTAAGAAACTATGAACTAAGAAGGGAAGAAGGTATGAACCAAGAAGGCGAGTGAAATCATTACAAATCAACACATAGTAGTTAAATTACAATTGATTAATAACTATGAAGCTGGAGAAAAAGAAAAATAATAAAATTTCTAATAATCGTATTAATTTAAAAAGATGAGTGTCTACAGTCATTTTCCTTGAACAAAATCCTCTATAAAAACATTAAATCAACGTATTATCCAGTTAACCAAAAATAATTAATCTCCATACTCATACTGCATTGTATTATTTTACTTTTCCAGTAAACTAACTCTAAGAAATGGTTACATATCATTAACAGTTACATGATCAAATAATGAAGTGAGTTAACAACATTTCCGTTATCTTGAAAAGTGGAGTGATACTTTACTACCATTATACCTGATATACGCTATAATAAGTTTAAATTGATAAATTCTACAACTTCTGAGTAAAATATCATTGTTGAATATGAATGTGATGCATCAAGACTAACAGAGTGAGATTCTCTTACTCTTAGCTTGAGTCTCACACCTATATCATAAAACTGATCTTAAAATTGAACGCAAAACCAAAAGGAATCAAACTTTACCAACAGGGCAAGGCTGACAAATATCATGAATCTATGCAAGAAGTAGCTAGCCAACTGACTGAAATGGAAAACACTGATGCTATGTGAAATCACGATATTCAAGGACTAGTCAGAGCCCGAAATGACAATATCCAACAAATTACGTAGCAAAAAACAACAGTTAATTAGAATGGATGGATAGGAAAACATGCAAGCTAATGCAAAGATGCAGAAGGAAGTGGAAAAAGTATAAAGAGACTAGCGGCAAAATGCTCTCTGCAAGAATATGGAGAAGAAAAACACACTAGTAAAACTGAATGCTAAAATAGAAAAGAGAACATCTAGTAAAAAAATTATGCAAACCACTTCAAAAAGGCAACTTAAAACCTTTTACAAGTATCTCAGATATATTAGGTCAAATGTTGATTCTCATATAAGATTATCCAGCTCACAAGAGAATATCACTGAAGAAGCAACACGGTGTGCATAAATTCTTAACAAGCACTTTTAAAATCAATTCTGTGAAGATTAGCAAGACCTGATGAAATCCACAACAAGATTTAGGCTAGTTGTTGATGTTATGATGTCAGCCATGTACCTAAAACACATATTCCAAGCTCCAATTGATTCCAGAAGGTTACCTACCCAGTGGAAGCTTGCACATGTCACCCCATTACACAAATGTGGATATAAAAGAGCAAAACGTAGAATTTTCAAAGGTCAATCTTCCTCAGAACGAGAAGCAACTTTAGGAGTACCACAAGATTCAGTCCTAGCCCTAAAACTATTTTTAATATTTATTTAGTTCAACGTGACAATGATGCGCTGTTTTATCAGGCTGTTGATACGAAAGAAGATGCTATGAGGTTTCAGGAAAACATCAATGCTATACCCAAATGGGTAGCTGGAAAATGCTTTTCAACAAAATTGAATGCAAATGCTGATCAAAAGCACAAACCTCTGTATAAGATAGATTAGGTGACCACAGCAAAATACTTGACCAGCATATTGAACTAAGAAAAATCTTGAAGCAATTAAACACACTCTACATAAGGTCCCAAAGACGGCTTATACTAGAATAAGCAGACCCTGTTGAGGATCCAACTTTGATCAAAGACACCCATTTTACCTGTAGTCAAATACATTTTACACTGTAAACCAACTGAGGCACTTCCATAACCATAACTCCTGAGTGTTCAATAGCTTTAAAGGTATAGTAATCAACTAGTATCCATACTACTATACTTGTAGTGGTAGTAATGGCTAGGCTTGGTAAATGTAAGTATTACTAATAGTTATACTCATAGTCATATTGAAACTCCTACTGTAAGTGTATTACTATTAGTACAACTATAACACTCTAACTATAAGTATAACATTAACTATAACATTAACTGTAAGTAATAACATTACTATTAGTTATGATTATAATTATTATATTTGTTAGACTGAGTTATTGTTACTGTTAGTGTTACTGTTTGCATAGTCATACCCATTGTTATTAAATTCATTAAAATAACTATTACTATTAGTATTGGTATTACTGGTAACACTCATACTATTAGTATTACTATTAGTATTAGTATTACTATTACTATTAGTAATAGTATTACTCGTTGTCTATAACTTATTAACTATAACTATAAGTCATACTGATACTCATACTCATACTGTAATACTAATAGTGAAACTGAAAGTGAATGTGATGGTGAGACTGATGATCATATTAATACTAATAGCCACAGTGATGTTCATACTCATACTGATAGTGATATTGAAACTGAATGTAAAAGTGTAATCGTAATCATAATTATCATTTATCATCATGAATTTTAACTGTTTTCCAAAATTTCCTTATCCTGTTGTAAAACAACTTTGCAAAGTGCCAGCTTCAAATTACCGCTACATGTATTTGTAGCCTTCGGTGCAGCTATATATTATTTATAGGTAGTGTTGTGAGGTTTTCCAATACTATAACTATAGGCTTTGAGGACTTCCGTGGAACCAAGTCAGGAAAACCAGACACAAACTCGTTGCTTTCTGTCTACTGTACCTCTGCTTCATAAACTAAGTCGCTACCATTACCCGACAATAGGAGATCTTGCAAATGATTGAAACAAAATGAAAGTCTAATTGCCATTCATCTTGTCTTTAGTGTAATTTTATAACTAGAAACAACAGTTTTTTCCTAATAGATGGCTTCTAAGAAGTTACTTGATGAAGTAGATAAACTGGTCGCAGTTCCAAGCTCTAGTTCTTCACACAAAGAACTTGTGGGAAAGTCAAAGTATGTTTCATAGTTTAAATCATATTATAATTATTATAATTATTCATTTTGATTGTGATTGTTTGAGTATGATATTGAATTTGATACCGACTATGTCTATTAAAGTATTACTATTAGTATTTAACTTTTACTACTAGCATTATGATTACTGTAGAATTGAATTGCAATTGTTTTTTTATATTATATGTTGTTTGATATTTCTCATTACTGATAATAATTGATGAGTGATAATCATAATGATATAATATTAATTAAAATTATCATAATGGTAATCATTATCATTATGATTATGATTATCATTATGATAATGATATACCATACAACTTATAAGTCTAAATTCTTGTAGAATTGTGTTACTGGTAATTTTTTATTTATAACCATTAGACTTTCTCTTAGTCATTATCAATACCGTTACACTTACAGTGATTGCTTTTAGTTTTGCTAGTAGTAGTAGTAGTGTAGTACTAGTAATACTAATAGTAATGGTAATAGAATATACACTAGTAATAATCTAGTGGCACTAATTATAATAGTAATAGTGTCCTGTAAAAATGCAGTTAGGTGCAGAAATGGAGATTTTGACCAAAAATTCCTCACTGAATAGCATTTTGTTGAAAGCTTTTGACTTGTGTTAGATGAGTCCTACCAACATATTTGGAATTGTAGGAAGCTATGGATACAACTGTTAGACAAGGGCTGACTAGTGTATCATATTTGTTAGATTGTTGGAGATTTGTTGAAAGTGTTAGACAGAGCCCTATCTGATCATTTTGTTAGATTGTTAGATTGTTGAAAATTCAATGCTTTTATATATAAAAAAGTGTTGGAGATTTGTTGAAAGTGTTAGACAAAGCCCTATCTGATTATTTTGTTAGATTGTTGGAAATTCAATGCTTTTATATATCTACACTTTTGGAGATTTGTTGAAAGTGTTAGACAGAGCCCTATCTGATTATTTTGTTAGATTGTTGAAAATTCAATGCTTTTATATATAAAAAAGTGTTGGACATTTGTTGAAAGTGTTAGACAGAGCCCTATCTGATTATTTTGTTGGAATGTTAGATTGGTGGAAATTCAATGCTTTTATATATCAACACTTTCAGATATTTGTTGAAAGTGTTAGACAAAGCTATTTTCAATTATGTTGACTTGCTTGTTGGAAATGTTAAGACAATGTTTTAAATATATTTTACATGTTGAGCTGTCAGAATTGTTAACATTTATGTTATTTTTACAAGGAATTCAAATAATAATAAGTAAAATTATGGTAAAGTAAAAAAATTAAAACTATATAGAAATAAAAATAAGTGTTATTTCAAAGAAATTTTCCTTTTTGCTGTTGGTGGATTTCTGTATTCCGGTCCTCTATTATTGAGTATAGGAAAAAACGAAATTTTGCCGCAGTCATTGTCACAAAACTGTTGGTAGCAGTGTGACGAGTTCGAAAAGTCTGGTAGTCAGAAGTGTATAGACAAGTAGCATACAGCTTGCTAATCCAGTTAAGAGTAAATAGAGTTGTGAATATGAGTAGACTTTATTTCTCGAGTAAGATATGCGCAGATGAACTTATAAAAATGAACTGATTCGTAAACACAACTGCTTCAGTATTTATAGTAAACAAAACACTCTAGGACATTCTCAAGCATTCCAGTATAGAAGATTCTAGTAGAAAACATTCCTCACATGCCAATACTATTTATAGAAAATCAAAACAAAACAAAACATTGGAATTTCCATGGTTATTTCGCAATTATTGCGCAACACCTTGTTTACATTGCTGGGCAGTAGTTAACATGACTAATGAAAACAATAACAATGAACAATGACCCATCTCTTTGATCAGTCTAGAATATTTATGAACATTCGTATATAATCATTAGGAAAAACCCGGTAAGTCCATAGGTATATGTACACTCAGAATTTGTGACAACCCCCCATTCTAAGAGAAATTATCTTAATAATTTCTCCTTACTACTTAAAATTCTGAGTCAATTCGGCTTGGATAATCAGCTCCAACATTGTCCTTTCCTTTGATTGACTCCGCCTTGATTCTGAAGTTCTGTAAATACATAGCCCATCTCATCACTCTGCTGTTTCTTACTGTACAGGTCCAACACATCTTGGCATTCTTCTCTTTCCTTATCGTGATCAATAATTCCAGCACCAGCAGCATCTAGAGTCATCACAGCTCCAACAGTCATAGGGTCGGTAGGCGTCTCCCGCTCAAAATATTTCTTCAGCATGTTGGCATGGTATGTTCTCCTCTTGCCTCTAATGTTGATAATGTAGTCATTCAGTCTGACTTTCTCCTCAATATTGAATGGTCCTTGCCAATGCATCAGCAATTTATTTCCATCCGTAGGTAGAAGAATGAGCACTTTGTCACCAGGTCTGAAGTCTCTCTGCTTAGCTTTCTTGTCAAAATAGTGTTTGTATCTTTTTTGACTGTCTTTTAGCGAAGCTAGCGCCATTTCCACCATGTCATCTAAACGCTCTCTCAATTCAAAAACATGTTGATAGCAGGTCTTGACTTCATCGGCAGTGTCTTCTTTTGTCCAAAGTTGTCGCAGGATGTACATTGGTCCACGCACAGTTCTTCCATAGAGTAACTCAAATGGGGCGAAGCCTGTTGATTCCTGTGGGACTTCTCTATATGCAAATAGAGCCGCATTGATGAACCGATGCCACTGTCTTGGCTCTTTGGCACACAACTTTTTTAACATACTCTTGAGGGTTCCGTTGAACTTTTCCACAAGTCCATTGGCCATTGCATGGTACGGTGAAGTAGGAAGTTGTCGCATGTCAAGTAATCTGGTAAACTCTTTCATGTAGTCCGAGATGAATTGAGTTCCTTGGTCGCTTATCACCTCCTCTGGTATCCCAACACGGCTGTACATGTCAAGCAGCGCTTCAGCTACCGTAGCTGAGTCAATGTTCTTCAATGGTGTAGCTTCAGGATATCTTGTAGCATAGTCAACTAAAGTTAGGATGTAGCGGTGTCCTTTCTCACTTGGAGGGTTAATTGGTCCGACTAGGTCTATTGCACATCTCTTGAATGGGGTGTCAATTAGTGGAGTTTCCTGTACTGGAACTTTCATGACTGAGCCTTTTTTCACCGTCTTCTGGCAAATGTCACATGATTGACAGAAACGTACGACATCTCCGTTTAGTCCTGGCCAGAAGAAGTTGGAAAGCACTCTATCAGTGGTTTTCTTTACTCCTAGGTGTCCGCTCATTATGCAGTCATGAGCTTTCTGTAGAACTTCCTTCCTCAGTGAACTGGGTACCATGAGTTGTTTAACAGGTTTTACACTGACAGACTTCGAGTCGGTGTACTCACGGTACAGAATCTTATTCCTCACCACAAACCTAGTGGTGCATCCCTTTTTCTCCTTCACTTCTTTTGCATCGAAGAAACGCTCCAATGTGGGGTCATCCCTCTGCAGTCTGGCTATCTCATCTTTCCCTATACTTAATGGGTTAGCATTTGAATCTATCATCAGTGGTTTGTCTCCTGACTTTTCCTTGACAGCTTGAGCTCTTGTGGTTACGGCGCAATCCTTCCAGTTTTCCAGCGGCTGGTCAGCTGATCTTGCTCCATCCACATTCCCAATAAGCAGGTCACAAATCGTCTTGTCCATTACTGCAGCTTTGACGACACCATTGTAAAACGGTGAGCGCACTGAGATAAGTGCCCACTGAGCCTCCCTAACACTTGCAACAGCCATATTCAGATAAACTGATTCTCCAGTTAAGTGTTGAAGTTGCACATACTTTGCATTGACTACAATGCAACCACAGCCGGTGTCGCACATTACAGTAGCTCGTTGGCCATTAACTTCCGCATCAAATATTGCTGTGCCCCCATCTTTGAATTTAGGTCCATTCTTGCAGACAGCAGCGTTGACAAACTTTTTACCATTAACTGTGATTTCCGTAGGTTCTTCCACTTTAAATGAGATTCCTGGATCTGTGACCACAGTCTTATTCTGAGTAGTCGCTATTGCAGCAGCAGCATGCACCGACCTTCCACCATACTTTCTGCAGTCTGAAGTATTGTGATTGTTCATCTTGCAATGTGAACAGTACTTCTTCCCCCGCCGTAGGCAGTTACGAGCAATGTGTGACTTATCTTTGCAAATAAAGCATGCCCCATCGCTTTTACTTCCTTGTTCAGCATTCATGCTACCGGTGGGTGTGTTTTCCATCCTTTTTGTATTAGTTTTCTTAGTCTTTGCTAGTTTTCTTCCACGGGCGTGCAAAAACAGTGATGCTGCATCACACATATCTTCACTGCTGTTGTAGGAACTTTGCTTTAAATGCATAGCTAGGTCGTCTGGGCATGATGATATAAATTGTTCAGTCGCCACTAGTTTGGCTATGTCCATGCCCCCTGAAAGCTCCACCCACTTGGGCACATAACTTTCTATCCTAGTGAACAGTTGGGCAGGAGTTTCATCCTCGTAAGCTTCTGCCTCTCTGAGCTTTTTTCTGTAGCCCTCTTGAGTCAAGTTAAAGCGCTCCAATAAGGCTTCTTTGACTTTTTTATAATCTCTACGATCGGTAGGTGACAACCGGATGTAAGCTTCTGTTGCTGTACCCCTTAGGTACTGACTGAGATGGTAGGGCCAATCTCCCTTGTCCCAGTTACATCCTTCGGCAACCCACTCGAACCGCTCTAAATAGCTATCCATTTCGTCCACCTTCTCATCAAAGAATGGTATTTTTGGTTTTGGTTTGTTAGCTATTTCTAACCTGGTGCTCTCATGTCTTGAGTGCTCCAAACTTGTGTTAGCTTTCAGCTTTTCCATATCTAATTCATGTTGTTGTCTTCTCTCTTCTGCCTCCTGGTCAGCTTTTATCTTCATCTCCATTATGGCTTTCTCATTTTCTTGCCTGATCCTTTCCGCCTCACGCTCTAATCTCCGCTCCTCTCGGTCCTTTTCTTTTTCCTCTCGGTCCTTTTCTTTTTCTTCTTGTGCAGCAACAATGGGTAGGTTCTTTTCAACAAAAGCTACGAGCTTGTCATCCACCAGTCCAAGATCTTTACCCATCTGTGTCACTCTCTCCAACAACGCCATAATGTCTCAACAACTGTTAATTAATCCTGTGTATACTCACGTTGTAACTAATAACTTCCCTGTGTGCGACTGAGACTTCCCGGAGCAGCCCCCAATTGTCACAAAACTGTTGGTAGCAGTGTGACGAGTTCGAAAAGTCTGGTAGTCAGAAGTGTATAGACAAGTAGCATACAGCTTGCTAATCCAGTTAAGAGTAAATAGAGTTGTGAATATGAGTAGACTTTATTTCTCGAGTAAGATATGCGCAGACGAACTTATAAAAATGAACTGATTCGTAAACACAACTGCTTCAGTATTTATAGTAAACAAAACACTCTAGGACATTCTCAAGCATTCCAGTATAGAAGATTCTAGTAGAAAACATTCCTCACATGCCAATACTATTTATAGAAAATCAAAACAAAACAAAACATTGGAATTTCCATGGTTATTTCGCAATTATTGCGCAACACCTTGTTTACATTGCTGGGCAGTAGTTAACATGACTAATGAAAACAATAACAATGAACAATGACCCATCTCTTTGATCAGTCTAGAATATTTATGAACATTCGTATATAATCATTAGGAAAAACCCGGTAAGTCCATAGGTATATGTACACTCAGAATTTGTGACAGTCATGTATTTAACGGTATGCTTATACTTCTTTAGCCAGGAGAATGTTTGCTCTGCACATTCTGTGTTTGCTGCACTTATTTCCGTGAAGATCGGCAAATCTGGATGGTATTTGCATGAGGCTTGGGAAATGTCACACTCTGCTTTTGTATGACCTCTGATGTGAAATCTGTCTACCAGATATTTCAATTTGCTGAGCTCAGCTGCACCAGCATTTCCGTTCTTATGCAGTCGCTCCACAAATGGCTGAAATTCACATGCCCTGTCATAGCCCACATATTTCAACTTGTCTCCATGATCATCTATTAACTTCAACAACTGGACAAAGAGTTGGCTTGCCGATTCACAAGTGTACATCTCCCGATGATCTATGATTATCCCACAGGGCTTGACAATGGCCATAATCCCAGCTGTTTTTTGATGAAATCTAGTTATATTCTTTGTTTTTTTTGCAGCCAATATTTTCATCTTCTTCTTGCATCTTTACCACATCTTTACTCACATCAACAATCCTAGATGATACAGCTTGATCTGGCACATTAATTGTCACTATGATGTGTTTGTCAACAATGTCTGAATCTAAAAATTGATGATCTTTGCAATATACCGACGAGGATTTGTTTTTTCCTCCTAAAGTTGGTGTGTTTGGGCAGCAACCTATAGTGTTGGGCATTCCCTTCCCTAGCTTAAAATGTTGTTTAGGAGCAGCACAAATTCTTCTGTTTATTTTTTCATTGCCATCACACATAACAAATCCCTCTGAGCAACCTTTTATTTTACAATTGTGAGCAGCCCATTTACTGTTCTGTGCGAATATTATTTCAGCTGCTTCATCACACACGTCATCTATGGCAAGCCGGTTAGCTATATTATCTTTTGAGAAGCTGACATTGTTATTGAAGTATTTTAATAGCTGGGCTATAAAATAAACATCTTCTAGTCTGGTTTTAAAAACTTCTCCTCTGTACTCATCTGAGCCATACAGCTTACTGTATCGCTCACAGAGCTCCCCAAAGCTGCGACCTAGTTGAATATCAACTAGCACTTCTTTAAGGCAATCCAATGTAAAGGCTGTTGACCGGCTTGTCATCATAATTTTATCGTCCTTTGATGTTGTGTAGAATGTTCTGCTGGTGTTGGTTTCTTCATAAGTTGGAAAATATGCAGTTTTACATTTGCTGCACATAGTGTGATACACTTGTGCTGTTGACATACCATCTCGTGTATACACTACAACTTCCGATGGCCGATCTTTGTCTATCTTCATAATCTACATTAGTGAAAAGTTGATAACATACACTGGTACAAAGGTTTTTTACTACTCTAGCTATCAAGGTTGGAGTCAATTACATGGTAATGTAATTAATTACAATTACAAGATTATTTGTCCTAACAAGAGAGTACTAAATGTTATTTAATCTCATTTCTGGGGCAATTTTGACAACTGAAAACCTTCTTTGTTCTTAACAGTAAAAAATATGTTGATAAATATGACATTAAATTCAAAAACATTAGCAATTCTTTATTAATTACAATTACAATCAAATTCTTATACATCAATTACAAATTACATTCAATTACTTTAGTAAATGTAATTAATTACAACCAATTACAACTACCCCAACTCTGCTAGCTATTCATAATATATAATACCAGATACGCATATACACTAATGAAATACTTTTAATGATTTAAATATTAACCGACCTGGTCACAACATAGCTTCTTTTTTGGTAAAAACACCATATGAGATTTTAAAGGAAGGTTGTACACCATCAAATTATCTTCCCCAATGATCCGGAACACTTCTTTGTAAAAACTGCTGCACTCATAGTTACTCTCTTTATGCTTTTTAGCTCCAACCTAGTTTTAATTTAAAACATTTTATTTTGTAATACACATTGCCTCTTATCCAATTCATAAACATTAAAAGGGTGTTTTCAAAAATTTCCATATGTGACTAGCTTTCTACAGGAAGCCATGCGATTACCTAGAGTTTCTGCCAATATCTCATTACTTTAAACTAAGCATTTAACCAAAGTTATCGTATTTACTGTTGTGCGATGATATTTTACTAACAACGGTGTATGATATTCAGTTAATTTACAACATTTCCTTTTTTTTCATTACATCTCTCAAAAATATATTTAGAAAAACTTCAAATACAAAATTATTAAATTTCTAGTGAATCAATTATATTGCCGTAAGCTAGTTTCTAAATCAACAGAAACACTCACAGTTATTTTTGTAAGCTCTTCATAGCTTTGAATCTTGGCCAAATGGTCTTTAATGTAACTGGTAATTTTCTTCCATCTGAAAGGAGTTCCCTCTGGGACAGCAAAGTATGCATAAGCAAACAATGGCATTATTCCAGCTATCAGGGTAAACTGAGGCATGTCAATGTTTGTAGTATCTATAAAATGATACTCATATAGTTAGAAATATGTTGAAGTGTCTTTTTGAAAGTAGTTATGTAACGTATGATTATACTGTAGAACTATTTATATATGTGGCAAAGAAAACCATTACCACTACAAACTTTTTCATTAGATCACAAATTTTTTTTTAAACTTCAACTACAACTATATATTTGTCAAATGCATTTCAATTAATTATACTAGAAATACAACAACTTGTCTTATAAAAAAATATAGATGTACATCCAGCAAATTATATATAACTTTAAAGGTATATTGAATGAATTGCACAATTGAAATATCAAGTAAAAACTTTTAATGTACATGTCCTAATTCTAAGATTGAAAGCAAAATATAGCAATATTGCTGAGCAACAGTAAAATAATTGAGATAGGTAGCTTAAGTATTTTTAACTCATACTAAATTTGGGTGTGAAGTTCATTTAGAGTAAAAAAATATTATGCAAAAACTTGAAATAATATACATTTGTGTGAATACTAATTTTAAAAATATTGTTGTATATACATATATATACAGACAAATACTCACATGTACTTTTAGAGCATTACGATCAGTGGAAAAATTGAGATAGCCTAAGTTCACTAATTCGGTTTAAGAAAACGACTTCTTATGGTAAGTTTCTAATTTTGCCCTTTACTTAACCTACCTCTACGTAATGTGATGTAATCAGGCAGAGATCTCCCTCTATAGAATGACACTCTTTGCTATGATTCTTGCTTTAGAGTGACACTCTAGCTTATACAGCCTGACTAGGAATAGGGAGGGTTTTAGCCGTGATCAGAGTTTATTTGAATCACCAATGCTGATCAAATACTGACTGTAAAAACTAAAATAATAATAATACAACATAAGGCATAATGATATTAACGCAAACAAAATGTATGTAGTATAATAAGTATGTATGTAAAGGCACTAGCAATGTATATCATAAATTGTAGATAGCAGCATGAAATAACAATTCAACATAGCATGTAACTACAGTCCATATTATTGAAACTTTATAGTATAAAAATGTAATCACAATATATATATATATATATATATATATATATATATATATATATATATATATATTTGTAAATAGAAGTTTGTTACCTTTTCTCTCTCTCCTAATCTACTGTTATGTTGATGCTGTGGCTTTGCACAGTCTTTCAAATAATGCTACTCTTTGGTAGTCTTACATAAACTTAAAAAATATGTCTAAACTGACAGCATGACCAACAATATTGCAACTACTAAAAATGGTTTTGTCTTATATACTAATCCATTTGATAAACATTATTGCGTTGTAAGAGGTATGGTTTCACATTTTAGCTATTTTGGGGTATGATCTTACTGTTTCAAAGAAGTGGGCTGAAGTAAACAAACACCTGTGACATCACAGCTGATGCAAGCATAACTGCTGACTATGAATCATTCTACATGCGTAGCTACTGTTTTGGGGTAGTAATTAAA
The DNA here is from genome assembly GCA_964035545.1 of Bugula neritina. Lineage (NCBI taxonomy): Eukaryota > Metazoa > Bryozoa > Gymnolaemata > Cheilostomatida > Bugulidae > Bugula > Bugula neritina. The sequence goes on along the minus strand of OZ037769.1, from coordinate 8,711,796 downwards.
GAAGCATTAGGTTGACTACTGGCAGGTAGTGGTTATATAGGCTAATTGAAGGTTGATGACATTGTGATTGTGCGTGATGGTACTACGAGTTATAATTCCTGTAAACATCTCATTTCGTAACATTACACCCTCCTTGTAAGAGATAGAGATAATAAAGTGTTGGTATAGTTGTGCTGTAAATCTTGAGGAAATGCTAACTTATGCACTTTTAGATAGCATGTCAGATACCGCATTTGTAACCAACCAAGTTGTTAGTAAGCTACAAACAGCTACAAGCAAACCAGTTTCTCTTAAACTAACAACAATGACAGCTGACAACTTGGAAATGAAGTGTAAGGTGTACAATAACTTGACTATTAGAGGACTGAACATGCATGAGCAGATACAAGTAGGAAAGACTTACAGTACGGACAGCATTCTAATTAACAAGCAGCACATACCCACACGAGAAATTGCCAATAGATGGCCACACCTTAAATGCATTGCAGGTAAAATACCACAAGGTTTAGATATAGAGATATGAATTTTTATAGGGTATGACAGCTCCAGAGCTTTAGTGCCACTTGAAACTAAAATAGGCCTTGCAATCAATGATCCCTTTTGTTGTGTTCTTGTTATTTATGTTAAACAAGAGTAAACAGTAAGATTAAGCACGTATAAGTAAGATTGGCTGTAGAGTAGAATGTATGACTGTATTGTATTGAAGCTAACAAGTAACTGACATAAAAAATACATGTAGATAAACAGTGACAGAATAACAACTGGCTTGTATATTGATATGGCAAAAACTGTATATAATGAGTTTAAACAAATAGACATTAGAATAAAAAGTAACCGAGCACATAAAATGTGGTATGTCATAATATGCATCTATGTGGTGTATTGACAAGGCTAGTTCAATACATAGCACTCCTCCCTCACAAATTTAGACTTAAGAGTTATGGCTTGTACCAATCTGGCTGTCTGCGCTCTCTGGTTGGATAGCGCCTCTCATGAGGATGGACAATATTATTATCAGCTTGGGGTGTGTTGGGTACCACTGATTTGTTCATATTTGTAGATGGAAGGCGAATTTGAAGCTGATTAGCATGCCTCTTCCAGTTGCCACTGTCTGTTTGTACTATGTAGATAGCATTTCCTTGTTTTGATATGATAGTTCCTGGGATCCACTTTGGACCAGTACTGTAGTTACGAGCGTACACTAGTGAGTCAATAGTGAACTGTGTTGTCTGTGGCTTGTCATGTTTAGGGTATTTGTGATTAGTAGGTTGGAGAAGGGATAGTAAGCCTCTGGGCTGGCGGCCATGCAGGACTTTTGCAGGTGTTTTCCATTCCAAAGCAGGATGTGGAATGGTTCTGTATGATGCTAATGTAAGTCTGATACTCTCGTCTAGAGATGCTCCTCCCTCACAATTCTTGTCCACAGAGCTTTTAAAAGTTCTGACAAATCGTTCAGCTTCACCATTTGAAGGTGGGTGGTATGGAGGTGACAAGACATGGTTGATGTGGAAACTGTTGCAGAAATTAGTAAATTCCTGGCTGGAAAACTGTGGGCCATTATCTGTAACTATAGTAGCAGGTACACCTTCTATAGCAAAGATATCCTTTAATACTTGTAATGTTTGGCGAGAAGTTGTCTGCCCTATTTCCATGCGTCCAATATATGGAAATTTTGAACAAGCATCAATGCAGATAAGCCACATTTTTCCTCTAAAAGGTCCAGCAAAATCTAGATGTATGCGTTCCCATGGCTTGTCTGTCTTGGGCCAGCTTTGAAACTTCTGGTCTGGAGCAGCTGCTGACTCCTGGCATACTTCACAAGATTTTATGGCTAGCTCAATATCCGTGTTGATGGTGCTCCACCACACATAGCGGCGAGCTAGTTGCTTTACCTTGACTACACCCCAGTGTGAAGAATGAAGTGTGTCTAGTATTCTGCATTGAAGTGAACGAGGTAGAACTACACGACTTGTTTGTTCGCGTATCAACAACAATACACCTTGTTCAAGTTGCAGGGAGTCACGGTGAATCCAGAAAGTGCCCAGTTCTTTGTCATCTGGTTTTGTGACTGGCCAACCTTGCTGAATCCATGTTACGACACGTTGAAGGTGTTGATCTTTGACAGTTTCCTGTCTGACCTCATTGTATCCAGCAACAGATGATGTAAATATTTGCTCTTGTATTGCATGGGATATCTCCTTGTTGTCCTGCTGCTCGATCCGGTCAAAATTGCTATCAGGACCAAATGGTAACCTCGAAAGACAATCAGCATTCCCATGTTGGGAGGTCTTCCTGTACCTGATAGTAAACTGGAAACCCATCAGAATGAGAGCTCAGCGTTGTAAACGCTGTGCTGTTAACGTTGGAATATTTTTGCCTGGTGCAAAAATAGTAGTGAGAGGCTCATGGTCTGTGACCAGCGTAAAATGTCGTCCATATAGGAATTGTCTGAACTTGGTCACACCATATATAATAGAGAGAGCTTCACGTTCAATCTGAGAGTAGTTCTTTTGAGTGTCAGTCAATGTTTTTGAAGCGTAAGCCACTGGAACTTCTCCCTGATCAGTATCCTGCGAGAGAACAACTCCTAATCCATAGGATGACGCATCGGCTGCAAGAATTAGGGGTTTTGTCTCATCATAGTGTGTCAGGCTAGTAGCATTGATAATGCTATTCTTCAGCTGGGTAAAGGCTTGTTCACATTCATTTGACCATGTGAATGTGGCATCATTCTTGAGGAGCTTGTACAGTGGAGCTGCTTTATCCGCAAGATTAGAGATGAAGCGCCCATAGTAGTTAACCTTTCCTAGAAATGCTTGCAGTTGGTGCAAGTCCTGTGGTCGAGGTAATTGAGAGAGAGCTGCCATGGAAGCAGCTGTTGGTCGTTTGCCATCCTTGTCGATGGTGTGACCCAGATACTCAACAGAGTGCTTGAAGAATTCACACTTGTCTAATCGTATTCGAAAACCATGCTCTTGAAGTGTTGAAAGCAGGTTTGTCAGATTAGTCCAGTGTTCTTCCTCCGTTTTACCAGTAATGATTAAATCATCAAGGTATGCAGCAACTCCTGGTAATTTTTGAGTCAAGGTATCCATACACCGTTGAAACTGAGCTGGACCAGGGGCAATTCCAAAGCACATTCTATTATATTGGTATAATCCGAATGGAGTGTTTATCACACACAGCTGTTTGGCATCATCTTCTAGCTCAAGTTGTAGGTAAGCATCAGCCAAGTCAAGTTTGGTGAAGAATTTACCTCCTCTAAGCCTGTTCATTAAATCATCCAGTTTTGGTAGTGGATGCTGATCTATGGAGATGCACTGATTGAGTCGCTTGAAATCTCCACAGATGCGAACTTTGCCAGATGGTTTGGTAACCACTACTATAGGAGCGGCCCAGTTACTGAAGTTAATACGTTGTATGACACCTTCAGCTTCAAGCCTGTTTAATTCAGCCCTAGTGGCCTCATGTTGAGAATAGGGAATTTCTCTAGGTTTAGAAAAACAAGGTTTATGTTCTGATTTGAGGTAAATTGGTACTTTGAATGTTTTACAATGTCCTATTCCAGGTTTGAAAACATCGGGATATTTTGTTGTGAGAACTTTGACCTTGGTATCAACATTGTGTACTGCGTTAGTAACCTCGGTGTCACTGTCTACAGCAGATAGACCCTGTTGTGATAGTCCAAAACTGTCACTCCAGTCTACGCCCAGTAAGTTGACACCTTCATCTGAGTCTACTATTAATAATCGAAGATTGTTTTTTGTAGTCTGACCAATGGTTACTGTTACATAGCATTCACCACGTACCTGCATAGCGGTATTTCCATATGAATGAAGGGCCGTGTCTGTCTGTTGATATGGTGGAGAGCCTAGGGCTTCGTAGCCTTTGTTCCCTACCATAGAACAAGTAGCGCCTGTGTCCCACTGAAATTGTGTTTGTTTGTTGTTCACAGTAGTGTTAATCCATATTTGTTTCCCCTTGCGTTCATATATATTGTAAACACTACTTGAAGATTCTTCTACGAAGTGAGAGTTGTTCCCACTTGATTTTGATGAAGTTTTGCAGACGCTAGAAATATGTCCTGTTTTGTTGCACAGCTTACATTGTTTGTTACGATGAGGACATTGTTTACGATCGTGGCTAATGTAGCATTGTGGACATGATTTCAACTTTGAAGGCTGTGTTGGCATAGCAGTCTGGTTTTCAGACTTGTGAAATTGTGGTCTCTTGCCCTGACTACCTTTGTTTTGACGTTTGTATGTTGAGGACATTTGATTTGTGGTAACAGGTGTAGAGGTCTCACCCTTCAAAACTTTATCAGTTTCTGCTGTTTGAATGTATGTAGCTGCCTTCTTTAACACATTTTCCAGTGTAGGATCTGGATCCAATAAGCATTGTCTACGTACATCAGCATGTGGAGTTTCTTTAATAATTATGTCACGAATTTGATCATCAACATAACTTTCACCACAGTCTTCCTTTTTACAGGTAAAATTGCAGTTACGAGCTAAACCCCGTAAATCAGCTGCCCAATCTGAGTATGACTGGTTAGGTTTCATTTTACAGTTATAAAACATATATCTAGCTGCTTGCACATGTTTTGTTTCAATAAAATGTGTGCTAAGCTTACCTGCTAGATTATCGAACGACATGGTAGTTATGTCCTCTGAGCCATACAGTTTTGTCAGCAATTCATAACATTCTGAGCCAATCCATGAAAGTAAGCAAGCTCGTTTTTGTTCACCGTCACTTACGTTGTAAACGGTAAAGTGTTGATTGAGCCGCTGTAAATACTGAGTCCATGATTCCTTGTCTCTGTCATAAGAGTCGAATCTAGGCACAGTTACAGATTTATTTTGTGCAGGTTCACCAGGCTTTACAGCTGTAGTAAATTGTCCCAGTATTTGAGCGAATTGCTCCATCTGCTGCTGCTGTTGTTGCTGCATTGTTGTTATAAGTTGTTTTATAACTTCCTCCATTTCAAAATGATATGGTTGTGTTTATCCCACTTCTGACACCAGTTGTTGTGTTCTTGTTATTTATGTTAAACAAGAGTAAACAGTAAGATTAAGCACGTATAAGTAAGATTGGCTGTAGAGTAGAATGTATGACTGTATTGTATTGAAGCTAACAAGTAACTGACATAAAAAATACATGTAGATAAACAGTGACAGAATAACAACTGGCTTGTATATTGATATGGCAAAAACTGTATATAATGAGTTTAAACAAATAGACATTAGAATAAAAAGTAACCGAGCACATAAAATGTGGTATGTCATAATATGCATCTATGTGGTGTATTGACAAGGCTAGTTCAATACATAGCACCTTTGCTCTGAGAACACCTCTAGGATGGTGTATTGTAGGCAAACGTGGTAAGCATGAAACAAACTCATTTCCCACATGCAATAGGGCTATGGCTCACGAGCAGAACTTGAGCTCAGATATCTTGAATGTCCTACAGCAAGATTATACTGACACAAAGTGCATTGCTACTCATAAAATATCACAGGGAGATGCCAAGTTTTTAGATAACACGCGCAACAATATTAAACAAAGAAAAGACAATTATTACAGCATGCCACTGTCATTTAAAAATGCTAAGCCACAATTACCAGACAATAGACAAATAGCTGTGCACAGACTTGATATCCTCAAAACTAAAATGCTTAAAGACCAGAAATATGAAACAGATTACGTGGCATTTATGGCAGACATAATAAACAATGGCGATGCAGAATTGGTACCTACAAATTGTGAGGCAAGCAAACATTAGTGGTACATTCCCCACTTTGGCGTGTATCACCCCAAAAAGAAAAAGATTGGTAAAGCATAAAGGTAGCATAACTCCCAGACTCACAATTATTGACTTGACAGATGCTAAACATCTTATAATGCAGTGGGTACAAAAAGGGTCATTTTCAGATGAATATAACAGGCTAAGTAAAGACAAATGTGTAAGTAAAGATAGAAACACATAAAACTGAGATGACTTAATTCGTAAGGTAAAAGTGCAGCTAGCAATTACAGAGTTGAACAGTAAAGGTGTGAGACTAGCTCCACCCAAATATTTAGATAGGCCTATCCACAAATTAATTTACCTATTTACCCCATAACCTTTGCATGCATACCTATATTAGTATTTTAGCTTAGTATCTTAAATGCATAATAATATAATTGTTAATTCCCTCTAAGTGAATAGATAGAAATTAAAGGGTCGAGTGTAATGTTATGAAATAGGATGTTTACAGGAATTATAACTCGAAGTACCATCACGCACAATCACAATGTCATCAACCTTCAATTAGCCTATATAACCACTAGCTGCCAGTAGTCGACCTAATGCTTCTTTAATTACTACCCCAAAACAGTAGCTACGCATGTAGAATGATTCATAGTCAGCAGTTATGCTTGCATCAGCTGTGATGTCACAGGTGTTTGTTTACTTCAGCCCACCTCTTTGAAATAGTGAGATCCTATCCCAAAATAGCTAAAATGTGAAATCATACTTCTTGCAACACAATATGATGTTTATCAAATGGATTAGTATATAAGACAAAACCATTTTTAGTAGTTGCAATATTGTTAGAGTCATGCTGTCAGTTTAGACAGTAAAGCAGTAAAGCTCGCCTGATCCAGACTACACCATCTTGGTATTTATACTTAGAATTATAATATGATGGACACTAACGCAGATACTGATATAACCAATCTCAACTGTGAAGCTATGTCAGTAGAATGCACTGAAATTACTATTACAGATACTTCTGAACATGTAAGTATTTGAATTGTTATTAGTAGCTACGGATTTGCATTATTATATTTATACAACTATTCTTCTATATCTTGGTAAGGAATAACATTTCTAGGAAATTATAAGTGATCAATTGTATTTTTATTTAATAATTTATCATTTAAACCATATTTTACTTACTTCAGGTAAATCCTGATCCGTTATGGGAAGTTCTCCCCAACACGCCGCTGGTAAAGCTATTAGATGATATTTCAAAAGAAGCCTCTGTCAACATCTCGATGCTGTTGCTACCGGTTCTCACAATTGTGTCTGGATTGATGGGGATTTCTACTGTCTCAACTCATAGGGATGAGATCAACTTTACTGAACCAAATATAATTTGGTCTGCAGTGGCTGCTCCTCCAGGTTAGACATCATAATCACAGATCATGAATGTTGATGTTTATTAACTAATGACTATTAAAATGCCTAAATTATGAAGAGAACATAATTTCATTCAAAACCATTTATCAGTCTTTTGCTTAGCATGATTAGAGCTTTTTTTACCCAAACCCCCCCCCCGCTTGTATGTTAGGATAAATTATTAGTATTTTTTATTTACTGTTACCTAAAGGGTCTCGAAAAACAGTGGCATTGAAGTGTCTGTTGGCAGCCCTCAAGCGAGTGAAAGATACTGTGTGTAATGAACAAGCTGAAACAAGTTTTAGTGGACTTTCAACGCAAGGTAGTTATGCAATGTTTCATAATATTTGCAGTTTAAACTTTTGCTGGAAAAAATAACTGCTCTTTCAGATAAGCATTGTTTTTTCACTTTACTGATAAAAAATTTTCTGTTGCTATTTACTATAGAACTTCTTTATATATAGATAATGAGCCATGTCTCTCTCGCCTTTTCTGCTCAAATGAAACAATCCCTATGGCAAAATTGCATGAGCAATTATCCACCAATAACGGAACTTATCTTAATATACTGGATGAGATTGAAGGCTTGTTCGAATGTCTAGACAATAAGGGAAGACCAGATTCCCTAGATAGACGAGTTTGGCTAACACTATCTGGTGGTGGGAGCTGGGCCCGAAACAGCAAGCAAGGCCTACAAGAAATAGAAGAAACAAGATTAAATTACACAGGTACACAAAAGTTCAGTGTGTACATGTAAAATTTCTTCATTTCCTTTTCTTGTAGTTTGCAGTTTATTGGCTACTGTTCTATTATTTATTAAAAGAAGTGTCGTACAATGGTATATAATATATTTTACCTGTTGAAACTTTATACAAAATCTTTCATATAACTTCTAGGCTTTCTTCAACCTCGGCTGCTCAACCAGCTCATGAAGAGAGGCAATATAGACGGGTTTTTGGACCGCCATTTGATATGCTTCACCACAAAGCGCCATGTAAAGTTTCAAGAGATAGGAAAGCGAGTGGAGAGTGGGAAAGATCTGTTCAATCTTTTTTTGAAGGTGTTTCAAAATCACCATTGTTCAGAGGTAAAATTTCAAGTAATGCATATATGCTGAATAGTATAAGTCTATATGTATTTGAATCTGCCAAGATAGCTAGTAACTGGTTTGGCATGTAGCTGGATTTTAAAACTGGATAAGTTATAAGTTGTATGCAAGTGAATCGTGTGTAAAAAAGTTTATTTTCATTAAAATTATGTATTTGGATCTTTATAAATTTTAATTGGTTAAGAGACTTGAAATGTATTGTATGTATTGCATTATTTAGTATTTAATATTTGTGAGGCCACTTTTTCAGAAGAACTTCTATAAACTAAATTCAGAAGCGGGAACATTGTTCGAACATTATTTTGATGAGATGGAGGCAAAAACGTCTGACCTCCCAGCAGCTGATCCGTCTTTGGGACTGGTAAATAAATCTTCTGTAAGTAAAATTTCGGCAATTTACAAACTTTATAAGCTAGCTTTTACAAATTTCAATGCCTATGTAACAAAAAACGCTACAGATATTTGCAAATATTACTATGTTACAATAACTCAAAGTCACAAGCTTTAAAAATATGAAGTGTGAGAATCTCTTTCACCCAGATTTGTTTTCTAATGAAATTCAGTATCATAGATGCAGCTCAACCCATACATGTTTGTAAACACCTTATTGTGTAAACTTATAGTTGCTTGATTGTAATTATGCAGGGTTATGTCCTACGATTGGCCATGGTGCTGGAAGCGGCAAGCAATGCGCTTGAGGAAGGAGTGCCAGGGACTAGAATTGTACAAGCAAGCAGCATGACACAGGCAATTGCAGTTATGCGGCATCTTGATGGTTGGAAATTAAATATCATTGGGATGCCTCAAAGAAAGGGTGAACAGGCTAAAGAGGTTAGTGTTTCAAAAAAAAATTGCAATAATGAACAAAGCAATTACGATATATGTTGCGAAGCTGCTGTTAAAATATAAAACAATTGAAAATGTGGAGCAAATCATCTTTGGAACCTTCCAAAGACTGTTCAGGAAATATATGTTATGAATTTGCAGAATAGCAGTTACTATGGGGCAATGACCGAAGAACAATTTTTGGAGCTCAATGCGACAAAGAGGTTGCATACTCTAAAAGAGAAGGTGATAACAGCAAGGACGCTGCAGCAGAACAAAATAATCAAAACTGTGAGTGAATGCAAGGATTTTTTGATGGCGGCAGAAAAAATAGGACTTGGAACTATAACACAAGGAGCAAGAAAAAACTCCATGTATTTTATGAAGAAATAGAGAATGAGTTGTTTTACATTGATGCTATTTAGAGTAATGTATTTTTTATATTTTAGCAATTAAATTATTAAATGCTCAAAATGTCAAAAAAAATTAGTGTTATTACTATTTTTAATTGAATGGAAGCATGAAATGATCGGCTTCACAGCATAGAAGCATTCAACAAATACATTGCAGGAAAAAACAATGTACAAACACTTTCAACAAATCTCCAAAAGTGTAGATATATAAAAGCATTGAATTTTCAACAATCCAACAGTCTAACAAAATAATCAGATAGGGCTCTGTCTAACACTTTCAACAAATCTCCAACACTTTCAACAAATCTCCAACACTTTTTTATATATAAAAGCATTGAATTTTCAACAATCTAACAAAATAATCAGATAGGGCTCTGTCTAACACTTTCAACAAATCTCCAACACTTTTTTATATATAAAAGCATTGAATTTTCAACAATCTAACAAAATAATCAGATAGGGTCCGTCTAACACTTTCAACAAATCTCCAAAAGTGTTGATATATAACATAATGTGGAGAAAATGAAAATGTTGTATAGTAAATTCTTATATGTGATTTCCAATATCTCCATTACTGCACCTACCTCTAAAAATGGCACATGTAAAAACAGCACAGGTAATAATGGCGCAAATGGAACAGTAGATTAAAATGGCACATTTTAAATATTAGGGTTTAGGGTGGTGGATTGGATATTTACTTTTAGGATGGGGGCTTAAGGGTTTGAGTTTGGAGGTTTTAGTTTGGGCTTTGGAAAATTTAACATCAATGGGGCATTTTACCTACTTTTCCATACTGCCATTATCACATGTGCCATTATTAATTATTACCTCTGTCATTTTTACTGTGGTATTTTTACCTAAAATCAGCGCCAATGCTAGTACTACTAATAGCCACTAGGTAGTAGTAATAGTGGTAGTGGCAGGAGTAGGAGCCGGAGTAGGTCTAGTAGACATATTAGTGTAGCCTATTAAATTTAATATTATGAGTTACTGTAATACTTATACAGATTTACTAATGATAATAGTAATTGCATTAAATAATTACTCAGCAGGGGCAGTTAGCATTACTGTTAGTGCGGTTTGAAAATGGTGGGGTACCTAAAATAACATTGATGTTAACACCCAATAATTCATAAGTCATGGGCCCTTGTGTTTCTCAGTCTTGTAGTAATTGAATTTTTTATCTTTTCTTTGATTTTAAACTGCAATTTCAATTATTTTCAGGACAAATTACACTAGAAAAAGAAACAGAGTATTAAATTAAACTCACTTTTAATTTCAAAAGCAAAACGTGAATATAGTACTTTGTGTGTTGTATCTGCACAAGCATGACTCTGGCTATTGTTGAGGTTTTACACAGATATACTAATTAATTAAATATGATTTATATTAACTATGCAGTTCAGAAAATAAAGTTACTAGCATATATAAAAAATTAAACAGGGAATTCGAGGATATGCTCATTATAAATCTATTGAAGCAAATAATGACAATGGCTATATAATGACTGGTCTGCTTTAATTTTTAGACATTCATAGAGTTCTATCATCAGCTATTCAAAAACCAAGAATTTAACCACTAATTTCACATATAGTATTGTTTAATGCAATAAGTTATTATAGTGGAGCACTGTTAAGTTTAGGAGACCCTAGAACTAATTTTGAGAGCACTGCATGCTCACCCCCACCCTCACCCCCCCCCCACCCAGCAGAGCCCCTAAGTATAATCTATGGGTATTGGTGGTCTAGGCAAGTCAAGTTATGTTAACCTCAGATCTATGCTGGGGATTGTCTAGTTTAGAAAAAAATTGAGTTTGGGTATTTGAAGTGTAACCTATCAATAGCTTTGATCAACTTAAACTTGAATCAGCTTAAAATTGATTTAGGAATAAAAATTATGTCATTTGAGTCAATTACTATTGGTATTACCATTAGTTGACTTGAAAAGTAAGCAGTCAAGTAACAAATCAACATTACTCTAACTGAGCTTTAGTCATTAGAATAAGTAATAGCATGACGATGTCATACATGTCTAATAAAATGTGGTAATAATTCATGGTTATTTTACCATAAAACTATATAATAATTCTGACACTGGACACTGTTTGGTATAATATTCAATATTATTGTATAAGTTTTGATCTCTGTTGAAAGTTTGAGGTGTTTCATTTGCGATTAAGTATATTTCTAGGCAACAATGTTGCTAAGTAACAGTGTTTCTCATTTTAGATATACTGGAGTTTTAACACAAATTACAGCCTTGCTTTAGCCCGATCTAACTGATGCATTGCACCATTTTATTCAATCAGGTAAAACTATGGACTCTTTTTTTACACTTTTTAATGCCCAATGTTGTTTTTCATTTGTCTCTCTGGCACAAGGTTAGCATACTATCTCAAATGTCCTACAATATAAAATACTCTAAAGTTGTGTTTATACCTTTACGATTTTCATTCAAATTTCACCGAGTTGCATTGTAAAAGCCACCGTCAAATTTTTGGTCCTGTGATAACTTAATCGGCAGAGTTCAGAATAATAATCAAAAGAAATGATAACTCCTTGTAGATATTGGTTTGGTTTGACTTTGGCAACTAGATAATGTACTTACACAGCTGTAAATAAATAAATATTTAAGGTATATATGGTATACCATAATCGTAACATAGCAGTAACCTTTACTGTGATGTACCTATACTACAATATCTAAATTTTATGGTATACCTCACTGTAGTAGACCTATGCAGTATGCTGTAATATCTAAGTTATATATAGTATACCTTACTGTGGTGTACCTATGCTGTATATGGGATAAGGTATATGGTATACTGTGCTATAGAACTGTTGGTACATGGTATTGTTACTCTCTCTGGTAAGCAATACAACATAGTACATATTATAAGTTAGAAAGCTGTTAGTATTACATAAAATCTATGTTGTACATTATCCTAAGAGAGCTGTATGTCAGAATGTGGCGCAGTTCACTCTGTCATTAGAATAGATTTACATACTTTCTATCTGTTCACAGAAGCCGATTGTCAGTCAGAAGATTGTGGGCGGCCCATTGATTGGTACTGCAGGTACTGCAAACTATTCATCTGTACAAGGTTGGTGTCTGGTGATTGTCTCTGGCTGGTTTTACATCTTCCTTGTTAGAATAAATGCTCATAAACATTTTGTTAAACATGATATTGTAGATTTGAGGTGCTTTTTAATCATCAAGTTTACTTATACATTAAATCAATGGCAATAAGTTATACCATAAAGTAGCATTTATAAGTAATTTTAAATTTATGATATATGTATATGCAAAATAATTCTTTCCAAATATAGTGTTATATCTATGAAAGCGATATGAATTGAATGAATGTTGTCATACCACGCAGCTGCTCCAAGAAACCATGTGAGAACGGAAAAGCATAATGTACAAACTTTGAAGAAATGTATGAAGTCTGTAAAGAGAAATACATCGAATAAAGAATTGGCAATGGGCACTCTTTCCAAGCAGGTAATAAAAAACAATTCTTTTCAAAGCCTGCAGTCTAGAATCTCAACTATTGAATAATTTCACTTTTTTTTTAGTTGCCATATATATCTCTCTTATAGTTATCAATAGTATATTTCATAGCAATATTAGAGTGCGCAGGTAACCTGTTTTCTATAAATCATAGTCTCAAATAACTTCGATGAATAAGAATAAATTAGTAAAATGAAACTCAAAAGATGGCTCTTCAACTCTTCTGATTTTCTTATAGAAAAAGAGTTGCAAGAAGAAATTACCTTGGAAATCCAAAAGATGGCTAACGCATCGCCAGAACAACTGGTGTCTCCGGACCTGACGAAAATAGTCACCGAGTTACCAGAAAAGCAAAAGCTTTTAAAAGATGTGACATCACAGATAATTGAAGCAGGTTGCTCGCTCCAATCAATTGATGTTGATTCTCTCAATCACCAAGAGTTTATTCAAGTGTTCGGAGAGCTCAGTATGTTGTATGATATAATCACCGGCTTTCCATGTACCGATCTCAGCGAGATCGATCCATGGATCACTTATGGGGAGCAGCCTGTGACAAGGGGGTTGTACGAGTTGACATGATAATCGCAAAGGATGGTTAACTCAGTTATGGGAGTTGCATGCTAAATAAATTTGACGACCCATACAAACAAATTTGTTGCTTTCAATTTAAATACCATAAATTGATTTAGTTTAATTGTAATTATTAAAAATATTTTGTTAGTGTATCGGAGAATAGCATACTTACCAAAATGACAATAATACGTTTTCAATTCTTGTGCTCCCAATAATTCATATGTGCATTGTATCTATTTACATTTTTTAAGATGTTGAGTATTTTCATGATTATAATTGCTAGAATAAATTGGTTTTCTACAAGCTAGATTTATACAATATAGATATGCTGGTATGTCTAGGGTAAAACTGATTCCAAGTTTAAATATAAAAAACTTTAACTTCTAAAAACAAATCCATTAGAGAATATTATGATTTCATTAACTAGGTAATGTCATAATCAATAGTTTTATGTAAAGTCTACATTTTATGCAATATTTTTCATGTATAATTTCAGCTCATTTTACCTCAGCTGATGTATTATCATAACTCCTATTTGAGCTGTCAGGTGGCTTTAAGTCACACACTTATTGAATATGTTTTAATGGAAACGTTAGTTTCTTTCATCAGGAAGGTGTTAGCCATGGCACTCTGTTTTGTGCTGTCAAGGAGACAGACAATAAAACACTTGCTGCACACAGATACACACACACACACACACACACACACACACACACACACACACACACACATTTATTTATTTATTCATCAAATTTTGATCTCGAGCAATTACAACTCAATAGTATAAGTGTGTGCATGAGCCAACTAGATAAATTGAGGGTTTACACTCAATTAGAAAATATAGCAATCATGTTTTCTAGTACTGCAGGATAATTCAAATAGGAACAATAATTTCAACTGTACTTTTCATGTAATTTGAATTCGGTGCTGCATGAACATAATTCATAGCACTCATAAATAAATACTTACATTAAAAATAAGCAAAGATTATGTCCTATAAAACACATCAGCCAAAAAAGTAAAGATAATATAATAGTTTACAATGATTGGTGCAATATGCTGTATAAGAATGCAAAAACCTTGAAAAAGACAGGAACATTTACATCACCCAATGTAACATTTTAAAACTTGATAAGGTAAAAAAGAGTGCACACCAGCATCAAAACCTTTTTTAAAAGTAAGCATTTTTAGTCAAACTACTAAATTTTCTGTAGTCATTACATTATGCTTGTATATTTTTCTGGCTTAATCTTGTACTAGGCATTATAATTACACACTACGATCAATACTACATACAACACTGATGAAAATTCGACACACTGTATTTTCTCAAACAAGGGTAAAAACTGTTGAAAATATCAAAGAAACAAAGTCTAGGACATCATAAATCGCAGGTTAGGAAATTCCGACAGGCTCCATTTTAAAATACAGGATTAAATTATACTTGTTTTATTAAATGCTGCGGTAGCTTCGTTCCTGAATATTCTTCATTTTGCAGGAGCCACATTCATTTTTATTCTCATAACCCCTGTTTTGTTTGCTGCCAACCACAACTCTCCTTCTGACATAGAGAGCCCCGTTATGAAATCCACTCCTGTTTTCAGCAGCTCTGGGTGTGAGAAGCTTTTTGTCTGTTTACCTAAAGTAAGACAACTCTATAAATATAGGAAATTTCAATCATCTTTCTATATCTAAGTTCAACTTTAATTATTACAGTTATAGCTAGGTGCTCTAGGCTACAGTTAGCAATGTAGGAGTACATTACATACAATAACCATTAACTCTTAACAGAATATTGCATGCATGTTTGTGTAATTACTGGTAGTATACTGCATGCATGTACATGTAAATACATGCAGTATAATGTCAGCCAAATCCTGACATTTGGTCATCTCTTACCATCAGAAGATCGAAGCACCAGTTCCTTGGAGTTTTTTGCCCACACCCATATGTTGCCGAGTTTGTCACAGAAGACTCCGCGTGGGTTGTTTACTTTGAACTCTCAGGCCAACTGGTCGTTCATGCAGTTAATTTTATAAACTAGGCCGGCACCATTGTCCGTTACCAGGACACCATCTGGTGGGCATCTGCTCATGTTACATGGTGTAATGAAGCTAGAGTGAAAAAAATCGCTTATTGGTTTCCCGGTCAGTGAATAGATCTTCACCTTTTTAGCATAGGGGTCAGCAACGTAAACCTTGTCATTGTTAACCGCAAGCATGCTGATGTATTCAAAGTCTGGCACACTCCAAGAAGCCGACTCGGTGTAGTTAGGCATATCAAAAACTATGACTTTCCGCTTTTTTCTATCTTTCAAACAGTCAATGGCCAATATATAGATTTTGCTTTTTATAATATTGAACGCTGATAATAGAAAATCCGTTAACTTTTACTGATCTTAAAATTTTTCCATTCTTTTCACAAATGTCAAATCCTTCTACTTTCCCAATAAGTATCTGGGCGGATGGAGTGACATCTAAATCATAGCATAGCTTGTCTGAGATAACCTCACATTTCTCACCAAGTGTGATTCGGTCCAAGTCAGTTACAGCAAACACATACCCATCTGCATTATAACAAATAAAATGCAATAGCTATTGAAAACCTGTCTGAGCTGCTCAATAATTAAAAGAACAAAATTTGTTGTGTGTGGCTTTGGATTATCTCTACCGCCATCACACACAAAATATATTGTAAGTGAAAGTTTCATTATAGCAAGAATGCCTCTAGTGTCTTATTTCATTGTTTAAGTCAATTTTGTTTTACAGAAAACAGGCTTTGAGCGTCTCCCAGTCACGTTAAAGCAACAGAGATGTGGAGTGAACAGCAGATTATATAGTCAACAAAATAATGGTTTACAGTTTTGTCAAATGTAAGATTTTTTGTAAGAAATAGTAAATATTAACTTTTTATTTATTTACTCAGTCATGCTTTCACAATAAAATAACTGTAATAATTAACTATATTATATTATGTAAGCATTTTATAATAAGATATATGCAGTAAGGTATTGTATATGCATAGTCTAGTATATTGCAAATATAAAACATATTATATGCACATATATAATATAAATGTATCACATATTACATGCATATAATATATTACAGATATAAAATATAATGTAGTTTTATAATATATCACAAACATATAATATAATATAGTGTAGTTATATCATCTAATATCATATATTACAGATATATAATATACTATAGTCGCATGTTATAGTATATTTATAACACATAATCTATTATAAATATATAATATATTTGTATTTTAGAGTACAAAAGTGTAATATAATACAATATAGTTGCATAATATATTACGCATATATATAACATAAAATAGTTGTATATTATAACGTATTTATAGCATATGATATATTAAAAATATATAATATAGTTGTATTATAGATTATAGATGTGTAATATGATATAATATAATTGCATAATAGATTATATATATAATATAAAATAGCTGCATATTATAATATACATATTTGTAGCATATAACATAATATATTATAAATATATAATATAATACAGTTGTATTATAGATTCCATTAACTGCAGCCACTTACCAAAATCAAGTTTCTCAAACACCGTTATGAACTCCTGCTGGCTCATAGACTTTATATCAACAGACTGAAAAGCTTTAGCTTCATTCAGCTGCTTGCTGATGTCCTGAAACAGCTTCTGCTTTCTTGCTAAGTCAGCAGAGATCTTGGTAATCTCAGGTGAGGCAAGTTGCTCTGGAGTAGCTTCTGACATTCTCTTAATGTCAGAGTCAGCTGTTCCTGCAGCTTCTTTTGCTGATCACATAACATACATTTCAAGATGTTGTATACATTTCAAACAGAGGCTTTTTTAATTTAAGTTTGATTGTTGTAAAAAATATCCGTTGGTAGCATGTTTTGCTGCCACATATATGTAAGCCCTGATGTGATCAAATATTTCCAATTTCATTTCACTTAATTTACAGTTATACTGTAAACTATAAAAAGTCTAACACAGTGGTTCCTGATGCATACTTATAGAATTTAGACCATGCTCCTATAAGTAGCAGGGTTTGGTTTGCATGAGAACGCATGGTGTCAATGCAAATGTTGATTAAAGAGAAAGTATATGTGCAATTGCTCATCTGCAATTTCAGTCAAGTACAAGAGTAAATGACAGGGAGTAAAGCATCTTGGAAATAGAAAATGAAGTATTATGAAAATTTGCTAGCTAGATAATAGCATTTAAATTTTGTACCCTACTGTAGGTAATTACTATAATATAGTTGATTCATGCAGTTTGAGAGCTATAATGCCTCCATCCCCCAACCAATCATTGTGCTCTCTTATAAGACTGACAGTTATACTGTGTGGCAGTGGTATGACATATTGGTCTGCTACTGAAAGTTGCAGCCGAACTAACATTTAGAAGTGAATTAAAGTATATAAAACTAATAGTAAGCAGCTGCAAGACGATATCTTATTATCCTATAATATATTGCTGTTTATATACATGAATTCTTTTGCCAGCTTATATAAGCTTCTACTAAGTTAAATGAAATATACTTCTGCAATTTGCGAATATAATATAAAAACTTGTTTTCTAATTTAAAAAAAGTATTTAATTTCAATAGTTTGCTTATTATGCCAAGGTACATGTGCATAATATAATTATAATATAATTAATATATTGAAAAGAAGCATTTCACAATTGCATAATTATATATGAATTTGCTAATTCAGATTGTGTTCCTTTTATAATGAACTTTAATCAGCTATCTTTTATTTTAGTAAATGAAATATAATATGAAAAAGTTCTTTGTTTTGCAGTTATAACTTACCAATTATCTTACAAATTGATGACTGAATTTTTACAGCTTGAAGTAATATATAGATCAAGACCGAAATTCATATGTAATATTATCATTGCTGAAGTTCCTAATAGAATATAAACCAATAGTGTTCAACTTTTATTTTGTGAATATTCTAATCTATACTACTCACACTCAAGTTTAGAATACTGATAAGAGCACACAATTGATGGATGGATGGTTTTATTGAAGCCTACAGGTCATAGCTCATAAACCATCATCAGTTGCAGCTTATCTCTGCCAATAGCAAGTTATGTCATGCAGTACTGAGCATGAACTAGTTGATAGTCTTCACTTCTATAGAGTCTGTGTAGCTGCTATTCTAAACAGCCAGAAGGTTGATCCTGAAGAACTTCTAACAGATCTGGGCTTTAAGGGCACTGATAACTCTCTTCTTCATAAATTACCACCTCGGTTTCTTTCCTCCCAGCTACAAGATAAACAGCTGTTCGAACAATTCTTTTCTCTATACCCTGAACTCAGAAGCAATGGAGAAACTGAACCTGCAGCTGGTAAGTCTTAGGCTTAAGAGGCTATGTTTATATCAACTTAGAGTTACTTGATAGCAAACCCATAAAGCAATATTTGTGTTTGGAATAGTTTTCTTTTGCAAGTTAGAAGATTGGCAATGCTTTATAATGTCTCAGAAAGAATGCGGTTTTGGCCAACTCATTCCTTTCACTCTGGTGATTTCAGACCACTAAAAGCTTTAATGTCTAAAGTTTTAGAGCTGTGAAAGTTAGTGTTTGCTATCTTGCTGTATCTTCATCTGCTTACACAAATATCTGTGTGTACATATAGTTACACGCCATTTAACTACATTGACTACACACCAAAAGATACATAAAATCGTATTATGCTGGTAGGGAAACAAGCGTTTGATGTTAGCTTCTCAGCAGCCTGTAAGAAAGTGTATAAATTCATAATATAGTATATAGACTTGCAGACTGCAACAAACAACACATGCAATCAGTCATATAGCTTTCAGTGTAGTTACATTAATAATCTGAAACTGCATAACATTTAGTAGTCCATTTTTAAAGTGTAGATTTTCACAATGACATTTTCGAAAGGGATAGTGTTTCCCAGTTAAATGGAGCTCTAAATGGTCCAAAATTTACTCTTTACTTAATCTCATATATATTTATAGAAAGCTTTCATACCACAATTTGCAGTTATTCATGCTCCTAAATTTACTATTCGGTCTTATACTGTTATTAATTCATATCCTACTATACTTTTCCCTCATTATTTTATGCTCATTATTCAGTCTCACATCCTCATCATGTATTTTCGTGCCTCATACATAATAATGGGTGAATTTCTACCTATTTGGCACTTCGTACAGTGCTTAAGAGCCTGTGACATGTTAACAATGTTTGTATGTAATAAGATGCGTGCATTTGTACTGCTGTGAAAATCAACTGCAGGATAACTTTTGAAATTGTACCAATTTAGTGAAATACTGGCTTAAAAACAATTGAAAATAAAATATCTGTTTTTCGTTTTTATTTTTCGTTCTAACTCATGAGAAAGACTTTGCCTAACATGGATAAAGTGGGTCATACAAAACTGCAAAGCATTGTGGGATGTGACTGTGCTATGAAGCTGTCATCCCATTTAAGACTTGTTGGATCAGGAATCCGTAATAATGCTTTTTTAAACAATGATACATTCTCTGCTGATGAGCAATAGCCAACATATGATTCATTCTTACTAGTTGTAGCTAACTTGCACACCTCATAGGGTCTACTTTGCTTAACACTACCTTTCTGGTATACATTGCATTATTAAGGCCCTCAAACACTAGCTACGTTCTGATGCACATTGTATCATTTAGGCCACTATGTTATTGCTATGTAAAGTGTAGTAATCAGCAATAAAACAATCATAGTATATTGGAGTGGCAGCCTGCCAGTTGGCTAAACAAATACTAACAGTAAATATGTTTACTAGTACAAAATAATTTAAATGCTAATTAAATTGGTTCAAGTGACTCTCCAGTACTGAGGCTGTCAGTGACTTATAAATAAACAGCACAACTATTCTCTGAGATCTGATATCTGAAACCTTAGAAAGAAGTTGTTCTGCTTTTAAACTAGTGATTATGTCAGCTTATAGGTGCAGGCAAAACCAGGTAAACTTAAAATTGAGATATTGAACAATGCATAATTGAATGTTTCCCTGAAAATGCTAACAAATAATAACTAAAACTATTATCAAGTTGATAATTGGTAAAATAAAATAAAATAATTAAACACTTAGTATAAGCAATAAAAGACAAATAGTATCTTAATTAGTCTAATGATGTCACCAAAACGAATATCCTGGGATAGTGACATCCTTGTATAATTGGAATAGAGTTATTCAGGTGAAATAGCTAGTGATGAACATTAATTTTTTGAGTTTGAGTAGTGGAGTATTCATTTGTGAAAGTTTCAAGATATTTTCAGCAGTTTGTCGTGGAGTCTTCCAGATATGATAAGCTAAGTTTGTAGTCAACATGCCAATAAGTTGAACAATATAAGAGAGCTATACAGTAACTGATGAGTGATCTACTTAAGCTTACAGTCATTTGACTCTACTTATTAATTGCTACACATGGCTATGTAATCTTGTATCAAGATATGATATATCTATTATAGATTTTGCTATCAGCTTTTTACACAGGTTTTTGTAATACATCACCTCTATTTATACTTTTACACACAACCTAATTAAAAGTTACACCCTTGCAAATTTAATTTACATTATGCTTTGTCATAATATTTTCAACTTAGCAGTAAACAGGATGTTACATCGTCTTCCAAGCTGTTACCATGACAACGGTGTGTCTGCACATTGCACCTCTTTACACAGAGAGCTTGCAGCTATTCTGTCTTCTAAGAAAGTCTCATCAAACACTCTCCTAGAAGCCTGGATGTCATCTCTAGCTTATACACCTCCGCCGAGTCCAGCTACAAGTAAACCTATATCTAGCCTCTGGGCACACACGTTATCAGCTATTGAAGAAACAGAGGCTAGTAAGTATTTACTATTTGTTCAACTCTTGCAGTACCTACTCTAGTATATGCTACAACGTGGAGTGATAACTCCTATTAAAGAAGCTGTTTTGAAAACTGCTTACAAAGACCAATGAGCTAAGCAAGTTTAACTTTTACCTTGTATTTGATATATGTTATCTATACATTATAATAAATAATGCTTCTCACACGCTAAGTTTTGTGAAGTAATGGCTGATAGTAAGTTAGAGCGGAAAAACTTGTTACAAATTAGCAGAGTAATTGTAATGCCATTGCTAAGTCAAGGAACTAATCTGGATGGTGGGCTTGGCTGAGATACCAATATGAGCTTCACACCTTCTGCATTTTGCTCTAGTCTTCATGTTTTACTTTGTTAAAAAATTGCCTTTATAACAGTGATTTATGTTTATAATAAATTGGATATTAATAGTGTTATGGTTTCTATGGTGATCGGCCAAATTGTTATATATCAGGACGTTTACTATAAGCGTATATTGATTCAATAAATTTAGTTTTTAGTAATTATAGATTTAGTTGTGCTGATTTCACACGAGAGAAAAAAAACAAATTCTAGTTGCCTTAATAGATTTTCAATAAATTCGAACAGATAAACTGAAAACTTAAATGTTTGCACGAAGTGAAATCTATTAAAAATGTTGGAGCAAATCTATATTTTTATTGTAAAGGAGTAAATATAACCAACTTTGAACAAAGTCACCAATATAGTAAACTTTTTTTTAAAATAGATTCAATGATCATTAGCAATATAGATATTGTTAAACACATCCTGTTAATTCCCATAAATAAACCATGCATAAAATATAGCTAAAAGTAAAATCTCTGTAGTCCATTTAACAACTTTACAACTATAGGCAGTTTATTAGTCTGAGGTACATGAAACATCCGCCAACATTTTCTGGAAAAAGACCCAGAATATCACACAGTTTGTCAGTGTTTGTATTAAATCACGGTTCAACTTGCTAGTATCATGCTGTTTGCAGGTTCAGAGAGGAGGTTCACCCCGCAGCTGTCCGCTGAGTCACTCGCGTCCCGTGACATCACTGATGACTCTTCCGAGGGGGAAATTTCACCGATTAGACTCAACTGCCGTGTACCACAGTTTACATTTCCTAATCCTCAATGTAGTGCAAGTGATTGTCCAGAAGAGGTCTTTACAGAAGCCAAAGATGTTTCTGTGGAGAGTGAAGAGACAAGTCAAGAAACAAATGTCGGCAACACTGACTATGGAACAGAAGGCTCCTTTTCCCAGATTACAGATATAAAGTTGATGAACTCTGCCAGTTCGAAGCTCATTGATTCTAAATGTAACTTTGACACTGGTATAAATATCACTGATGCTGACATGTGTAAAGAAAAAACAAGCAAAGAAAATGGAATAAGTTTAAACCATGTAAAGTCTGACTGGTTGAGTACACAACATACGCTCAAAGACCATCCCATCAACAGCTCCTTGGTAGATTCTGTAGAATCTTTAACAGCTATAACTGGAACACAGTTAGAAATTTGCCATCAACAAAAATTATGCAGTGCTGATTCACTGTTGCATCAACACTCAGTTGGTGCTGACTTAACCATGGTTAAGGCAAAGAAAACAACCATAGACTTCAAATTGAATGGTACTGCTGAAAATCAAATAAATGGTGTCAAAGTGCACAACGAAACTGAATTAGTAAGAAAGAGAAGATATAGAGTTTGCTCAGCTGCCAATACCCAAAGGTCTAGATCCTCAAGTAGTTCATCGGTAATTGCAAAAGAATCTTCAACTGCAGATGTGCAATGCAGATGTTCTCGCCAGAATTCACATTCTGTGAGTGAAAGTCAGACAATTACTCAACATTGAAGGCACAACACTTATAATTAGCAGGAAGACCGAGTAAATAATTTCAAAAGGTGAGGTCCTAAATATAATTATTATTAGCTGCAGTACCTACAATATAAGCTTCTAAATATTATACATACTCTTCCTACAAATGCTTACATAACATCCTTGGCACAAGCATGCACATATAGACTCATACAGTAAAAACTATACTATAATGATTTATAATATCTGAGCTTTAATTTATCATTTAAAATGTTTACCATAATATGATTTTGTATTTAAAAACTTTGAGCTGTTTGGCCTGAAATCAAATGAACAGGTATAGGTATAACAAAACATTGAAACATGCCAAGGCTTCTTGATGCAATAACAAGGAAATTTCAATAGTTTAAGTTCTTTGATTATCTTTATGAATTTTGACTAGCATGGGGTGGGGGCTAAAACTCTAAAATGAGCACAACTTCTTTTGCTAGGCTTTTAGTTCAGAACACAGGGTTGTCTAATTTTTTCATTGCTTCATTATCTAGCATTAAGTTTTAGTGGTTTTTAAATGTATTTGTGGCTTCAAGCTTCAAATAAATTCCAGGCCCTGCTATTGGCACAAATAAAACATTGTTAATTATTAATGGTTAGCATTTTCAAAGAATACCAGTTGATATATTCTAAGTAGGGATGGCATTGAAATACTTTTCAACTAGTAAAGATTAGAAACATTTTTGCAGTTTAAAGTTGAAATGTAGTTATGTTCTATGAGTAATCCTACGTTACGTGGAAACGTGCATGAACATATTTTCTCTTGCATGCATCGCATAATTATTTTCTATAACTTTGAGTATGCGATGCTGCATGCAAAGTGTTGCAAGCAAATGTGTTGATAAACAGAAAGGCTTATAGATGACTTAAAATGAATCACAGGGGCAAAATATTTTCATAGAGGACTGGCAGTGAATAGAACAATAAAAAACTCACACAAGTTTATAGTCACTATCCCTGTAAGAACCCCTAATGGCAAAGAGTTTTTAAAGCAGGCTAAAACCTAATTCATATGTAGCACAGGAGCAGTTATGACTGGATGCTCTTCCAAACATCAGCAAAAGCCTTCACTGGTGTTTGAACCCATGACTTGGTGTTTAATAAGGCAACACTCTAGTTCTCCTAGAGCACGGCTGCTCCCTTGTATAAGATGATAGAACAATAAATATATTTAAGCTATAAAATGTACATGTAGTCTGAACTCTAAATGAATATGTAGTTGGAGCCTGGAGGCATGTCTATTATATACACCTGCATTGGTTTAATTTATACATTACAATAAGAATATAATACATGAACATTATCTAAATATGATGCATTGTAACATTGTTCTATGATGTATTATATTATGTTGTTCATCTTGTAATAGAAATGATATAGCTAATAATGATACTGTTTTAGGCTAATGAACCCTCGAAAATTATGGCTGGCGGGCAAAAACTAATATCATTACAGAGTTATCTTCTCTGCTATGGCCATCGGGCACATAAAATTTTATTATATTGAGTATACTACAAACCTGCTATAACAGTTTGCATGTGCTAATACGTGTTTTGAAGGATGTAATTTGCTCAAATTCATTAATAAAGATGTAATACCACAAAACCTGATAAAAGGTAGACTTTTATAAGCAATTTCATAGCCACAGCAATTGAGTCTTGCTGTCAAACCTACTCAAAAGTCTACAGCAACATTCAACACACACACACACACACACACACACACACACACACACACACACACACACACACACACACACACACACACACACACACACACACACACACACACACACACACACACACACACACACACACACACACACACACACACACACACACACACACACACACACACACACACACACACACACACACACACACACACACACACACACACACACACACACACACACACACACACACACACACACACACACACACACACACACACACACACACACACACACACACACACACACACACACACACACACACACGCACACGCACACACACACACACACACGCACACGCACACACACACACACGCACACGCACACACACACACACACACGCACACATACACACATTTATATCTGAGTATTATAGTTTACCACTTAAAAGAGCTCTTAATTTATAGGGACAGAGCATAGTGTGTATATATGATAAAGTAGAAACTACAATAAAATTTGATTAGAAAATGTTATTATTGGTAATTCCACGTGTTAATGTCACCATCAGCAAATAAGATACTCTACCAGACCATTCACCATTGTATCTCAGCATCAATATTTTCAAACATTACATTATTGACTATATATCAAGCATTTCTAAACTACTTCAAACAAAGTTTCAAATGATGCAAGTCACGGAACAGTGTGAGTCACTGGATATGTGCTATTTTTCAACTTTGTGTGTCAGCTATGATGTGTGTAAACTATAAATCAGCTACTCTGCAGATGTTTTGAAAGAGGACAACTCTTAATTACACATGCAAAATCTTGAGAAAACACAACTCCTGACCTACACGTGAATATGCTCTAAGTTATTGTAAATATCAGTTGTATATAATTGGGAATATTCTTTGCAAATGCGCATTTCCTATTATAGGAATTATTACGTATATCTTTAATCAATAAAGAAAATAAATCATGTACATACTGCAAAGTGCAACATTTTGTATAATTATAATCTAAAATAGTTTTATATACATATACTATAACCATGTATTTATGTTTTATGTGATGCATATCTTTAGGATAACATTTTTAGCTATTATTACAATTATTTTACTATCAATTAAGTTTTTGTAGTTATTTTATATTTCCTATAATTTATATTTATACTAAAAATAAATCATCTATATTCTATATACCATAAAAAGTTGCAATACTGGCTAGAAAGTTTAATGCTTAAATATACAGCTTTATAAATTGTACAAAAGCAGTCAAACACAATACAATGCAACCATTTGACAGTAATCTGTTGTTTTTCAATTTAACTTAAAAGTGTGCAATTTCGCAAGATTATTACAGATCCTTTAACAAATCACCTCATTCATATCTGATAGAACAGCTTTAAACCGTAAAACTTATAGCAACAGATAAAGGTAGGCCATTTTATTACCAAGCAGAAAAGATATAGCTACATCATGTAATGGCACTTTATTCACTATAGCTTAAAATGCTAAGAATGACCATAAGGAATGTTAAGTTAAGCAGTTTGTGTACAGCTGATTGTCACACAACTCAATACAGAGCCTATTTCATCCTTTATCTATGATCTACCTATTTATGTCCGTCACTTACAGGTGAACTATTTATAGTTACAGGTAGCTGGTAGATATGAGTGCTGCTGCCACTGCTGCCGTTTTGATGTCTAGAGTGGTGAAGAGGAAGGTACAAATGGTCATTGGTTCACTATAATGCAAAGAGTTTCTAAGAGACGTACAAGTAGTTAGAAAGAGTGCAACAGTGGAAGTGTCAACTCACAAATCTTGGCATATTGGAACAGAAGTTTTTTGTGTAGTTGAGAAAAAAATTCAAATTAGCTTAAAAAATCTTAAAAGAAATATGCATACAACAACAAGCAAACTTATCCAAGGAAACTCAAATGCTGCTAGTAGGTTTAAATGCCAAATGAAAATAAATATACTGACGAATAACCTTTACAACAGACAAAGCAGAAACACTGTGAACAGGAGACCTCAGGCCTGTGTGAGCCATTAATGCAGAAGTTATGAAATGAATAAAACTAATTGGAATCATAGAAATTGCAACCGAAATTTTTAATGTAGATATAGCTGTCGCACCTAAATTGCTGCTACTATACAATTGACTAAAGCATCAATACTAAATTATATCTGGTGCAGCATTAGCATGATTGTTGATTGACACAATCAAAAGTAAAATAATAATTATCTAAAATCATTAGTCTAAATTAATAAATGACTCAGCAACAATACCGTACAAACATTATTTACATTGGGTAAGCTATATGCGACTTTTAAAACGGATTATAAAACAACTACAATAAGTATACGCTACATGTATCTATAAAGCTTAAAAACAGGAAATTCTAATCTGGAACAGTGAATTTGTAATCTCAGATTTACATACTAAAATGGTGACATCAAAATGAAATTTAATTTATTTGAGTGCAAAGATTGATCAAGACTTTTTATAGACTTACTTTATTTATGAACAGCAACTTCCTTCTAGAAGCGGATCTAAATAACACATTTTTGCTAACTGATTACTCATAATTATTTTCTATTCACAAACATCCATCTGTTGTTTTGTGCCATGGAAGAGGGTCAACATCTATAAATGGCTCCTCCACTCAGAAATACGCCTGTACCATCATCATTGTTGGACACGTGAATTGACACACAACCATTATAGTAAAATATACACAGTTGAAACAGTTGCATATAATCCAGTTACTCCACCCCTGAAGGCTTACCACCCACTATACTAAAGAGCATAAAGGAACGTATCTGCTATGTTAAACTATAGACTTATACACACTGAACTATAAATGAAACTCAACTGCATGGATTATAGTTTGTCCTCTATTGGCCTGAACCTCAGATATAAGCCAATTAGATGGCAGGTCTCTTCAACGTTCTCATTAGAGATTAAGCAAGGCTCCTTAATCAAGTTTTTTTCCGTAAATGTCAATGTACGCAGCTAATTAATTTCTAGTAGATAGATGTGATTAGTTAATGTGATAGTATACTTGCTTTTTCCTTGTATTGAAAGTCTTCATGATTAATACTTTGATATGATCTGTGGGACACCAGCATCACACAAGGAAAGTACAGGAAAGTGTCAAACTGCAGATATATTTGATGCACCGACTTCTATCACTGCTTAAAACTGTAAGTACAGCTCAAGGGCATCAATATATAATATATGTTGTCAGTTTAGACAGTATAATATTTATTACTATATTAATTATGTAGTATGTCACATTATGCTAGTATAATCTGCGTCACCAGCCAATCAGTATAGCTCTACTCTCGGCCAAGTACCAGCTGCTAGTATACCTACAATATACTCAATAGTTAGGAGAGTAACTGAGCTGTGTGAGTGGAATATGCTGCAGTGAATCTTTCACAAGGATATTTTCAAACTTGGACAGCTACACAAACATTGTTAGTACAATATTGTAGTAACTACATCTTCTTTGCTAATGCGTGGCTTAGAATGCTGATGCCTGATGTGTAGTTAGTACATAGATGCACTGGTTTACTGGTGAGTTTATTTAATTCTGTTAGAATTTAATCTTGTAATTAGTTGTAAACTCATAATTATAATTTTGATATTCATTTTCCAGTTATTTCAAATTGAAAAGATAATTTGCATTTGAAATTAGCTGAACTATTACTGTAGCTATAGTAGGTTAAACGTATTAACTATTATCGATTAGTCTAGGGATATCGAACTGAGTCTTACATTAGTGATTGACATAATGATAATATAGATTTCACTGGTATATTGGTGTACTACTAGTTATTGCTGGAAGATAGCACTCCGAATTACATCATAACTTGACCATAATTAATTATATTAATTAATTATAGCACCAAAACTTACACTAAGTTACAAAGTCAAGATCATTTGCTACGTATTCAAAATCAGTTCACTAGAATATATTTGACCACGAATTTATGCTAGAACAGATTTACAATCTGACTTCTCAAACTTGGGCTATAAAAGCTTCTCCACTACGGCAACTAAATGCTCCGAGAAATCTAACTTTCATTTGCATTGATTCTGTTAGTACCTTGGTGGTTTAACTTCATGGAACAAGCTGCAGTGTATAATGCTGTAATCTACACTAGAAGCACTCTTGTAGCCTACATTCTACAACCTGTACATACCCTAATTCTTTGATGCATGGCTCTAGTGTGAAATCAAACTAGCTCAAGTACCTCTTGAAATTCTTGTTATAAAGATTTTACAGAACACTACAAAATCTCAAAGTTCAATTGATAGCTGAATGCATCAATGGGACTTGCCATTTGCACTCAAAATATTATGTTGATTAATCTATGACTGATGATAAGTTCTAAAAAGGAGCTTTACTTACAGTCAAGGATTTGTTGAACTACAGTTCTAATGCTGTGATGAGCAGTTTGGTTTTAAGTTCAACTTCATTATGTAGTGCGCAGGTAACGTTCTCTGATCAACACATCCTTAAAAATCTTGAACTATAATGCCAAGACAAGCTAATTTTTCCAACCTATATTAAACAGGCTCAAAATAACAGGTTTTATAATGTTAGAAGTAGGTGCAGTAACGGAGAAATTGGTAAAAGCCTGTGTTCTAGATTAAAGATGTGGCAAAAAATTTATGTTCTTGCAAGAAGTTCATCCCGTGCCCCAAACCAAAGTTTATAAAGAAATTTGAAAAACTTGAACTATCTCAACTTCTCCACCACTGCTCCTAATTGACATTTGTAGCATGAGAAGTTACCTGTCTGTAAAATAAAATAAGGTCAAACTCCAAATTAGAATTTATAAATGAAACACTAATTAAAAATAGGTAAAGCCATATTGACTGTTGCAACAACTGTGAGACTAGGATTATTCTGTGCAAACTTTGTGTTACCATTCAGTGCCGAGATTCTAAGTGGCGATACCCTACTGAGACTGAGGCACCGATTACAGTCGTGCAGTTTTAATAAAGACTTACAACTCTACACCAAATAGTCAAAGCCAAACTTTCAATATGAATGAGCTAGGTATATTGTTGTCAAGTTTTTGGATTTTATTATAGCCTTGCCATGCAATTAGCAGTATGAGAACTAAAGCAGCCTCAAAAACTAAACTAAAAATTAGAAATATAGGCTAAGCTCAAATTCACATCTTGATATCAAACAAAGTCAGCTGTTTCTTATTCAAGATACAACTAAACTCATGGTACTCCAATTTTTTGGTTGTCACTAGGTTTTTTATTGTCTGAAACATCTCTCCCATAAAATATGTTTAAAACTAAAATGACTTAGTCTAAAGTCTTGCAAGTATTCACTCTCCATAAAAGTCATGCAAGTTTATAGTCACCATTCCTGTAAGAAAACCCCTGATGAAAAGGGTTCACGCTGTAACCCCTAGACCACTCTCCATATCTGCCATTAAATGTCCAGGATTTGTTATGTTAAGACAGATTATAGAAGGGCTTGTAAATTCAACCTGAAAACTATACATCTAGGAAATTCGCTGTTTAACGTTGACCTTTCAAAGTAGTACTGGGTGGTTGTCCCTATCAAAGGTTAAGTTCCTAGTCTAAATGTGGCATCCAAGAGTGTGGCACAATCAACAGCAATGCTGCTCATATGCAACTTTTGGCTAGAGTGTGTGTAGATTTTTGTTTTTATCTTTAGATTTTTATGTTTGGTTTGAAGTTTGGAATTATAGAAGTATAATTTTCTTAGTTCTAAATAGACAACTTCTTGTGGTACAAATTATTGCTAAACTTTGGCTATACTAAAAATTAGAGACCCTGCACTGACCTCAATTGGGTGCAGTTCTATTTTTGTAAAATTGTCTGAGGTCCAGAAAGCCAAACAAATAAAAAGTCAAATCAAACATAAAGTGTTGCACTGTAGGCTAAGAGAATCTAGAATATCTGTTATACAATAGCTGACTTTTCTAAGAGCACACAGGTTTTATGATGCTACAAGCTATAGACATATAGCATAGCACTGCTATCTTGTCAGCTGATGGTATCCTAGTGATTAGATTGAGCAGCTATGGCTGTGTTGTGATGCACAGGTATGTGATGCAGGTGTGAGGCCACTAGTGTACAGGTGTTGCTGAATTGATTAATTTAGTTACATTTTAAAGATTATTTGTGGGAGGCTGTAATCTAATGAGCATAATGAATATCCACAAGGGTATATCTCACTCCTAAACTCAATCAATAATTGCAATACACACTGGAGAAACAGTGATCAGCAGCAACAGCACTACAGCCTTACTATTTTGACACTTTCTACTGTCGTGAGTACACTGCAGTGTATCACCATCTACCAGTAGATTATTCACTTCTTGTCAATGTTATACGCAGCTGTGGTGAGATCATTCGATAAATAGACTGGGCTCTTCAAGTGTAAGTTTGCGAGTTGGGTTGTCTGTTACAGTATCTATTGATGTCACAGCAGGACGTCACTTTGCTTTGTACATCTCTTGTGTTGTTACCACCATAATAGTTTTCATACTGATAGGTGAAGGTTTGGCTAGTGTAACATGCATACACATATTCCACTAGCCATACACATAAAGATCAAGGAGTGTTATAGTGTGTACTAGTATATTTCAGAAGGGTGTTACCCTTATAGCTAGTTACAAACTCTTTCAGTAAGTCATCCTAATTTGACAACAGTAACGCAGTGGACTATATTGTAGAGTAGTAAATTGAAAAGTAAACTTTTAAGAAATCAGTCTTAGTGGGAAAAATATTGGTAAAGCTTAGGAAAGGGTTGGTTGAAATAATTCTTACAAAAACATAACACTGAACACATGCGCCAGCAAGCAATTATGCAAATATATAATGTGTGGGTGTAACGGATGGACGAAAATTGGCAACTCTGCACTGCTACTAACAGGACAGGAGAATATTGTTACTACGCCATTACATTTCTACGCTGACTTTATTATTATTTGTCTGCAAATACTATAAGTGAAACGAGAAAATACTAAGAAAATTATTTAATAAAAACAAAGATACTTATATAGTTCTTTTAGTTGCTGATTAAAAAGCACAAACATATATCATATTTTAAAAAACAGTATGCAAATGTATGCAGGATTAGGGCTTCTCCTTTTGTTAATATATCTGTTCAGGGATCATAGGCTTAGAGGCCAGATGTGCAGATTATGTTTATAGACTAGTCACTAGTGAATAGTGATAACACTATCACTAGTCACTAATTTAAGAGTTTATTGATTGGTTCATTCACTATTAGCAAAGACCTAAGGCATAATGTACTATATTGATATTCTATTAAATATAGCAGACATGCCAAGACTGATTTCCATCTCATCACCATAATAATATTGCTAACATGCAATGCCACTGACTGGATAAGGCTGTATAGCTAAACTTAAAACATGTAACATTGTAATGAGGGAATATGGTGTCTTTCTTGCATTTGAAAGTTCTAATCAGAATTTTTTTTTTAGTTTGACAGTTTCAAATTATCAGTTCAAATTGGCTTCTTTAATAGCTATGGAGTTGTCTTCCTTTCCACCATCTGCTGCCTATGCCCCCCCCCCCACCTGAGTAGTGATTAGTTGTTCATGATTTGATTAAATAAGTATCTACTATTTCTAGCAAAAATCTAAAAAGTGCAAAGTTATCCAAGTGATGCAGTAAGTCAATGACTTAGCTGAGTGGACTCTTGTCAATTTAAATTTAAATAAAGCCTCTCTATACATTTGGATGTTTCTGTAAACAATATGCATAAGTGTTATTAAAGCTGACTACCACATCAAAATAAAAGTAATAAAAACAAATTGAAAGTGATATTTTTAGCAGAAATAATTTCTTGCTTGCACCATTTTATTTATGCAAAAAGAACAGTGGAGTGTTTGTCACTTGCTAAACTACGTAGATCAAATTGAGTCAAGGAATTTCAAGTGCTTGAGTCAGCAAGTATTCCAGTTAGCTTTACTTGTGTCTATAACTTTCATATTGTTTAAAGAATCCCTGACCCACTTCACTTATGCAGTACTAAAATATTCTTATACCTATATGTCAGTTTTCATTTGCATACTGCTTTAAGGTTGGACGCCTAAACAATTTTGTTTTATAATAAATTTTGTTCGAGTATGGCCTGAAATGATTTGGGATTTCTGATCGCTTGGAAATGAATTTTTCAGTCTGCTAAAAACTTTACTAATTATAGCTAACTTTCATTGCATGCTATTGTTAGCTGCTACACTGCACAGTCTAATCACTGAGATGGCTTGAAAGTTTAAAGTTTAAACTTTCAAGCCATATCAGTAATTAGACTGTGCAGTGCAGCAGCCAACAATAACATGCAATGAAAGTTAGCTATAATTAGTAAAGTTTTTAGCAGACTGAAAAATTCATTTCCAAGCGATCAGAAATCCCAAATCATTTCAGGCCATACTCGAACAAAATTTATTATAAAACAAAATTGTTTAGGCGTCCAACCTTAAAGCAGTATGCAAATGAAAACTGACATATATAAGAATATTTCAGTATTGCATAGGTGAAGTGTGTCAGGGATTCTTTAAACTTCAACTGCGCACAGGCCACAGCTACTATTACGTCAACAGACAGCTAGTACTTTGGTTAGTAATTAAGGAAACAGATAGAGTTGCATTACCTTAAGGCTGTAATATTAAATTTCCCAACACCATTTAATCAGTTTTACATGAGTAGAGTTTCCTATTCATCAGTTTCGTAAACTTATTTTTAGAAAATGACTGTTAATTGAAAGTGGGAAGAGCAACAGTTTGTGATAAGATGGCTACAAGTGGTCCTATAAGCTGGCTGAAACAGGCTGCTAGAAATGTGCTGAGTAACACCAAACTTGGGGTAAGTTATTCTATAGAAACTAGTAAGTAGATACTGCAAGTTGATTGATCAACCTCTTAATATTAACTAGAGGAAATACAAACAACAAAATTAAAACAAGAAAACGAAAAAATGTGTAAATTGTGCCCAGCTGAAACTGTGAAGACGCCCAAAGAAAGTAAACATATTTTGCTCCACATTGTTTGCACTTTGCATATTAGAACTGTTCACATATTTTGCAATGTCTGATAAAAATGATGACTACATGTAAACTAATACTATTATTGATAAATGGTATGCTTCATTCATACTACAATAAAAATTACAGAAACTGTATGTATGTTGGTCTTTAAACTTTGCCCTTCCTTCAAAATGCATTCATTTCATCATCTCTGCTAGAACTGAATCTGCACTGTTGTGAATGTAGTATGTACAAGTACTATCAAATCAACTAGATGGTGTGTGAATATGGAAGATAGGATAAACCAATAGATATTTTCACACTAAGATCTAATTATCAGGAATTATCGATGTTGGAGAATTGTATCATGCAGTAGCCAATCAGGGTGCAGTCTTTCCTAACCAGTAGACTTGACTGAAATTATGGTGAACTCAGTACTGGCACATCCTTCATGCAGATGTTTAATTGAGTAAAATTTCATTAATTTTTAATAAAAATGAAGGCTAATAATTGTGATTCAAAATCAGGTAAAGCATAAATTACTTAAAACCCATAACTGAGGAATTTCTAATAGACTATTTCCAAAGAAATTTTTATTAAATGGTCTACCCATTGCAAATGATGAGTAGGCAATAAATCCTGGGATGATTTAATCAGTTTAACTCGACCTGATTGCTGATTCATTAACTTGCAGTCCTCAGTACCACAAAGGAAATAGTGATTAGAATAGGTTTCATTCAGGTGGAGAGTATTTCACCAATTTTCTAATTGTGTAAATATCGTTTAGAAATATATGCATTAAAATATTTCTGGTTGAATATTCTACCACTGGCTGGTACAGAATTTATTTTAAACACATTTGCTTCTGCCTGTAGGAACTGCTTGATATAAATAATGATCATCAGACTGTTGACAAGAATGACAGTCTTGAGAGTGAAAGTGAAAAAGTTGATACTGTCTCTGAAGTTGCCATGGAAACCAGTGATACTTCTGTAGCAGATAGAATTGAAACCAATAGCACCCGAGCTACCCTAGAAACAAATGAGGTAAGTACTAATAATAATGATTTACATTCTCGCACTATACCATTTGTAAGTTCATAACCTTATTTTAAGGATTGTATTTTGTAAAAATCCAACCAAGTGCAGACTGTTGAATTATTTAATGAACAAAATACTGTATAACAGTTATAAATGATAATGAGAAAGTCACAGATGCATGGGCTTTCGTTTAAACACATCTCGAGAACGGCACTATATAAACTTATATTTTATATAGTGGTGCAATACGTACAATTTTTAATACATATGATGCACATCAGAGCATTTAATATATAAATGTAACATTGTTACACATGTTGTATACACTCACACATAATAATAATCACACGAACCCTCTCAATACTGTAACTGTATACTCTATTGTATTCAATCAGGCCACTTTCTAAAACACCAGCATAAATTTAAACAAAAATAGGATACTAATTTAAATCTTTTATAAGGTTCCTGTAATCAGAATGGTTTTCATGCTGGGAAAA
Source organism: Bugula neritina (assembly GCA_964035545.1). Taxonomy (NCBI): domain Eukaryota; kingdom Metazoa; phylum Bryozoa; class Gymnolaemata; order Cheilostomatida; family Bugulidae; genus Bugula; species Bugula neritina. The sequence continues at coordinate 8,676,167 of OZ037769.1, read as the reverse complement.
ATCTTTCATTGAAATCAGCCAGTTTATACCATGCAATACACATGAAATTGAACACAGTTAATATGCTGAATAATTGCATTTCAGTTGATAGATATAAGAATATGTAAACCCTGTTCATGGCTAAATAAAGTAATATAAAAAGCTATAACATTATAGTCCAAAGCAGTTCTTCCTGACTATATGTTTTATAGTTGTGAAAATCCTTTATCCTATTATTTTAACTCTATTATTATGAGTTTGAATGGGGCAAACATTATTAAACTAAATTGACAATTACCCTTAATAAACATTGAAGCTGATACTGATTTAAAAAAGCCATGTTTTTATATTTATAATACCATGAAAAAAATTGTTACTGCCATAACATAATATCAGCCTTCAACCTAGTGTTCACAGCTGAATATGTTAATACCTACATCTCACTTTTAGTCATAATTCAAATATTTTCACATATAACAACTACCACAATTTGCAGAAACTAGTAAAACTGTGTAAGAGATATTATTTTGATTATTCTTTGCCTCCCATACCTCATACACCAGTCATAGCCCGTTTGCTTCCTGGTCACCCCTCTTGCCCATCAGCCGTTCTCTACTACCAACAATTCAGTTCTGATCATACCTTTACAGTTGGACGGTGGTAGCAGTTCTCCACCTCTTTTTTGGTCAAGTTCATTTATTTTTTGACATCTTCACCCTCCCCTCAGTTATAACCAATTACTATTGAGGTCTCAGTTTTCTCATATTTACAGATATTAGCCTGTGGTTCCTTCCTAGTGTCATCATATCACTCATGGTTTGTACATTTGATGCCATGAATATATGATATATTATCTCAACATTGGAATCTATCTAACTTCTGTCTTCTCTTCTGTTTTTTTAATAATTGGCCATCATTCAGCAGAAGATAGCTATATGAGCAGTTGTGTTCTCCCGATTAGCAGTTGCGAGACTTATTTTCAGAGTTGTAAGCCCTTTCTAATGTGTTCTCACAAATAGCTCTTCAACAAATAAACTATAAAGCTAGATAATGTTTTATATCAATGGTAAATCTATGAGTAAGCTATTGTGATCTTTCAATAGTGACAAAATACATCCTTAATATCTGAAAAACATTCATATTATTAGATATTTGAAATCAAAAAGACTATTATAGTAAATATAATATAAATCTCAATTGCTATAATAAAAAATAATATAATAAGAAATCTGTGAGTACAGGTGCACTAAATTAACTGAAATACTTCCTATACACAGCAAAGGCAACTCGAAACGCTAGTCTGGAGTTGAGATATGAGGAACAGAATGTTGAGTCCACTCTATCTCAGCTATTAGAATCACTATATTATTTAAGTGGGTTGTATGACTTTGAACTCTAATTATTAAGATATTCCATAGTATATAAAACAAACTCTGCATGACAAAATGTATAGTTTAAGATATAAAACATAAATATACGTTGAATTTAAATACAGGTAAAATATACCTGCATGTAGCTATGTAAACACACTGTGGGTGCATGATGGATATTGTTTACCATAGATTGTAGTTTCAAGTGGTTTATCTAAATGAGAAACAGTGTGCTATATTGTGCTGCAGAATACTGATTGTGCAGTAAATATGACAGCTATAGTATAATAGCTGTTATTGAAAACTGTTTTGTTATTAATGTTTTATACCTGAATGATTTTATTTTTAAAAAGTTTAAAAGAATTAAAAAATTGCTTTTTTAATTAATGTTTTCCATTGCTGAACATAACATTTTTTAAAACTTTTTTTATTGAAATAACAGTTATAATGACTATTAAAAGGCTTTAAAAGCTACAAGGAATTAGCAGACTTAAGGCTATCATTGTGTTTATTATTATAGCATTAATAATCAATTATCAATTTGTAATGACAATGAGATAATGAGAAATTAGCATTAGCAAAATGTGTCACTAAAATATATAAGCAGCAATAATATTATAGCATGTAGTTATACATAATATATATACAGGACATGTGTGGTTTTTGCACTATATAGAAGGTAACGATAAAAAGTAAGGTAAAATTGCACCTTTACAAGTATATTTAATTCAGCAATAATTTCCTGTCTTTTTAACTCACTTTGCAACAATCTATATATAAAGTCCAAGGTAGCACCTGCATTCGGCTTGCTTCAAGTAATAATAATAGTATTGCTAATAATTATTACATTACGTGAAGGTTAGGGTAGTTGTTTCAACTCTAATAATTATGAAAATTATGAGATCTAACCAAAATAATGCTAATGTTCTAATAAAACTGATATAAAAATAAGAAAATTGATGGGTATAAGAATGTAATCTCCATCTTAGGGAATATCTACATAAACATATTCTGGTTTAATACATTGTCGGTTTGATGGTCGAGTGTGTTGGTATAATGATAATGATATAGCAGTAATGATAATGATGGTGGTAATGGTAATAGTAATGACACTGCCTTGCAGACAAGTAATGGTATCTGTAATAAAATCTTGAAAATAAAAAGTAATAATGTTAATTCTAAAATGATTAGGTGTAAGTGAGTAATTAGAACAAATTTTGTAACATATTTTCAGTACAGCCCCCCAACCCTAAACAGTTTGTAATAGCAACAGTAGCAGTTGGATCAGAAATTACAGCATTGATGTAATATAAATATCACTAGAGCAAATTGTGTAGGTTCATACAGTACATGCTTGGTGGATATTACAGTTTTAGTAGAAGTCATAAAAACAACAATATTTTTTTATTTGCAATAGTATTACTGTTTAAATACTAGCACTGTTTGCAGTAATTGTAATGCATGCATGTAAATTTGTTAACGTTGTTAGTAGTAGCAGTTTTAGTAGTAAATAGTTATAGACTAGTAGTAGTATAGTACCAGTAGTAGTGTTAGTAGTAGTAGCACTGCTAGCAGTAGCTTATCAGTAATACTGTAGCTATAGTAGTAGTGTAAGTAGCAGCGGTGTTGGTAGTAGTTTTGGAATTTAGTAGATGTAATAGTGGTGTCAGTAGAAGTATAGTAGTGCTGGTAGTATAAGTGTTAATAATAGTGTTTATAGTAATGGTGTTAGTAGTAATAGATTAGCAGAGGCAGTATATGTTTGTAGTATTATTAGTAGTAGTAAACTGACAGTGGCTCCAGTGAAAGTGCTAAACAAGCAAACATCTAAATTAAAGGTGAATGATGAAATAAATAAAATAGAATAAATAATGGAATTTGTTTTGGCAGCACTTTTAGCAGCAAGCTCAAAGTCTCTATACTTTACAGCAACAATAGCTGTTGATGTTTACCCTTGGCCTAAAGCATGTTTGCACTGTGAAATAATGTATGCGTAGAGCAAAGCTCAATGGGTAACAACATTGTAGTGAACGCAGCTCATTGGCAGTTAGTTAATCCATAATGAGTATATTATTACACATGCACTCACATAACAGTATGTGGTTATAGCTATCACACTAGTGTTCTAGGACAGGATAGCACTCTAAGGATGATATATATCTTAGCATATACTATTTACTGGGTTTGGTAAGTTACTATTTTCTTTAAGGTTGCAATTCAGTGTTTTATTAGTAAATTTTGTATAAAATATTTTTATTTTTTGTACTTTAGAAGAGAAGCTCATGCTTTAACCCTCACAACTAGAGCTGCTATGTCATTACTCATTACCTTTTGTTTAAATAAAGCCAGTATATGCTCTGATTAGCTGAGAAACTTGGCATTATTTATTTATGTACAAAACAAACACTTTTCGCTACCAGTGCTGAGTAAAATGTTTTTTACTTGTTCGTGTACACAAAATGGTTTCTTCCAGATGTGTTTCTTTAGAAATTCTGCTTTTTATGACATCTGGTTTTAATAACTATGTTTGTCACAGAATGTCTCACTGTATATATGAAGTTAATTTGCTAACTGCAGAATATTTGTATCATAAACCTTTTGATTGCTCAACTCATGTGGTGTTTGCACAGTTGGAGTTGCAGCATATTAAAGCTCTACTTAGGCTATGCATAAAATTCTCACATACAACTATAGAGCTGACAAAAAACCTGCACCACCTCAAAAACCTGTATGTACTTTTATGATAATAGAGGAGCCAGTTGATTCTTGTAACATTTCACATGTTGTACAACATTACCATTATTATAATGTCATTTTAATGACAAATAAACAGAGTTTGTAGTAGTGTTATATGAAGTAGTATTTCATCTATGAGTTAGAGTTTTAGAAACATTATAGTACGGCCTTGATTATCATTTTACTAACCTATTCCGAATTTGTAAATATAAGTTATTTATGTCTAAATTTAGTTTGCTTGATGGATTTGTAATTGTTGCTATTTATTTCCAGCATTATAGCTATGAGTAATTGATATAGATACTCTAAAGCTAAAATATTCTTTTGTAAATTTCAACTATAGCTAAATCTAGCTACTTTACTGTGTTCATTAGTCATTTATGATTATGTTATGATGTAAAGTCGGGCTCATGAGCACATATTTATCAACCTGCTACAGACGCTAATTGCTAATTAGTATCACTTAATATTGAGTTATAATATTGAGAGTCTGTGTGTATATAATATAACTGTAGATAAATGTAATGACCAAAGTTGTTGCTATTCTCCTTATTACCAGCTTAGTATAGTTACTGGCTACATTAACAAGCATCAGCTCTATTCCATGCACTGCTTGATCTACACATTATATCATATTACAGTCAACATAATACCAGCAAAATATTTTGCTGCTGTAAAATATGTAGAATTATTACAATTTGCCAATGCTCTTAGCTTATCAAAGAAATACTTATTTTATAAAGCTGCTCACAATTTCTTTGAAACTTTTCAAGTTAAAGCTTACGCGTCCTTTACTGTAATCGGGAAATTCACTGTTTACACTGGCTGTCGGGGTTAGTGTGGAAGCCATAGCATTGCAGTTTTCAAAAGTCAAATTTTGCATTCATATTGTATTTTCTTTGTAAATACTAATGAGGATATAGTTGGCATCAGGTTAGACTGAAACAATAGAAAACGCACTTAAACTGGCAAGAAAAGGCTGATACTGCAAACGTTTTTTGTTCTAAGTGTATGAAGCAGTTTATTCTGAAAAGAAAACTTTTCTTTCTGTTGCTCAATGCACTATTTTTTGATTAAATAAGAAGGAATTGAAAACATTGACATATAGTTGTACTGAAATGATGCTTTGGTTTATTTGCAACAATTCATATTTTTCCCAGTAACAAGCTGCTTATAAACAAAGTAAATAATCTTATTTATAGTCCAAAGATGACACAAAGTTACATTTACTAGAGCTGGTGCAACTCTCCATCTTATCATTGCTGAGTCTGTCTGTACTAAATGTTCACCTAAAATTTCTCACATCTACACCTAAAATGGTCAAAGACTCCTAGCTTCAGTTCTATAGCATCTGTGCAAATAAATGTAAGTAATTCTAACCACAAACTACATAAATGAACTTTAAACTTTATTTGTGTTGACAATGAACCCAAATGTTGATTTTGGAAGCTTTTAATAAAATACTTTAAGCAAACTAAACTCCAACTATAGGCAGATACCAAAATATTTTCGCTCTTTTCAATACCTCTTATAAATACAATTTGAATATTCATATAACAATAAAATAACAAATACAACAACATCTAGGTTAAGAAGGCTGTACTCACTGACCTATACTAACACATAGAAATTAGTGATCATAATCTAAGTTGTGTAATAAATATTGAGAGAATTGAACAAAAGAAGTTACTGTTGTACACATGTTTATTTCTCACCTATAGCAACTGTGTGGGCAGCTGGTTCTTGCTGCCAACACAGCCCTAAAGTCAGCATATAGGGGTTGATGTTTGTAGTCTTTTTGGCTAAAATATAAACACTGAACCTGAGCTACAGAAATTTAGCCAATAGTGTGCAAGATTTATTAGAGCAAAGTAAGCAATTTCTAGTTGAAGATGAATTTTGCTCAGTTTATTGTAATTCATAAAATTCATTGTGAAAAATACATATTTATTCAATATAACTCAGCTACCAATATCATTTTTACATTTTTAACATTCATTAAACTATGAATTAATTTGAAATTGCTGAACTAATGTTTACTTTAAAACCGAATGTTCTTTCAATTATCTTATGTTAAGGGCCAGGCTGTGGGGGAAGAACATATATCTGACTGACACGTCTATGCTGGTTTAAACTCTAACAATATACTGTAGTATACTGTGTAAGCTCTAACAATACTGTAGTATACTGTGTAAGCTCTAACAATACTGTAGTATACTGTGTAAGCTCTAACATTACTGTAGTATACTGTGTAAGCTCTAACATTACTGTAGTTATATATTGTGGAAGCACAAGATTTCAATGCTAATACTATATTAGCTAAGACTTATTACATAAATTCTACTATGAAATGATAAAATACTTCAAAATACCTGAGCAACGGGAGGCCTACTACAAATATCCCATAATATAATAAATCATTGAAAAAGTCAAATAATTGTTAACTTAACTCTTCTCAAGCAGTAAATTGTTGAGTCACATTTGCAGGAAACTTCAACGTAAAGCTACTTAATCTGATTAATTACCTATGCTGTAATATTTGCTACTTAGGATCTCATAGTAACTATTATAGAAGGCCATGGGTACCCTTCACTTCTTCACTTGTCCCATGATAGTGTAGGCTGCAACACTGATAGTTCAGTTCAGTTTCTAAATGTGAATCTAAATTTATTATCAGCAAATATATATGTTAATCATACTACCTAATAAATTGCAATAGGCATTTTATTAGAAAGGACACTGGTGGTGCACCAAAACTAGGTACTTATTAGTTTTATGTAAGTTATAATATTTGTAAAGGTTATTTGAAACATCAGTTTTGATGAAAATAAATAGGAATGAATGGATGAATGATGAAAGAGTTTTATTCTATTTAGCCATTGAATTGGTCTATTAGCAAGGTTTTCAAGGTGAATTATGACCTATTGATCTAAACAAAGCGCATTATTAAGCATGCAATACAAGTGCCACCTGCTCATTCACCATAATGCCTGTAACAGAACTGCAGTTTTAGTTAGTATTCTTCTCTCTTACAAGCCAAAACCTACAAGAAATCAGAGTCAATTTAGAAAATCTGTACATGAGCAAATAGTTGGTATTTTGAATATCAAAAGCAATGATTTAATTGTTATATTTTTTGTTGAATACAGCTATTTTGCACCTATTTTTGACTTTAAATTAACCTAATGTATTATTATAAGGAGCATAGAGTTAGAGTTTACCATGTAAAACTATAAGTTTCCTAGAAACATCTTTGAAACTGCACCAACTAGTTTTGGTTCCCAGTCTAAAAGGTTTTGTTAGTTTACTGTAATTTCAAAAAAATAGCTTGAAGCAGCACTGAGCTGGTGGTCACTGAGTGCATTGATTGGAGGGAGGGCCAAGAGTTGGGGGTTTAGAGTTTTTAACAGCCATGTAAACGGATACTGTGCTAAATCACCCCAACATGGTGCTGCGTTCAGTGATGTTCCAATTTCAACATGTATGTGAAGGCAATATCTACTTTTACAGTTATTTCAACTAATAAACCAGGGAGTTGAATTTGTAGTCGGTTATATCTTTATGTAATGCAATAATCTCTTGAGTAGTGGTAGATAAAGTTACAGATAGGATAAAACTGCAAGGATTATTTTAAACTGTCCAACAAATTAATGAGATCTAATAGCCACTGCAGACTCCTATATACACTCCAATGGTTTTAACTCATTGAGTCTTGGCTAATAATGCAACACCTAAAACTATTAGTTTATATAAAACAATTTTAATAGGTGATGAATTAAAAGTTTGAAGCTAACGTAGTGTAGCGTGTGATGTAACTGTATAAGTATAATATACTGTAGAGACATTCTATAAGTCACAATAGTTGTATGTATTGTATTGCTATTGGCTGAACCAATCATCTACTAGTGTATTTTGATAAAAGAGCAATTTACCTTCTTGCATTAATAATGTACACAAACACAGACAAGATCAATACCTTCTATAGAATGTTTAAACTGAATGGAATGATTGTCAACAGCTTGCATACTTTCAACTAGTTTTATATAACATTGGCACTTATCTGTGGAGGATGCTTCTACTGTACAGTCTGTATTTGCTTATCATACAACTCTGTGCCTACAGTGGTGACTGAGAGTAAGTTTGTCTTGCTATCTACTACTCCACAGTGTATGCTGAATAGATTTATCTTAAACATATATAAGAATATTTTAGTACTGCATAAAAGAAGTATGTCAGGGATTCTTTAAACATACTATTTGAAAACTGTTTGAAGAAGCTTTAAGCTGTGCATTGCTATGGTAGTTAAATTACTATTTACTGTTGTAACAAACCAACTACTATAATGGTACTAAAGTAGTAAATGATCAGATCTTCTGTAGTATTAATAGCAGGTATATGATATTTTATGTATTTTTTCAGCATTTACATATCATTGATCTCCTCAGATAGCATATAAAATAGTTGAGTTTAGTATAACAGCTGATTTTATCCTTCCTTCACAATTTTTTATTTATTGTTTATGAGATGCACTTTTATGCAACCATGAGCAGTTATTGTATGTATCTTACTGTAAAGCAATGAGTGACACGCTAAACTGGTAGCAAAGATTCCTTCCAGCTAGAGTTTAATACATGAAGATATACTTTGCTAATTGTTCGGCCAGTAAAGAACCAAATCAATTCGCCATCTGCGTCAAACGCAAGTGGTTTAAAAGCCAGTACTCCATGTACTCCAGTACTCCAATACTCCTGGTACTCCAGTACTCCTGGCAAAAGCATATTGCCTCCATGCAATCACTGTATATCACAACATAGTCGAATTATATATAATATATATTATAGTCTTTAGAAGCTATAACAATTATAATAATCATAAAAAGCCTGTAAGTCTGAGAAATAATTAATTTTTAGTTATCTTTTGTGCACTGTTGTTTTGAGGTTATTTGAATTAAATGAAATCTGTTGTACCAAATCTTGGTGCTATTCCGTGCATGCCTTACAACCAAATGCAATGATGTATAATGAAATTGTGGAGGCTACAACCAGGATGCAAGGAGAATGCATTTTACAAATATTTCTCCTACTGGTCTTATTATATTATTATTATTATCATCAGATACTTTTATATTGAAATTGGTGATAAATAATAACTATTTGCAAAATAACCTATTCAGGCCAATAATTATTATTGAATTTGATGACTAGTAACTAGTAACTATACTAACTAGCAACTACACTAACTAGTAACTATACTAACTATAGAATAACTATACTAATTATTAACTATAATTACTATTAACTATACTAACTAGTAACTATACTAACTAGTAACTGTTATAACTGGTAACTGTAAAACTATCATTTATTAGTACCTATAGTTATTACTATTAGTTTTATATGCCCAAATGTCTCAATTAAAAATTCATAATTAAGTCTTGCTTTCAGCAAATAATTATGTCGCTGATCACATTTTGTCTGCTATCACACATAGACGTTATTTGAAATACTCTGCCATTATGATTATCATTATCTCATAATTGAAGTGATCTTAGATAATGCTAGTCATATTACACTTATAAAATAAAATACTCAAGTCGTATGATTAATATGTATTATGTACCAGTATTCAAAAGTGTTTAAAATCACACTATAAGCAAATATTTAATTATTATTTGCTATTCAATAACATACATAAAAATAGACATGATTTATAGATATATAATATACCTACATATTATCTCCCCTAAAGTGCATGTATATAAGCTTCTAACTACCTATTTTATATTCAAGAGTTATCATCCCACATGCATAGCTGATTTGAGAAAGGAGAAAACTTCCTAACTTCAGTATAAAGTCATTAACTATTGTTATGGCATAGTGTAGATTGTACTACAGCAAAGTAAATACCTTAAAACACATTCTGTTTGAGCTGGCTCTAGAGTATTTAGTATTTTTGTCAAAAAATCAGTGCAGCTCCTTATCTATTTGATTTAGAGCTTACTGAACTCTTGAGTGACAAGCATGTATTATTGTATTGTAGGTAACTTCACACGCTGATTACGTTGAAGGCGCTTCTCTTACTAAAGCCGACAAACCCCCATTCGAGGGATATCACTTGGATATAGACATGGAGTCTTTCTACAGCCAGTCAACAAAAAGTCTACCGAGATACAGACGTGACCACCACTCATTTGATGTGTCACAGAGCGGATATGTTGAGAAAACCTCAGCAGTGCCTTGCAGTCCTCGACTAGTTCCAAAGTCAAACTCTGGCAACCAGAAACAGGTTGTAGCAAGAATGCTTAGAAGTTATCCTCAGCCAGATGGTAGTTACATTTGTCCAATTGAGCAACCAATCAGGGCTGACAAGCCTCCCCCTTTACCAGTCAAGAATAGAGATAAGCATCCTAAAGTAACCATTCACATTCCTCGTAACCGAAACTACTACCCTATTCAAACAGGACATCACTCACAGCAACAGAGTGAACTGTACAAGGAGCAGGTTCAGCAGCAGGCATTTGCATTGCGGTCTGCAGAGCGGAGAGGTAAGAGGTCATTGTCTCATCAGCAATCGGCTGTACAACTGGCTAATAAGCCGTGTTATTACAAACCAGCATATACACGCACGTGCAGTCATCCGACTAATAGCAACATACCTCACCACAACACTGCTAATACCCACATAGTTAATAATTATAAAACAGAACATAATTTAGTTTACGCTGTGAGTGACTGTTACAACACTCCAAGCCACCAATTCACACAACCTGACGCCATCGGAGGAGGGTCTTATATACAGCCACCCCAAGAGCGAAGAGCCTCTCTACAAGTAGCTAAGGCTGTGTATGTGGATCCATACAACTCACTAAGAATGAATTCAGACTCTGACATCCCAGAACACCCAGAGACCACACACCCAACAGGAAATATGGACCAGGAGTCCAAGGAGAATTCCCAGGGAGAAGGGAATAGTAAACCAGAGCTGTACCCTGAGCAAAGGTAAGTCTATAACTATAAGGATGGACTAGTGACTGATATACACTTTGCATGTGATGATCAGTAGTGTAAACTAATACCACTCAAACTGTGCTATAAACATGAGACTAATTCCCTGTGCTGTGCAAACACTAGGAGTGTTTCTTCTGCTCATACTTTGCTGTTAGTTTCGGTGTATACCAGCTCAGTCCTGAGCAGTTTTTATGAACATACAAATGTAACAGCTCTTGTAATTGTGCAGATCAAGTATTAATATAGCAGTAATTCACATAATAAAGGCATCTTGAAGTATTACAGTTATGTGGCAAAGTCAATGTATTCACAGTTTCATAAGACAATACTGTCATTATTGATTTCTTATTTTTAAAGTTCTCCAATACAATATTTCAGGTTTTTAATTCACTCATTTCTAAAAGATTTGTCTCAATATGACAAGGTCACAATACACAATTAGGTTTATGACAACAAACATCATCTGTTGTAAAGTCTATAATTCTGCAGAATACTTTTTGGGAAGCCATGCTTACATTACTGAGAGGGACAATGGGACAGCTAATTGTCACTAACTTGTATTACGAATAAACTTCTGCACATTGAATTGAGTACATTGTATTTGCACTGAATGCAGGGCTCAGTTCTTTTCCACTGCTAACACTTTACCTACTACCAGGGTGGTAATACTTTACCTACTACCAGGGTGGTAATACTTTACCTACTGCCAGGGTGGTAATACTTTACCTACTGCCAGGGTGCTAACACTTTACCTACTACCAGGGTGCCAACACTTTACCTTCTACCAAGGTGCTAATACTTTACCTACTACCAAGGTGGTAATACTTTACCTACTACCAAGGTGGTAATACTTTACCTACTACCAAGGTGGTAATACTTTACCTACTACCAGAGTTCACTCAGGTCTGAAGGGTGCAAGAACTTTAGCAACTCGTTAAACAGCCTTTTTTCTGCCCAATCAATATCTACAGCTATCATAAAACACTTTGCAAGTAGGGCTATAAATCCCCCATCAATGTAAGTTAATTTACCTTAACCATATAACCCCACTACGTAGTTTGAATAATGATATTATTATATAACTATTACTTTGTAAGTAACGGAAATATGCAATAACATTAAAACTACAAGCAGCTCACCACCATACGTAATTTATCTAACTAAAGTTGTCTTAGGATTGCATAAATCAAGGAGTTCGAGTAACCTAAGATGCCAGGGTAAAATTGAGAGAATAGCTGCATTCAAATTCTCATATGAGTAACTTCACCATGTAATCGGACAGCAACTGAATTGGACTTTTATTAATATAGCAGTTGAGAGCTGATAAGATTCTAAGCAATACTACGGCAGAAAAAAATTTGCCATTACTTACGCCAGTTTCTTATTAATTATTATTTAGTAATAGAACTCAAATTGATATTTACTACGGCTTAAGAACTGTGCATCTGTTGCAATGTTGACCACTGCTCATTTCTTACATTACTTACCTTTTCAAATCTTTTACACAAGTATTAAAAGCATTTGAGCAGTGCTGTAGATTGTTTTGTTAGTGCACTATAATTTAGGTAATAATATTTGAGCAGAATTACTAACAGGGTTAATTCAATTTAAACTAGCTAGTTTTGAGACTATTGTCTAGACTTCAGCTTATTCCGATGCCTAAGACTAAAATAAATGGGCAATAATCTTGTTGTTGTATTGCCAAACCCCCCAGTCTTGACTAATTGCTCACCTGCACCATAATGCATTCCCACACTCTCACTCTATCTCTATGGCAACATTACTGAAGCATCATTCTGAAGACAAACAATAAAGATGGTGGCTGGTCACCTTCAAGGCTATAGACTCTGCTCCTATGATAAATTAGTACCCAATTTCTCTATTATAGCAGAGAAATGTTGCTCAATAAAACCAAGGCTTTTATAGTTAAGTAGTCAAATACAACACTAATTTAACTTTAATATTTGAATAAGTTGTTAGGCAGGAAGCTGTGTGACTACGACAAATACTAATTGTGTTTTAGTTCTTGGAAAAAATTAATTATTAGGTTTTCAAGAATATTTTAGTCTACAACCAGTTATAATTATTATAGTCCATGCTCACAGCCTATTGATACCAATTTAGGATGTTAGAACTTCTGGCTATATAATAGGTGTGAGTACATACAGGTAGATTTGTGACTATGGGTATGTGTATACAGGTATATTTCTGACTATAGGTATGTGTATACAGGTATACCTCTGACTATAGGTATGTGTATACAGGTATATTTGTGACTATAGGTATGTGTATACAGGTATATTTCTGACTATAGATATAGTGTGTGTACTGTGTATACAGGTTTATACCTTCCACATGCACAAGTACAATAAATTAAATGTTAGTCAGTGTAGCATAGACTAAAGCTAGTAATAAATTATCAACATGCTATCATGGAAGTATGGGTAATAAAATAATTATGGTCTTTTACTGCACTTCTGCCTGTTTTAAGTAACTAATAACCACAAGGAAAATCACCACTAAGCTACAGCTGAGACATTACACTGAATTATCTCCCTCAACTAAGCTTAATGATGATTGCAAATGAATAAAGTCTTTGGTTACAAATTGGCTTGGTTTATAATTATATGCATGCATAATACAACATGTACTGAACTATTAAACTTATTTTCTTGTATTAGTATCAACTTCAGGGGTTGAGAAAACTTTAGTGTGTATTAGATTTCGGCTGCAGTAGACCACCCATGAAAGTTGTGTGATTTTAGGTCATAAGTTTGATGATCTCAAACTTATTTAAGAAAAGTTATTAGAAAACCAGAGATTGTAACAGTGTTTGTAGGATACAACTGTGATTCTAGTGTAAAGGACATGAAATTGAATTATCGCCTATGATTCTCATGGTGGAAAAATCCAGTGGGGTTGTTTGTAAGATTAAACCTCGGTTGGAACCATTAAGTTTTCAACTGCATAAGTGATTTAAATACTTAATGATACGATTGCAATGCGTAATTAATTGTGCTCATATTAGGAGAATAATGTGTATACACTGTATTGGTGCTAGTAAGCTAAACCGTAGCACCACCTACCAGCATGTTATACTGGAATATAGGCGTTAACTAGTTTTATTATAGTTTTGGAAGCATTTGCTCCTGAGCTCAGAATTTATGAATTTGTTAACCAATGACCCCCAAGATAGCCTTATATTGTTATAGTTAGGGATTGTCAATGTAGAAATAGAAGACAATTACCCTTTATTTTGGCTGTTGGATTAACTGATATATATACCTGTATGGAGTGGTAATTGGTTACAATTTAAGATAAAAATAGTTATATAATATTTAAATATATTTGAGTTGCAAAAGAATGAAAACGTATTCATCAAAGTTTTTTAAAAACACTAATTAATTTGTCGTAAATGTGACTGTAGTCAAATTAAAGTAAATTTTAGTTGAAATATGTTTATCAATAAATAGAAAAGCTTGTAACAGAATATGAACATCATAAACATCAAGCAAGATAATTCTCAATTTCACTGTAATAATTGTTTAGGTTGAAAAACTTGCATTTAAGTTTAATGGCTTAACGTTTGTATTTTTTGTTTGTAGACTGGAGTTCCCACTGAGACTTAGACCTAGGACACAAGTGAGGATGACATGCTTTGATGTGCTGCACAATGCAAATCACATCTTAGAGTTTCTGAGCCACAAAGTTGATGTTTTGGAGCAGTCCCTGAGGCTCTTCACCGACAGACTGAGTGAGATGAGTGACTTGGCAGTCACTACACCCCCTTGTGAGTGCTTCCTCTCTTCACGTAACTCTCTACCTCGTATTGGTTACTACGTCAAGTTGTTATATTATGATATAGCGCTAAACCCATTAATATTGCCAGCGTACATTGTGTAGGTATAAATTTAATGCTACGTTACAATCATGTTAGGCTACATGCCCGTTTAAGCAAATACAATGCTAAGAATTTGACAGCTACAGATTCAATGTATGAGAATTTGAGCCTATTAATATTATAGTATTATACTATATTTGTATATATTATTTTATGTAAAGAAGTGCATTTGGAACTTGGCCAATTTCATGACTATGGATATAATTGAAGCTATATTGTTCCATATTTATAACTTTCTGATAATAGCTAGGTTATCAACTGAAGATGGTATTTCTCATATATGAGTCATGGTTAGTCATGCTTGCAATGTAATATGATATTGTATAGTACGTGATATTTGAACATAGAACATTATAATAAAGTATGCAATAACATTTGAGTTGTCTTCTTAGGGCAATACAACTGCTTAAAAAGTCGATTATATTATTAATGTCACATGATTTTTACTTTTAGGTACAAAAGTAGACACAGAGTTTTGCATCTGTCACTACACATTTGATACAGCTAAGCTGGGTCATGGAATCTGGAAATATTTTTGTGATGCAGAAAGATGCAACTTTTGCTGCCATTTATTTGAAAATCTGGGTAAGACAACTTCTTAATGGCAAGTTTTATTTTTTATGTAGTTGTCCTCTCTATTTAATAATGTTTGTATTGGGAAAAGTACATGATGAAGATGGATAGAAATATACATTTATGTCTTAGAAAGCCCTAATTTTTTCAACTATTTATTGAATTACTAAGCAGAACGCTATTCTACAGCTTCTTTTAATTATACTAGTAAAGATCCATCCTGTCAGTTTATTCTACCTGATCAATAATGATGTAACCGAGTATAGATATCAAGCACGTCTTTCCTTTAAGTTTTTTCATTCTTCAAGTAGTCAAAATATCAATTTAGCGTATATAAAATGACATAGCTTCTTCTATTATTAATAACTGATTATGAGTTGCTATGTAATTCTTTGTAAAACGTTTTTAGAGAACAATATTTACTACAAAACATAATTAAAAAATTCCTGACACGATTCACTTCTAAAGAATGTTAATTTTGTTCTATATATCAATTTCAGTACGATAGATATATGCTTTGCTGAAATTTTAAATTTACACGAGTAATATAGCATACCAATTAACATTAAAGTCGGTCAACGCATAGATTTAATGATTGGGCATTCAGTATAGAAATGTCAAGTGCTCTGAAATTTACAAAAAATGAAGTTTATGACTTTGCAGACAGTGCATAGCAATTGTTTATAAATATAGTATTTGCTATGCACAAGTAAATCTCTATAAACAAGGATTACTTTTTGGGATTGATTGCAGGTTAATAGCATGTATTTTTTAGAATATGTTATTATATGTGTTGTTATTGTGCAGCAATATTTTATCTGTATTGTTACTGTGTAGCAATATGTTATATGATATGTTACCATATAGCAATATGTTATATGATATGTTTCTGTATAGCAATATGTTATACGATATGTATTGCTACTGTATAGCAATATGTTATATGTATTGTTACTGTATAGCAATATGTTATATGATATGTATTGTTACTGTATAGCAATATGTTATATGATATGTTTATTGTCATATGTTACAGCAAGCAGACCTGGCAGATCCTGCCACCTCTCTGTCTTAGACCTAAATCTCAACCTCATACTTGCTGGAGCTCTCGTCATCAGTGGTGAGTCATTCTATCACTTTGTCACTATATAATCTACAGATTAACTGTGTTTGCTACAGATTAGGCTGCTGTGGCCATCATCTGTGGCTGATATGACTTTAAGTCTAAACTCTCTGCTTCAGTGTTTTAATCAGCCAATTAATTTCAAGTTAATACCAAACATTTTTTAGCAAAATAATCTCATTCTAAAAACTCATCAGGTATTTATTTATACCAACAATTATCAAGGGTGTTTTTGCAGCTCTATATTATTAGTACTCATATTCCTTAGTGGAAATTACATTGAGATATGTTGGATGGTTTGGCATTGTGTACAGCCATTGGTGTATGCATGGGATAGAACTGTCCCCAGGATGATCTGCAACACAATGTTATATATGTAATAATTGTATTAGGGATCCAATTTGTGTTCCTATTTAAATTTTTGAAACTTATTATTAAAGTTGGTTACTTGCAGCTATGCAATTCATTTTTATTGGAAAGGAGTAAAGAAGATTATAACAAATAATCTAATACCAGACAAAATGTACTATTCTTTCAAAACCCTGACTGAAGAAAGAAGTTATACAGTCTATAAAATATACTGTCTATAGATACTATCTATAAAATATACTGTCTACAGATACTATTTATAAAATACTGATCTGTACATACTTGTTGCAGGAGAGGATAATGGTGGTCTAGTAGTGTTTATAGAAGCTCACAGTCAAGCCTGGGCTCATTGTGATGAGGATTGCCTCCATGATCTCTCCAACTTCTTAGAGTATATTTCAGCTACAGTCAGGTATAGACTTCACACCATGATATTATATACGCATGAATTTATAGACATGTATGTCTATGTAGATATGGTATATAGAGACCTATAGAACAATATATATCATAACAGCTGTATTTCGATAAACCCTTGAGTCACTAGAAGATCCGTTGAAGTATTATGGAATCAACTACATTGACATATTTACTGCGTAACTGACACACTAATGGATGAGATCATAGTTAGGAAGTACATAATAAAAGTAGCGATAGATAATGACAGGAAATGATGTATACCTAAATCACTTAAACTTTAAAGACAAACTTTTCAGATAGCTATAGATGCTAGATATAATTTAGACATATGAATAAATGTGCACTAATAATTGGAGCCCCAACTTTGAGTCATGTACGGGTTGAGTGATGAGCATTGAATATAATTATGTTTTTTCATAATATTTCAGTAACCCAGTAAACTGGGTTACTGAAATATATTAAGGTGGTGCCATATATAACAATCTACAACCTTGGACTGTTAATTTTATTACCTTTATACAGTATAAAAGGGCTACAGGCAATGATTATGTAAACGAATAGCATTTTTATGTAGAAATGGGAAGATATCAGTTGTTGTGGACAGCAGAACCTCTCCAGAACCTGTAAACCATCTGATCAAAGAGTCTATAGAAATTTCACAGGTACATTTCTTATTAGAGTTTATTTCTTCTGCATTTGTATATCTCTTACCTCAATTCTATACTTTATATATTTTTACTTTGAACAATAGCTATCATATAGATTATAGTATAAAGTTTGGGGAATATAGTAGGAAAGTGCGCCATGTGGTACAGGGCATGCTCTTAGCTCCACTCTAACCTATGTATATCTTTAGCTAAGCTTGTCCTTAACACACCCTTTAACATGGAACAGCTAAGTATAAATTAGATACTTATATATTCAGGCTGATTAATTATAGTTTGTATTTATTTGAAAGCTTATCTAATAATGATTAGGCAACTAAGTGTATGCTGTATTGAGACTTGGGTAACAGGTGCAACTATAAACTAAGATCACATTTCGTCTCAGTTACAGATATTCTGATTTAAAAAGTTGGTTAATTAAAAGGTTTTTGTTTTACTGAATAGTGCAACTGAAATTAAACCAGTTTCAATTTGCTACTGCACTTGAGAGCTGTATTCATAACTGGTACAAATGTTTATTTTAGCATATTATTTGCTTTTGTCTACAGTTATTCTCCATACTAGTCTGTAATGAAGTAGCTCAAATAGCTGCTAGCTACATTTTGTAAGAATCAGTTACTATCACAACTAGCAATGTGTGCCAGTATTCAAGTTTTGTTTATGGAGTAGCTAGTACTTGTATTTATTTCAAAGTAAACAAATTGGTTTAGTTTTATACAAACTTTCAGTTAGTATCAATCTTTAGAATAACCAACCAATCAATGATGCTGACGCATAAAATATTTGCCATACTCATGCTGTGTCTAAGAGTTTAGTTACTTTGCTTCTGTGACTGCAAGGTTGATGTGGGAGTAAATGTGTAAGTAGGAATTTAACCCATAGCTCATCTCTATTCTTGGTAAGTTTTAGTGACCAGTGATTCGATTTAAATGTGTGCTTAGCTCATGCCATAACTTCTTTTCATTTTTTGGAAGAATATCGTGAGTTTTGTGACAAAATTTAATTTTTTGAGAAGCAGGGCATTTTAGTAAAAATGTATATTCTGCTGTATACTAGACAAAACTATATATATTTATATAACAAATGAAAAGATAGATCAGTAATAATACCAAATATTTTACTGATTCTAAGCTTAATCTAAGGGGGGGGGGGGGTTTCTTAAAGTTATATATGTTATAAATAACAAATAAAAAAGTTCCTTGATTTTAAACTATGGTTAAATATAACTTTATATATGCAAAAATGCACATCATAACAGCTTTACATCGAAAGTATTTTATTGAAAACTAACCCAAGCATATTGTTGCTACTTGAGTATTCAAATTACATTAAGTTTCAGAAATACCAGTTATTGCTTAGCCTACCCTGCCTTTTTAAAGCATGGTGTATAATTTTGATTTATCGAACAATATTATTTCTACAGAAAAACTCTAAAGGTGGAATATCAGTTGCCAGCTTTATTATAGAAGAACCATTACTGTATTCTCCAAAGACAATAGAGTCTGATATCTTAACCAGCCAGCCAAGCAACGTAAAGGTATGCAAATATACACAGAGTTTTGTAGCAAGTTATGTGAACCTGTATAGAAGTTGTGTATTTTTCAAAGTGTGCATAAGAAGCCTGCAAATAAGGTTGTATGCTTCAGAGCATGGTGACTGCTTTATGTTATTTTGTTAAAAAAAGTTAAATTAGAAACAAATTACATATTAATATTTTGAAACTATTGTTGAGATTAAATGATTATGAGATATTAAGCTAACCAAAAATAATAGATTTATAAGCGATACTCTGATGCCAAGTCTGTTTGAATTATCTATAGTTTATTTAAATATCAGTTGGATTAATCCATTTCAACCTAAAAGCTTCAGTTTCTTTTACTATTCTGCTTAATTCGTTTTCATTCTAGTTGAATGATGCATTTTATAAAGAAATCTTGTTGAAAAATAATTAGCTAATTAGTGTATGTTTACAAATAATAGCACATCCTTCAGATTTTGATCATTCTCATTCAAATAAAACTTAACCAACAGCACTCAACATGGCACATCTGCCACTGTCAGTGCTCTGCCAACATCTTGAAAATTTGAACTCGTAATTTTCTTCTCCACTTTGAAAAAATCAAAATGACACTCAAACGTCTTCAAGTGTTTAGGGAATAGTTTTTGCTTCTATCTTACAAAATATATTTCGTTGGAAAACAGGAGACTCACAGCTGCCAATTTTGGTGGGATGCTATAAATCATAGTTACTCACTCTTGCTACAGTTTGACGTAGCAGTCAGTTCCTGCAGGCATATCATTTCATGACATCTCAATGAACTGTAGAGAACAGATTATCTGAATTACTCACACATTTCTAAGTTTAACTCAGTGAATTTGCTTGTCACCTTTTGTTTACAATGTTAGCATTCCATTTCATTACATCTTGTGAAAGTGATACCATGTCTACCATCTCACCACATGCAGGCTACAAGTTTAATATTGCTAATGCAATTTTTACTCTAAAACCTATTTTCTCGGCTTTATATATTTGATGACCACTAACATCGCTGCAAGTTCCATGAGATGGAAAAATTTGCGTTTAATTTTGTAACATCAAAATCTTTCAATAAAAATTATGATTTTAATTTTATCGTTGAAGCTAAAGTTTAGCATAAAACTAAATCGCTTTTTTATCTCACATTCTAAACCAAAATCTCTATACATAAAGTCTAAGAACTTAGTTAAATGGTTTCTTATTAGTGCATTTATTGCATGAGCACTGAACCTAGGTTATTGAAAGTCGAACCTATCTTAAAGTCCAGTGTAACTAGAGTCTAACTTTCACTTTTGAACAAAAATATATATGATCTTCTATTTTTCGTTCAAATGCGAAGAAAACATCAAATTACTAGATTGTTTAAAATTCTATCAAGCTAGTTAAATGGTGAATGGGCAAATAAAAGTAGTTGACAATTTATGTTATATTAATAGTTTATTTATGTGTCTATATATAATAAACACTTGTGGTTTCGTATAGCTAAAATAGTGAGTGGTGGTTCCTGTGGATTTAATTGTGTTTTCTTGCCCTAGATACAATGTAGCGGCTGAACAAGCTGCTACGTGCATATGTGTGCCTTTAGTATTATTAAGGTCACTCCACATTGAGATGTTTTTGTAAGAAACAAAAAGCCTCTTAGGCGTTTTACAGTTTTACATCATCATCACTTTTAAAAATTAGTGATGCTAAAAATGGTTTGATCTGCATGCTCAATATTGATTGACTAATTAGACTATAGTTAGAAATTGGCTGAGCAGCTTAGAAATTAGGTATTTTCATGATAAAATGCATATTTCTTTACAGGACTCACTGTGCAGTCCCTTGTAAGGGACTACACTTAATTGGGCTAACAGAAAAGCCTGTCATGTTTTTCAACATAAAACTTTCCAATGTGACCAAAGCAAGCCTTTAAAATTTTTGAGCCATGATAATAATATGCAGACTGGATACATTATATTGTATACTGTACAGCCGGTTGGGAAGACACTTACGGCTGCACCATACACTATTTTTTAATATTGCAGACACCATTTGCAGCTTATACTAGATGTTATCCACTCTGATATACAGGTTGAGTTTGCTGATTATATAAAAGTGCTTTATTAAATAGTTTGCATTTATGGTAATTAGTAAATTGTTAATTTTATACACGCTGCATGGTTCAACAGTAACATATTATTTTAGGTGAAAAGTTCCAGCATTTTGCTTAGCTTAACTTTTAATTTAGCATTTGGGCTTGACATGTGATTGCCTTAATTCATAGTCAAACAAGTTCCGCTAAAACCGATACTATTAAAAAACCTAATTCTTTGCCCATACCTTATTAGATCGGTTTTTGCTTAAATTATGACACGTTGCTGTTGCAGCTGTAGCACTATTACTACTTTTCCGTTTCTCTATGCAGATTACCTACAGTACAGTCCATGACTATGCAATCAGACTAAGTCCTGACAAACTACCTATACAGCTGGGTGGTACCTATCAGTTTGACGCTGACTCTTGGATTAGATCACATGCTGTAAGTTATGCTGACATACATGTATGAGCATGGCACTGTTGAATTTAATTGAATATTCCACATGTTTCCATGCATTATGCATTATGCAATGTATTTTTTCTTCTGTGTTTGGAAACAGCCGGCAAAATTCAAAGTAATGTAAACACAGTGATTGAAATGCTTCACAGCTCCCAAAGTTACACAGTAAGTCCTTTAAACATGGCCCTGGACTTCTAAACCTACAGTAAATTTATGTAAATGTATTTCAGTGCCTTGAAAAGAAAGTACAGCAGCACCAAAGAGCTTTTGGAGAGATTTTTCAGTCAATTCACAGCCTCTCTTTGGTACCTCAAACTATAAGGCATGCAGGAAATGTCATACATCAACACAAGAATGCTGTAGACATCATTGACAGAACTGTCAAACAACTCAACAGGTCAAAGTATACAGAAGAAGGGTCACGTTACCCGTCAGACGTAGATGATATTAACTCCCTCAATATACTGAGAGATGCTGAGATCAGACAACTCCTTGATGATCTCAATACGTTCATGACTGGAACACATGCTTTTAGGTTAGTGTGGATTATAAATTTTGCGGTAGAAATTAAGGTTGTCTTGAATATTTTTGCTTTTCGAAATTTAGCAGAATTCAAGTATTGTATATGCCTTTACTGTCCAAGATTAGAATTTTCAATTTTTTTATCAAGAGCTACACATTTGCAAAGCTGTGTAGGATATAAAATTATATTCATAGAGAGATAGTTGATATTCATAGCATATAAAATATAGCTCTCCGTCATTATAAAACACCTGTGCTGCAAATGCAGTCTATAGCCTGAGCACTTCTATTGAATAATGGTTTGTATATTTAGAGACGTAATGGACAGCCTTCAATCACTGGGTCAGACAGGGAAAGAGGTATCCAGGTTGAAAGTTCTGGCTGAGCAGAGACTGGCTAAACTTTATGGCTGCCAAAAACTCTGGTTCTGTATAGAAGAGATGACCAAGGTAAAGACAACATTTATCTTTCGCAAATCCCGTCGTAGCAGTCACTTTTTATGGATGCATATAGATGTTTTAAACCTTTCAGTTGCGAAACAGTTTCAAAAACTCTTTTTAATTTTTTCATTAAATAATTTTAGAATAACCATATTCTTACTATGCCCTTTGCATTTAGAAGTGCAGAGCCAAACAAAGTACAAAATTTCACCTAATAACACTTGATGTTTCTACTCATCATGCCTAATAGTTAAAAATTAGACCAGTACTTAGTACAATGTGCTTTCAGTATAATATATGCAAAAGTCTCAATACAGTAGCAAGCTGGTAGTATATATAGTTGTTAGTTGCTGCTAAGAGTCCTTTACCAGCTCTCCAGAATGTACACCACATTCTAGTAACTGTATGACGCTATATTATACCTAATTGCAACAGTTTCCTCCCAAATGCCCCACCTTGTTTTATTCAAATAGTTTATTGAACTCGGTGATTAAAGCTAAATTTATACATTTTTTATTTTGAGATGCTTGACGTTTACCTAGTATTTAGTTTTTTATTATCTTGGAAAGCAGAGATTCTGTGGTAACAGTACTGTGTATCGATAATTGGCTTTGCAATAATCAACATTTCACTCTTTTCCGTTTCCTCTAAAATAATTGACTACCATTGAACATTGAATGTTATTAATAACTCTTTAAAAAGAATGTGTCTGTCAGTTTTGTCCATTTTTAACTTTTTAATTAGAAATTACTCCAGATTTACCGCATGCCATTAGGTTACCATGTATGATGCCAGGTTCCATAATTCTGATTACAAAGCTGTCTAAAATACTAACCACCAAATCTAGCTGCAGGTAATTTATAAGCAAAACATCCACTATACTCAGCTGTATTAAACTCTTCCAGTACAAGTCTGTTGGGCGTAGGTTTTCATCAAGATCTGTACTTAGTGCAATAATATGGTTTCATCTTTCAGTCCACACGAAGCCTAGTTCTACTGCCTTTCATATTAATTCAACGTCTAAATAGTGGGCAATATTAATCCAAATCTAATGCAAATAAATTCACAGAATAACAAATTGCTGCATAATTATAGTAATATTGTTTAATATGTTATTATAAATTAAGTATGTTTATGAGTGTTGAAATAAAGCTACATTGATACATTAAACTTTGCTTGGTTATAAAACATGGTATATATCTAGATGTACCATGTGGTTAAATAGGATGTAAATTTTGTGCGGTCTCAGCTATAAAAATGGAATAATATTTAATCTCTTGTATTTTATTTTCTTGTTTTTATTAACAAATGGGTTGGGCATAGATGAGCCACTTTCTTTGAAGAGTCTTCCCACTCTCATAGCAAACACATGTATTGCCTAATCAGCCATCTTCTGATCATGAACTGGCTCTGCTCTTCAAAACGACTTACGTATAGAGCATAGAGTGTAGGCTATGCCAAGTTCAAGCCAGTCAGAACCAAGTATATTACGTTATTGCACTAAGCCCGCCTCTAAATGTCACACACTGTGTAATAGCTGCACATTGTTGGCTGGGCGAAGTCTCAGTTAACATGTGATTGATATTCATCTTCCTCCTAGTCATTTTGATAAACTTTGCTTCTAGCACTTTATTAGCTATGCTTCCAGTTTTGTTTTTTGAAATGGAGGATAACGATAAATATTTTTTTCAGGTAAATTTTATTTATTTCAATTAAGATTGGTGCTGATACATTAAATAAACAATGTTGCATTTATTAATATATTTGAACTGTACCAGCTTTAAATAATTATTGTCATTTAAGTTGCTAAAGAAAATATAATATTATATTGATTATATCGATCTAGTTCATTGCAAGCCTATTTTTCTTAATATTTTGTTTCTGACTTAAATATATAATTGCATAGAAATGAATCAACATAATTCAGTAAATATGCTCATGTAGAGTCTGTGGTATAATCATTTTATGTAGGTAGCTGAATGAAATTGTAATAGATTATATGTATATGCGTATGCATATGTACGTATCTATACACTTACAAGTATTCATATATATATAAATGTGTATGTTATAATTATATGAATTTAAGCAAATCTCTTTCTCCTAGCTTAGCTAAACAGCTGCAGTAGCCAAATTAAATTATGAATTAGATTGCGATTAAGTGATAGATTGCATATACATGCACCTGGATTCAAATCTACTTTTTGATTTCTCTAGCCATCACTTTTTCTTTTTAGCAAAAAATATGAGCTTAGCTAAAATAGTATTATAATGGCATTAACACGTTTGCTAGCTTTTACAATTACAATAACCAAAATTTATGTTCTAGAGTTATTGCTAAAACCAGATGAATTGGTTTATGTCAACTTTGAAGATGATTTTAAAAATAAGGGCTATTTCAGTGATTAACCATTTATAATTCCAGTTATTGCCATAAAACAGGCAGTTAAATTATGTGTGAATTGTGAAATAACATACAGCAATTGGTTTGATCTATTTCAAGAGAATTCCAATTTGTTTCAACTCTAGTTTGACAAATGACCTACTGATATAAAGTTATTATATAATACACTCACAACACTTGCTGGATGCAATAGATTTTTATGAAGTTGGATATTCAGCTGCAGTATTACAACACCTAGAAAAGTATTGAGCTTACAGTTGCTACATCCTCATTCCTCATTAGTATTGTGTGTAACTGTGTTCAGTTGACAACTGGGTAAGCTGTTCAGAACTAGGAGAGCACCTGCAGCTTGCAACTTGCTTTTTGGTATCAATATGACACAGTTTTCTCTGTAGCTAGCCTTATGACGTTACGTTATCACGTAGTACCATTTTCAATTAGATATAATGAACCCAAGAGCTTTCATTCTCATATATAAAAACTTGTGACTCCATTTGAAATGTTTTCTTTGAATTGATATTTCCTCGAATAAAACCCCCTCTAAATGTCACAGGTATTAGAAGTGAGTAGACAATTCCCAAAATGTACCTGGCTTCTTTTATATTATATAATAGAAATAACATCCATGTCGACAATTGTATCTAATTGGTCTTTAATTTTAGACTCTTGCCATGTTAAGAAGAGCTCATGACTTGATTCACAAGCACAGAGTCATCAGCAATAACTTGAAGTCAGCCCAAGTACAGTTCCAGAACTTCAACAAGATAAAACAGTCTGTTCAAGTAAGTGGCCATCTATTAGCTAGCAGGTTGAGCAAACTGTGGTACTAAGTCTACAGCTCTATACAAAGTAAACTGATGATGATCAGTTTTTGCGAGAGCAGACAATTATACCAAAAATTCTAGCTATACCTTAACTGTACCTACGGGAAACTTCTCCAAACAAAACATAAAGACTAGATTTCCACTGTTATGTTAGTTCAATATAGCCATATTTACTAATTTTTCTCTAAATTGTCTAAATTAGCTGTAGAGCTCTCTGCTCAAAACAAATAGAAGAATTGACTAAAAATAATATATTATTATGCTGGTTGGTTTGCGTAAAAGCAGTAATCTAGGTTCAGCTAGTATTCTGAGGGAAACTCTAGCCGCAGTTAGAAAGGAGCTAATAAATTTACATGCATATAGGAAAGAGCTAATACATTTACATGCATATGAAAAACAGTTGACATGGCAGCACTAACAATACTGACTGCTGACTGCTTAAAGATTGTAAACCTATTTTTTGTCAACAAAAATATATTAAGTATAGAGATTTAAACTTGTTCTTTTTGAGTTTTAGAGCATGAAAATAATTACTAAGACTTACTTCTTGGTTCTCTTTGAAAGCTCTTTCAGATTCCCTTTTAAAAATAATATATATGACGTTAGCATTGCACTGCCAAATGTACCAAACGACTTATTTGCCTATAAGCAGATTTTGTCACATGACCAGGCTAGCAACTATAGGCGACCATATAATATTGTAATACTATTTCGCAATGATACTGTAACAGCTAGTATAGCTGAAGAATTGTAAACAGTTTATTTTACTACATGCACTGCATGGAAATAATTTTGCAATGCAGCATACCAGGTTAAATCTTGCACTTTGTAAACTTGATGGTAGTTGGTAGACTTTTTATAACTGCAAAACAAATCAATGATTTGTTGTTTACTCATTGCTAGTTATAAATTGAATGTTATTTAAATGCATGCTCTGAGAACCAGTTTATAGCTGAAAAATATTGAAGTATAAGTATAAGCAGCAGAGTCTGAGTTGTGCTCTCATTGATCTGTGATCATGCAGATCCTTCTTTATTCTCTAAAATAAACTTAAAACAACACAAAAAGAAAGCTTTGTAATCTATTCCCCACTAATTACAGTTTATTTTCATGCTTTTAAATGCCTTCAATGAAGTTTGACTGAAAATTATGGATAGTAAGTAATTATTGATAAAGATGTAGATGATAAAGAGGGCTGATGGGGCAATCTTGCTGACTAGGCAAGAATAAAATAAAATGGGAATTTTGACTAATTTACCAACAATCAAGAGAAGACAATCACTTTGTTGTAAAACTTTATTAGAAATAGCAAATCATCTGCAGAAAGGCCTTTTCCGGAATCAGTCTAAAAGTTGGTACAACACAAACAGCAAATCTTGTTTGACTAAATGCTAAGCTAAAAAATAAAATGTTTACTTTATTTATTCTAGTTTGTAAAAAGTTTAAAATAATAATATAGTTGAATGAAGTTGCCTAGCAGTGCTTTCCTTAGTGTATAAGTCCACTTATACTTCATCAAACACCTTGTGATGGTGTACTTATTTCTAAATCAATACTTTCTCATTTAAAAAGGAAGTAAATGTTCCAATATGATGCTTTAAATACAAAATTTACTGAAAGCAGACAAAAATTGTCAGTAATTTCGAGTTCTTATAGTCAATCTTGTTGTTAAGAAAATATACATCAATTACATCAAGCATTAGACAGCAAGATATCATAACTCCAACTAGTCAATGTGTATAGCAGCTATTTTAGGTCACAAACAACCATAGTTTCAGTAGACCCTTTAAGCTTGTTGAAGCAAGAGTTGTTTTATTATGGCTTTACATTCAAAATAGTTTATTTTAAAAGCTCCTATGTTTGAACACTCAAACTTTGAAAAAAGCTCATTTTATATGTGTGCAGTCCAAAAATGAGATCTAATGAGGATGCCTTATGCTTTGAGCCTGGAAGTGTTTTTAATTGATTGCCTCATACATGCATACTTAATTAGTGATATGATGCCAAGTTTATTTAAAGTGTGTAATTGTCTATTCACCAACAAGTATGACATGCATGACATAATCGGCAAGTCGAATTTAGAGTTGTATACTCTTAAAATGGTTTCAACTGGTAAAACTAATGATCCATCTTATAGGGTTTCACTTGGTAGTCCTCTTAGAGCTCAAAGATTTCTCTTTAGCACATGCTCCCAAGTATATTATGCAAGTCCATACGTATATTAGATTCAATAAAAATAATTTCATTTGGTTGTATGGAATCTAAGAGTATAATATGATATTATATTGCAGTAAAACCCCATGAACAAATAATATATATCGACCTTATGACATCCAGCAAAATTCATTACTAACCAAGTTAACCATATTTAAAGTTATTAGCAAAATTATTCATGATAAAGAAATGTGCTCTAGGAAAATTAATTACGTATAATAATTTAAGTAAATAAGCACATCGATACATAGTATAGTATATTGTATAGTTTTTAAAGGTAAAGCATTGCAATAATATTTGTTTTGACAGGTGCTATCTGTATATTAAATAGTTGATATTTAGGATAAAGCATAACATACCTTAGAAGCTTAAACTGATTATATCTGTTATATCAAGAATAATTATACCAGGGAAGTAATTTATAGGCAAGTCTGTTTGTTGAGTGGGGGGGGGGGTAATTATATAATAGAGTATAAAAGCACTTTACTGATTTACCATCAAGTAAACTTCTTGTGCAGTAATAGATTTTGTGTACAAAGTAACACGATGAGCGTCTCCTTTCATGCAGCTCAACATATTTAATAACGATATATTATTTGTATAATATTTTATATAAACAACTGTATTGCAACTGTAACAACTGTTGTAATAAAATTAAGGACGACTTCAAGAATACCTTGATAATTCTCACTTTGTGAGTAGCTTTATTAAACACATCTGCTCAACACAACTAATATAGTAAATACCATACTTTATATTATTCTGTAGAAACTGTTGAGGCAAGGAAATGAGCTGCTCAGTGAATCCAAAGTGGTCCTTAGTCAAGTTGAGACACCTATACCATGGCTAGAGCAGCTCTCCTCCAAACTGGACATAGAGTTGTCTTCTCTCAGTACATTTCTGGACAAGACGGAGCTGCTGGTTACAGACACCTATGAATGCTATAAAGTTCTTGACCAGGTATAATATAATAGGATATCTGTTTGTAGTATCAATGCTCCCTTAAAGGCGTGGGTTTACTGTGGAGATAGCATTGGCATTTTCAACTGGCCTTTATCAGCAGTTGTCTGACAACCCAATGTCATATTTACAGTACTAAAAGTCAATACTACTAAAATTGTTTACCATCAATAAATCAATAAACCATTCATTTTGTCATCAAGTTGAATTTAAACTCAGTGCAAACCATTCCAGTATTATTATTATTATATGACTTAACTTAATAATGTTGACATTAGAAAAGTGGATAAAAATGTGTTGCGAATAGAGTTGGAATCTAGGCAATGTTTTTAGATTTGTTAATCAAAATATATTGAAAAGCTGAATTTGCTCATCAGCTTGTTTCATAGAAGTTTCTGTGCCTAGAATTCTTCAACATGCCATGGGACATGCAGCTGCTTATTGACTATCAGTATTGTAATAATATACTCCAGGCTGCCCTGTATGCACCCTTTCATTGCAGTAGTTTAAACTTACACTCAATGCTCAAAGCTGAGATCTGAAAAACTTTTTTCTTGCCTTTTCGAAGTCAAATGTTTTTTTTTGAGAAATTGTAAAAGTTTTCAAAGTCAGTTTTTCTCAAAGCATTAACTCACTGAGGTGTGTTAACATACTGCATCATATGGTAGCAACCGTCTGTACGCCAGTTCTAGCTAAGTTCACTACTGAAGTGGTACTACGCTCATCTCCTGGACAACGAAGCAAGGACAATGTTTTTCGGCAGTTTGACATAATCTAAGGTGCAGTAGTCAAAGATGGGAGGTGTCCTGGTGATAATATGCAATACTTGTCATAGCATTTCAGGGCAGTGCTCAAGAATACATTGTAATTATCATTCTTGGATACAACTTTGAAGACTGCTTTTACATATTAATATCAGTTTAGATTGAAATAAGAGCTCCCTATGAAATATCAATGAATATGGTATAAATACAAGTTGTTATTCTTGTAACATTCAGCTACTGTAGGCTTGTATCTGTTCGGCTACTCCTTGATGTTTTTGTCATATTGAGTGGAGCAATCCTATAGATTTGTCACCATCTAGGAATGTGAGGTAATGTGACAACAGTCTATCTGTCTATACTTTCTATGTTATATAATGAGTAATTGACGGCAAAATAACAATAGCCACAAATGCTGAAGGCATCTTTTGATTCAGTGTAACATTGATCTGCTGCATGGTGTTCAATGACAGATCAATTCAACTGCTTATATCAGGTGTTCTTAACAATTATAATCACAAAAGAAAAGTTACATTCAAGCAAAACTATGAGATATGTTATCTATAGCTAGCTTAAGTTAATTAGTTTATAAATATAATTAAATTATCATTAAGATTCTGTACCAGCAAATCAAGTGCACTTCATTGTTAAGTTTATAAATGAATGTTTTATTATGTAATTATAATAATGAGTTGAATAATTAGTAAGTGAACTCATACTAATGTTTAGTCTTTGGTGAAACTGGTGCTACTGATAACAATTAGTGTGTAGGTAACGACAATAGTTGAAGTTAACGTAATTTTTCTTCAAAGTCATATCATGTATCATGCATTACACTGTTGAGAGTTGGGATAGTCCCCTATAGTCCAGGAACTATGTAGAAAGTAATAAATTTGACCATTGAAAGGTGGGCATGTGACCTTACAGGCTTAAACCTGCCAGGGTATTTCAAATTATTGGTAATCATGTCTACCATTCATCATGATTTGTCCTCAGAGTTCTTGTATTAAGATCTGTTTGCATCGTCGCACTTTGCCATGGTGGTTGTGAGACATAACAGAACTATACTAAGCCATCCAACACTCTGTTTATCATGACCACTGATGCCTTCAGTTTTCTAGAACTCTCCTCATAGCAGCGGTATGCTGAAGCATGCTTTCAGAAAAAAATTCATTTCGTAGCTGGTTGGGTATAAATAACAAGGCAGAGTTGATAAATAGCAAGGCAGAGCTTATAGGTGGAAGCAGTTTTACGACAAGGTGTATTGAAATTGCTTCTTTTTGGCACTTTTTGCCTGTAGGTATCAAAAAGGGAAACAAATGGATATAATTACTTTTTTATATCACAGTGTAATTAAGGTCTCACTAGACCAGGGAGATGATCATTAACTGCTAGGATAGACTTGCCTCCAGCTGCTGATTCACATTAATATAGAAATATGAGTCTTACACACTGCTTCAAGCAACAGACCTAATTTGCTAGCATGAATTCCCTCTGGCTCTGTATTTAATTTAAATAAAATATGCAAATAATTTGATTTTAAAGTTTAGTTTGTCTGCAGTTACTTTAAATGTAAGTCAAAAGATTAGACCTATTTTGATGAAAGCATATGAAGTTAATTGAGGTGTATGATACAGCACTAATTGCAGTATGGAGCATATGACCCCTAGGCTCTAAGGACTCTGGGCTAGAGGTTTTTGTGAATTCAAGTGTCTAAGCATGCAGTCTTTGAGTTTTTTGCTCCAAATGTTATGTGGTTTGAATTTTTCCCTGGATTTTAAGTGTTTGAATTTACACCTTTAGACTTGTTAAAAGCTGCAGTATGAATAAAATTAAATGTTTTTTGTTCATGTACAATAATTTAGTTTTAAATTTTAACATGATGCATTGGGAGTCATTTGATGGGTGCCTTGCCTGGGAATATTTTTTTCAGAAATGTAGTTGCTATAGAAACACTCGGCACCATTATCATCAAATTTTACTATAGAACAGGGTTTTCATGCACAAACGAGGGGTACATGTAACACAACTAAATCTATCACCATCCATTGAGATTAGCTATAGGAAGTCCGAAGCTTGTGGCTGGCAGCAGCCGATTAGAAGCAGCCCTAAACATGATGCCCTACCCACTGAACTAGAAATCTTAGTTCATTGCCCCTGCCAATGAAGGAGGCATGCTGCAACCTCGTATCTAGGTAGCTCATATTTCTGCTGATTTCCTGATTAATGATACTTGATTTGCAGCTTACTTGAATATTATAGCCCATTGTTTATTCAGCTGCAGGTAGTCTGCAGAGGTAATCAAACCAGTTTGAAATTTAATTATCCTTCTATATTCTTTAATGCCTGTGGATATTATATAAATAAACTATTACTACTTTCTGTTAAACTAAAATTCATATGATGATATCCAGATGGTATCCTTGACTGCATATATTTACTTCTAGGTAATTCAATAGCATAAAAATGAACCAGAAATATTGTTCTCGTAATGTTTAATGCTTACTTTTAGCAAAGATGTTTATTTAAATGAATGGTTGTAGTTTGCAGTCATGATATCGATATATAACTTGAAATTTGTTCGCTTTGCATATTCCCTTCCATAGGATACAAATTCATATCCTCCCATTTGACCACAAAAATGGCTTCATCATGCAGTTCACCCACCTCACTCATATTCCAGTAAGCCAATTATATGTGCTGCAATTAGTGATTGCAAGAACTGTGTGTATGTTTTATGTGAGATTAATGTTTGTACTCCAGCCATGAAGTTAGATATGCAGCATGAAGAAACATCTCACTTATTTGCTAAGCCTGTACTACTCAGCTGAACTGTAACGACATCTGTTAAAGAGTTACACATCAGTCATTCTCCAGATTTGTTAACTGGTGGATTTGTCAATGAATCAATTTCTAGTTTTCACTGTTGAATGAAAGACTTGCATCAAACTAACTGAGAAGTAAAAAGCTGACCTGCTAAAAAGCTGAAACCACGAATTCTTCGCAATGAATTCTCCTTAGTGCAAACTCAGATCACTATTGTTGCACATGTTTCACAAAAGAAGCAATCTCATTGGCTTATTGATAATAAAAGTAATCTCATTGGCCCAACTCTTATTAGTCAATGAGTTACCTGAGGGCCGTCACGTGGATGTGCACATTACCCGTCATTAGTTGATGTGTGTAGTTGATGTGTATTAGTATGAAGAGGAGGGTACTTATTTCTAGCTGATCATTGGGTTCTGTCAGATTGCCTGCAGTGTGACTGTATTGAGGAATTAGATTGCTGCTGAAGCTCGCTTTCCCTGAGGTAAGATGCTGACTGTGAGTAGTTTGTTCTTCACTTGTGGCTCTCCATCTGTATATGAGTCTCTGTGTATGGAAGAGAGCCAGAAGCAGTGACTGCTCTCTAAGGTAGCACCACATGACCTAGTGATGCTTTTTTAAGGCAGCACCAGGTGGACTAGTGATGTTTTTCAAGGCAGCACCATATAGGTTGGTGATGTTTTCTCAAAGCATCAACACATGGAGATGATTCTTAAGGCAGCATGACATGGAGTGATATTGTTTCGTTGGTGATGCTAACTCTTAGCTTGCCATCAGTACATGATTGGCAGCTGCATGTTGCATTACAAATTTGACAGTTGAGATTTTCATTTATTTCTTACACTAAATTAAACTCAAGTCTTCTTACACTATCAGAATATTGCACAAACTATTTCAATAAAGCCTATTTGCTTGTTTTCAACATTTGAATTATTCTTCTTTTGTGTGTATAGGTAGTGAATATATCAAGTATTTGACCTGAAATCAATTCAATACCTGCTTTGTATTTTGTTATTGAACTTATTTGTATTAGTTTATAGCAAATCCACAGGCGTATAAAAAACTGATAATTTGATATAACAACTTACATTGTCTTAGAAAAACACTTAATAAATCTCTAGCATATGTGTCTAAGCATAAAGCAGAATGATCATAATACTAAAATCCCAAAACAATAATATAAAACCTGAAATGTAAAGTTTTATTTCCTCTTTCATAGAACTCATGATAAAGAGGATGAAACTATGGTGCATCTTCCGGCCTAGTTGAACAGCTGCACCACTATTGACTTTAGTTTGTCTGCCATGTTTTCTTTTTACAGTTTGCATAGAAGAAAAGTTTAAGTGCAAGCCATCTATGTCTAGCCACTTCTTGTCTTTTTGTCTTAAGATGAAAGTGCCGATATTTGCCCTCCTAATATTTGCTTATTTATGCATCTATGAGACATCAACAAGTTGCTATTCTACAATATCTTTAGGGTTATCATAATGAGTAACGCTAGATCAATCTTGATCTAATGACCAGCAATGCTATAGATAGTGTGATAGACAATGGGTATAAACCACAAACAATTCACTTTAATGTATATACCTGAATCATGACTTGGTCTTGAGAACTTTTTCTGAAAGCCACATTTCTGTCAAGTGCAGAATTTGAAAAGTTAGTTTTATAAAAAGTGGAAATGAGATTTTGATCAAGTTTGTTGCTTCTATTAAAGATTGTAGTTGTTGAATGAAGTATGAAAGGAGATAACCGAATGTGAGGTTCTAACTTCTCATTGAGGGCTCAGTATCATCATATTTCAGGCCCATGGAATATTGGCATTATCAGAACTATTTTTTACTTTCCTTAGATTTGGTCCGCTCTCTGAATATATTATCTTGGTGTTTATAGTACAGGTTGTGAAAGAAACTTACACTGACACAAGCAAAACATATTGCGACACTATTAATTCTTAAGTTATTTCTCCAAAATAGGTTTTTAATCAATATTCAACTATTTTTTTACTCATTTGTCACATATTAGCCACAAAAATTCAGATTTCATTATCCTATTAGTGTTTACTACTGTCTATTTCTTGCATTGTTGTTCCAACATTCAGACTGGTGGTGATTTACCATCTGTGCTAATTACTGAATAACTTTATCTTGAGGGTAAAAAGTTATCTGCGTTTCAAATGAGGCTCAGCTGCCCTTATCAAAACATTATGCAGTTATTAGGATAGTGAGGGCAGTGTGATAACACTATATTATATTATCCTCTGTTTTAGGCATATGACTGGGCAGTGGAAAGTATGAAATTTGTCTCTAGCATGAACATGGATGAATGTCTCACAGAAGATGGCGTTCAAAAGTTGTCAGCAAATCTAGCCTCATTCATGAAAAGTCACAAAGTGATAGACAGAAAAACATTTGACGAAGCTTCATTTAAAGCCAGGGGTTTGGGTAACAAACGACTCATTGACCAATGTAAAATTGCCAAGGCGAGGTGTGAAGAGACCAAACAGGTGCTCAAAGTTAGACAAACAACCATAACAAAAGCCAAAGAAGAAGTTGAAGCTCAAAAAGCCAGGAGGATATCTTTGGAGCAGCTGGCAGCAGACACCAATATCACACCTCTTACAAAGCTGCCAAATAAGTCGCTGGCTGACACAGAAAATGAAGACATTTGGCTGCCCCAACCCAACACTCACTCACCATCTCAGATCACAACCTCTCGAGCAGGAGTGAATGAGAATAAATCAAACCAATCGGTGCAAAGCACAAAACCTCCTAGTGATGACACTAACAATAACACTGGTAGTAGAAGAGTCAGCAAAGCTACTAAGCTGTCAGTAAGGTCAGCGTCCAATCATACTCGCACAAAGTCAGAAGACAACAGTGTTAGATTGGTAGACGAGTCTAGTTACAAGAGCCCTTTAACTGAGTCTATAGACACCATGGCCAGCTCCTCCCAGGAAGATATGCTGAGCCCCAATGGATCCCAGTCTGACATTCTTAGTCAATCATCCAGTGAGAAGCAGACTAATACAGTCACAGCAATCAAATCAGAGCTAAATGCTGCAGAGTCAGTCATTAAAAGACGATCCTTTGCTGGATTTACTGCATCCCCAAACACTTTTCCACAGTTTAATAATCTTACAAAAGATACAAACAAGCTGACAGATACAATGACAAAACACCTCTCACAAAATTTGTCTGAACTAGACGAGGGTTTAGCCACAGTAGATGATGACTCATCATGTAATTCTCATGCAGAACTCGGCAAAAGTGTAGTCGAAAAATTGGAAGAGCTGGGAATAGACCAATCTCCTAGAAGTGCAATTTCTAAAGTCAAAAGTAGTCAACGAGATAGTGTAATAACAGGGAGCTCAGACAGTCTGACGAGGTAAGTGGGTCTTAGAATGTGTAGTCTTGGCAAGTTCAGAACCACCCTAATACTACAACACCTGTGAGATGTTGTAAATCTTTCCATGGCTGTACTTGAAACCAGTAGACATAAATTTAAAATTAAAAAATAAAATAAAATGCTGCAACTGCTATCGGCAAAGAATAGATACAGAAAATTTCAAATTTTCTAAAAACAGATTTTTTGTTTGCTTAATATACCTGATAGCTAAAGGTGAAAGAAGCAAAACTTCCTTTAGAATTCTTTAATGAATTTTTATTCAATATTTAAACAACTTTGTTGTCAAACACCAAGCTAGTAAATTGTATTGACATTTTATTATTAAGGGTATGTTGTAAAATTCCAACATGTTAATGTAGCTCGATGAGCTAAAGCTAGTGCTGAAAATATTTAGTTTTAACTTTTTTCTTACAAATATTTTATCATTAGCAGTTGCCCCGTAATTCCAAGTTTTATATGTCAACTTGAATTAATATTGAGTATTTCTTGCTAGACAACTAACTCTAAGCTATAACCCTATCTCAAGTCTCATGCAACATCATCTTTATTAGAGCTTACAAATATTACAGGGTATAGAATACCACATAGCAAAACATATTGTGTTATAATGGTATGTATTATTTGTTTATTCAGCTACCATGAGGATCACGAGGTGCTGACGGAGGACAGCGGAGCTCTCACCAAGTCCTCTTCCTCGTCATCAAACAGCCATGACACTCACACAAATACCAACAGCAGCGTTCAGTGGTCACCCATTCCCGTGAACACACACCTTCTGCAGAAAAACAGTTCTCACCAATGGCAATCCATGTCTGATCTCAGACTCACTGAGAGTGAAGTTCGTAGCAGACGTACGCTCGCCCATATAATGAATGAACTAATACAGACTGAGAAAGACTACGTGCTGGCATTGAAGTTAGTTGTAGAAAAATACATTCCGGAAATGAACAGAGAAGATGTGCCCCAGACTCTAAGAGGCAGTAGGGGAATTATTTTTGGCAATATCGAGAAAATCTACGACTTTCATAATCACTTCTTTTTGAAAGAGCTTCTAGAATGCGATAAAGAACCATTTAGAATCAGCCAATGTTTCTTGGAGCACGTAAGTGAAAGTAAAAGTTGTGGTTATGTGTCTGTCTGTTTAACAATATCTGAATGAGTGAGTGATTAATTACCATACCAAGGAAATTCTACTTGGTGAGGCCACAAAAGAAAGTCAATAAGAAAGTTTAGTGCTCATCACCTAAAATTCTATCAACCGGACAAGGTTATGCATATTTTAGCATTTGAAATTAAATTATGGAATTATCACCAGTGCTTGAGACTTTCCCTAAGCAGTTATAACTTTGAGAAAATATTTTAATGACATAACCTATGATGAGTCATATAACGCAGTCAAGAAGAAGCAGTTTAGATAGTGTAGCATGATTCAGTGACTAATACAACTAAGCCCCAATATGTCTCCATTCTTATCTCAATTTAGTAGCTCCCACCATTTCTTTGTATATTTGTTTTGCTTAAAACCTTACTTTTTCACAATAATGCGTAATATTTTTGTTGATATAGGATCAGTGTTTTATTAATTTTTATCTGTGACTTCAGGAAAAGGAATTTCTGATGTATGCTCTCTACAACAAAAACAAACCAAAATCAGACAGTCTTATGGTTGATCACGGGACATTATTCTTTCGGGTACGTATGCACTAGTGAATTATAAGAAATTAATTTGCTTACATGTTTTGCTATGGTAAAGATGAGGAATAAATTTGCTTATGCGTTATTTCAACCTCTGTTATATTTTGTCTTATAGAAATTACTGGTAGATATAAATAAGTTACTCTACCAAAGTATTTGCGTTGAGAACGTTTTGACTTAATAGAAAATTTGCCGTAAAGCACTCTTACACATCGTATTGTTCAAAAGATCAAAGCAGCATTCAATGATTTAAAATACCTCATGGCTTGTTAGTTTCTCTAGTACTAAATTTAGTGTCTAATTGCACTCCTATTGTTGTAATACAATCCAAGAAAATTTTTCTGTTCAACTATTTTTATTGCAACGTGAAACTCCAGTCTGTGTTTGTATGTAGTTTTAAGGAGCTGAAGTAGTCAGTAATTTGAGTCGTATATTTCTCATGTGTTATATAAATGCAGCTGGTTGCCTGAGCTGCTCAGTTTCATTACTAGCAAATATTCACAAAACCTTAACTTATATTAGCAGAGATGCAAACAATATTCCATAAATTGCTCATTTTGTTTTGTGAGCTTATTTTAGAACTCAGTCTACATCTTAGACTAGCTAACTGGTGAATATCTCAGACTAGCTAACTGGTGTATATCTCAGACTAGCTAACTGGTGTATATCTCAGACTAGCTAACTGGTGTATATCTCAGACTAGCTCACTGGTGTATATCTCAGACTAGCTCACTGGTGTATATCTCAGACTAGCTAACTGGTGTATATCTCAGACTAGCTAACTGGTGTATATCTCAGACTAGCTAACTGGTGTATATCTCAGACTAGCTCACTGGTGTATATCTCAGACTAGCTAACTGGTGTATATTTCAGACTAGCTAACTGGTGTATATCTCAGACTAGCTAACTGGTGTATATCTCAGACTAGCTCACTGGTGTATATCTCAGACTAGCTAACTGGTGTATATCTCAGACTAGCTAACTGGTGTATATCTCAGACTAGTTCACTGGTGTATATCTCAGACTAGCTCACTGGTGTATATCTCAGACTAGCTAACTGGTGTATATCTCAGACTAGCTAACTGGTGTATATCTCAGACTAGCTCACTGGTGTATATCTCAGACTAGCTCACTGGTGTATATCTCAGACTAGCTAACTGGTGTATATCTCAGACTAGCTAACTGGTGTATATCTCAGACTAGCTCACTGGTGTATATCTCAGACTAGCTCACTGGTGTATATCTCAGACTAGCTAACTGGTGTATATCTCAGACTAGCTAACTGGTGTATATCTCAGACTAGCTAACTGGTGTATATCTCAGACTAGCTCACTGGTGTATATCTCAGACTAGCTAACTGGTGTATATCTCAGTGCTATTCTATTGTTGCAGAGTCTACAGACAAGTATGGGTGACAAGATGGATCTGTCCAGCTATCTGTTGAAGCCGGTACAGCGCATGGGCAAGTACGCCCTCATTATCAAGCAGATACTCAAAGAGTGTCCTGAGTCTGCAGCTGAATACCAGGACTTGACGGCAGCGCAGGAAATGATAAAGTTCTGTCTTCAGCATGGCAATGACCTTCTTGCTATGGATGCACTCAAGGTGGGTACTGAATACTTAAAGTAGAAACAATCACAATATGCACTTGTAATTCAAAAGATATTTTTTGTAAAGCAATTGTTGAGTTAAAAGCATTAAAGTAAAACATCTTCTAGCAAATGGAAAGTATAGTCTACAGACACAGTTGGTAAAACTAGTGTAAACTTACTATATCTTTTGCCACTAGGACTGTGACGTGAACCTGCAAGAGCAAGGCACCCTCTTGCTTCAAGGAGAACTGCTTTTACAAAAAGGAAAAAACAAAGCTGTTAAGAGGCATCTGTTTCTTTTTGATGATTTGCTTGTGTTTGCTAAATCAAAGAGGTTAGGAGCTGCAACTGACGAATACACTTATAAAACAAGCTTGAAGGTGAGCAAAACAATATTATGGTGCATCTTTCACTTTGAGTAAAACTCTACCTGTAACATTGCTGCTGCTTCAGACAATCATGTAATAATATTTAGGTGTATTTACTTGGAGAATATTTGGACTTTGATCCTTTTGTTGGTTGCTTATGCTGAGTTGAAAAGCTATTAGATAACTAATCTAATCAATATCAAAGGCAGCCTCATGATAATGGCTTAGCGATTAGCATTTAGCATCGAGGAACCTGCTGTTCTATTTGCAGGTTTCTAGGTTTATAATACAAATCGTACTAACATTGTGGCAAAGATTAAGTGATGTGATTAAAGTAAGGATTGATTATTGCAATATTCAAAATGAGAGGGCAGATAACTCTCCCACAACTTACTAATTGTTATGTAATCCATATTGCCTATTATAAAGTTACCAAATATGCTTGGTAAAAGCGTAATATATTTTGATAAAGAGAAAGTTTCATAATTATGTTATATAGAGAAAAATAACTTGAAAAACTATATTTCCTTTGAGTCAAGTTATGTTGGCTGTACAAATTAAGAGCGGACAACTCAAAATATTGGTTTTTCCTAAACTAATTGTTGCAGTATTTAGTTTACACTGCAGCACATAAATAGTTGTATTAACTTATCTGTTTATGTATGTTATATATATGAGTGTATTTACTTTGATTTTAGACAGTAGACTTGGGATTGACTGAGAATGTTGGTGGAAGTGGGACCAAGTTTCAAATTTGGTTTCGGAAAAGGTCGAGAGAAAATTGGACTTTGCAGGCACCCTGTTCTCAGAGTAAGAACAAATGGGTGAGCACGTTTGAAAAAATCTTGTGGAATCAAGCTCTAAAGAACCGAGAAAGTCGTCTGACAGAGTTGTCCTTCATGGGAATTGGCAGCAAGCCAAGTCTTGATCTAAAGCAGAGTGAAGATAACATTCAAGATAGAACAATCAACACCGGGTTGGCTCAGAAAGGTAGATAGATATATTCTACTAGATTTATACGTGGGTGTATATAACATAATAGTCGTAATACTTATGCTAGATATGTATTCTGTATTTGCTAATGCTTTTGTGTTCAAGGAATTCATGCATTAACTAGTTTCATCTTTGTGAAGCACCATCATGCATGCTGTAAACGACACTTCCTTGTATAGCTAGAAATTTCATCAGTTTTATAATATTATATCAGTGTTTATTATGTGCAAGGAGCTCAGTATTCTATAAAATGCTTTATGTTATCGTCCTTAGATGAGCTGCTATACAAGACTAGGTAGGCAAAATGATACTCTCCCTCACGGCATTAGTTTTGATTTGATTTGAGACTTTCAAATTTTGTTACGGTCACATGTAAAACACACAGACGTTTCAATGCTGTTATTGTTTTAATAGTTTTTGCTTTTGTATATTTGTTATTTAACCATGTATAGCAATATATCAATTTGCATAGTATCATAACACAACTCATTAGATCGATCAAATGTGAAGTTGAAACGATACTTTAGCTTCACTGTTCAATTGATCTTTTTATGTAACAAATTTAGCAAGTACCTATAACGTGTAGTTTAAGTTCATTCGAATAGACTTTGACCTTATTTGTTGAAATTTCTGTCTCACTAACCATTGTAATAATTTGTACTCCTTTGTTTGATATCTTTGACATTTGTTAGTTCATATCAAGTTGTGCAAAATTATTATTTTATTTTGTAGCAATTCAGATGAAATCTATGCCAGAGTCTGGAGCGTGTGACTCAGGAAAGTCTCCGTTCTTCTTTGCCAGAAAGACTAGCGCTACTAGCAAGTCTAAGGCTCCACTATCTGCACACTCTAGTCATTCACACAGTTCCTCTGTCAAATCATCTCGCACTTCACCAGCTCCTTCCAATCACAGTCGTAGTCGTAGTCAGAGTGATATTCACAGTCCAAAGCTATTGGATGTCAACCAACCAGTCATTCGATCCTCCTCACCGTCAAATGGTAAATCGTTTATTTGCCTTTTGTTATGTAATTAGAAATAATAAGTGTTTTATAACACAGAATTACACTATCATTTTTATAAATTCCAAAGATATTGAAAATACCAACGAGTTTAAATTTTCCTGACATTTATTTTTTGTATCTGTGACACATGATCTATTCACTTCTATTTGTAAATAATAAGTTCATATTACTCTTTCCTTTTATAGGTGTTAATATTATTTTTTTCTAATGTAGGATTAATCACTCGCTCTAACAATCCGTCCCCCTCTTCAAGCAGTTCAGGGTCTGTACAGAGTCAAGGTCAACAGCTAGCTAAGCCTGTCACTCCTAACGCTGTGCTAACTCTTCTCCAGGAACCACTGAGTGAGTCAAAGGTGAGAATAGTGGTGTCTTCTGTTATATTCTCGCAAGAAAAAATGTAGTGAAAATAAATTGTCTGAATAGAAACTTACATTGATGCCAAACTTATAAAAAGCTATTTGAGATTTGCGTATTGAATTAATGTTGAATTCTTTGATTAAACACACTACCATTTAGTTTGCTGCTGATACAGGTTTGAGAATGGTGATGAGAACAGACAACTTCTACTAATACTCCTCAACTATATACCTCATCCTGCAGTGTGTATTAGGATCCATGTGAAGACAATAAACTCCTGCATTTAACTTTTGCTGAAGTATTAGTATGTTTACATTATACATATGTAAATTCTTCGTTACCTAAAAAAATTATTTTATAAGTCATTGAGAATTTAACGGCAAACATAGAATTACACTAGCAATATATTATACTATCTTGTTTCTGTATGGTATCATGTT
Source organism: Bugula neritina (assembly GCA_964035545.1). NCBI lineage: Eukaryota > Metazoa > Bryozoa > Gymnolaemata > Cheilostomatida > Bugulidae > Bugula > Bugula neritina. The sequence continues at coordinate 8,633,121 of OZ037769.1, read as the reverse complement.
TATTTTTGGTAATGGACGAATTAAAGGTTGAGCTATAATCAATAAGCGTAACAAAGTTACTATACACATGGCTGGAGCAAAGCAATGCTGTGATTTAGTGTACAAGTCTATTGCAAATTTCCTGTTACAAGTTATACATTTCTTTATAGTCTGTATGATCTTGCAGATGTTTTAATGCTCAACTCTATATTTTTGTAAAAGTATACATATTATATGTTATATTACTGTTATATTTATTTATGCTATTAATTGATATTTTTATGAATAAAACTGAATGTTCATAATGCACATAACTCAATGTGTTTTAAAGCTAATCAAAGTTAGTGTAATTTACAATGTTTGTCTGCTCCATCCAGTATTTACAGTAAATGACTGCTCAATGCACATTATGGAAAAGTAGCACATCTATGGTATTATTAGAGATTTAAAAGGGATGTTGTAATGTAAAAGCAGGAACTTTATTTTCTAGAAGCCGTTCTACAACCCAAAGCAAGAACAGCTTGGTAAATATTTTTGTACTCAAATGATTTGGGCTAAAAAGATACAGTTTAATTCTTTTTAGAATAATGTCAAATGATGAAAACAATGAATTGAGAATGCAAAGTTATTTTTTATACACTTAAATCACCATGAGGTCAAACTAAGGTGGCACCTCCTAACTACTGTGTCAAAATGTCATCATGGCCAAGGTTGAAAAGTTTAAAATCTCTCAATTTTCTAGAATTCTATTTGTTGCACAAAAGACCTATATAATCTGACTCAGATATGTCAACATAATATATACTTGGAAAAGAACAGTATGTACAAAATTATCGTAACATGCTTATTATTTAAATAGGTGTACAAATTACCCAGCCAATCAGATAATAGTGTCACCAAACCATACAAAACCCAGCCAGTGTATGTCCCTACTAAAGAGTTAATGCAAATATATACCAGATTGGTGGTGGTTATAAAACTTCGTATAACATATCATTTTAACTCTTGGATCATTGGTTGTCATATTCATACTGCAGAACAGGTAGATACTAATGTGAAAGAGGCTATAAAAGTGAACAAAAGCTGTGGCATTATGTTATAATCTACCAGAGATGGTGCAGATGGGCAAGCTGGAAACTTGGTTTAAATATGCATAATTTCAGTTTGGAATAGAATAGCATACATGTAAATCTACATTGTATTATAATACTTACTCAAAAAGGCGGTAGTTGTCATTGAAATTGCTATACTGTAAAGTCCTTTTTTTACTTTCAAAATCCAACAAAAAAGAGCATGGTTTGTTTGAACTAACATCATTATACTGTTTGGTTTAGCAATGCATATCATGGACATGGTAAATATTTTAACATTCAAAGTAAATTTACGAAGCCTCAGGTATCACGTGTAAATTTCTAATATCGGTGGAGCCATACAGACCTGTATTCTTATAACTCACTTTTAGAGTCTTATTAGAAGCCAAAGATGGCTGGAAAATTTTTGCAAGGGGTGAGAATGTTAGTTTTTATTAGCCTGATTTTAATATTGCAAGAAGCTGTTTGCACAGATAATTATGACAGTAATCACTGCTGCAAATGTACTCCGACAAGGAAAACAATCCCCATAATCATGGGTATGATAGTGGCAGCTGGAGTCGGCATGGTATTTGGTGGACCAGCTATTCTTGGTATGTAGCAATTATACAGTATGAGTTTATGAATTTATATTATAAATAAATTTTAACAAATATTATTTTTAAATTAAAAGAAATACACATTTACATTTGATTAGACTATATGTTGAAAAATAATCAAAACAACTTGCTATATTATGTACCTATAGAACTTTCTTTTAGTTACATTACGGGGAGATGGTTTACCTTGTTTATATATTTGAAATCTTCTCTTATAGCTGCTGCATGTTGTGTATAATTATATCTATATTGCTTTTTCCTTAACTATTCTTTTCCTGCAGTGATAGCACACTTATATGAACGATGTTCTGAAGAGTTGTATCTAAGCAAGGAAATATTTCATTTATATGTTTAACTTTTATTTACTCATTGATTCGTCTTGAAATAAAAGGTCCAAGGACACAACTCTACAATACCAAAACGCATGATTTCTATCAAAATGCAATACAGAAGCAACTATTTAAGTAGAGATCATGACCTAAAAACGGTAAAATATGTTTAGTTTTTGCAAAGTTTATATGGCAGGAATCTTGCATAATCGAATAACTTTGGTTGTTGCAGTTCTACAACAGCAATTCATTGTCATTAAAGGCTTTTCTAGATACTTGATCATCTCGTAACTCTAACTATTAGCCTTAGAAACAACTATCTGCTCAGATATCAACTATAGTTCCCACAAAGTTTATTTTTAAACAATTGAGGCTCGTAATCTGGAGGTAAAGGAGTCTAAGATTTGCTTGTAAATCATACTACTTAGTATCCTCTGATTATATTATTTTATATTTTAGCTGCTGTTGGATTTGGACCCGGAGGTGTGGTTGCTGGATCATTTGCTGCTGCTATTCAAGCACAAATTGGCGCTGTGGCAGCTGCATGGAAGTGTTTTTGCTGCCTTACAATCAATTGGTGTGTTAACTATATATAAATTCAAAGCCAAATTTGTTATATAATACATATTAAATATAAAAGAAAAAATAGAATTAATGTACATAGAAAACTGTTTTTGTTGCATCCTATCATGAAGCTGCATGTTGAGGAGTTGTTTAGAAATGCTACAGATTAATAATTTAAAATTATTATATTATTAACCAGCATGTTCCATGCATATGATGTCACACAATAAAGTTATCTTTATTGAGTAACTATATAATCTCCAACCATACTAGATAAATCTCAAATATAACTTCATAACTACGTAGGACAGAATTTGTAGAATTAATTATTTATATTGGAATTGCAGGAGCAGCCGGTTTTACTGGATTAGCTTTTTATGGATTTTCAGCTGCTGTAGCAACGGTTGGATTAGCTGCAGCTAAAGTGCTGACTGATATGTTTGGTTATGAGTGTGTGTGTAAGTGTGTGTAAGTGTAAGTGTGTGTAAGTGTGTGTAAGTTTGTGTAAGTGTGTGTAAGTGTGTGTAAGTTTGTGTAAGTATGAGTTTGAATAACAGCCTTTTCGAAACCCACCTTCTGTCAAAGCTTTAATATGATATATTAAAGTCTAAAATTTACAAATTACCTATTAGAGTAAGATTGTGTTAGCTTTGAAACTTAATGTTAAAAAATTACTCTGAGGGCTTTACCAGTACAAATTTTGAATACAATGAATATTATATTAGGTCTTTTAAAATATTAAACTATGGAATGCACTTTTTTATAATTGCTTTTATTGTATATGTTGAATGTATAATATTCAGATTTTAAAATTAGTTATTATTGACTCAATCTGATTTTATTGGATTATTTTCTGATGTTGTACTTGTTGACATGTAGGTATTCTTTTTGCGTGAAAGTATTATTTTTGATGATACAGCTGTGACTATAATTTCAACTTTTTAACCATGTAAGGGTGATTACACATATTGAATCAACATCTAAGTCGGTATTTAAATAAAACTTGAAACCATGAACAGGCTAATAAAACCTGCATTGTTTAAGAATTAACTTCAGGTCAGGTCAGGCTTATTTACCTGCTACTGGTACGATGAAATTCAGTACCACCTGTTTACATGAAGGGGGGTAGGTGTCTCAGGGCGGACGAGCTTTTTGAAAGCCAACGGCCATCTACCAAATGAAGCTGAGATCCCACTAGGCAATTGTACTCAGCGCTGCTTGTACTTTTGACAGTCCCCTGCACCTGAAAATACCCACAGACGTATTGGCCATGCCTTTCCTCTGAGATCGGGTAATACCAGGCTGAAAAAGCTCTTGATCAGTGTTAGGACCACCCAAAGTAGCTTTAAATAGTCCTGGCAGCATCTTCAATCATCTAGCACAAAACTATTCAATGAAGAGTATAACTGAGTCTATGCTCTGCATAATAAACAAACCCAGAATAAGGTAGTTATCGGTTCTGAGTCATGAGTTTATGGTGATAAAACTCATTTTATACCTTTTGGTAAGGGCAACGGGGGGGGGGGGGGGGGCACAACAGGCCGAAATTTGCATTTGTTACTCTCATTCGTCTGTTTTTCAGGTTACTAGTTCAATAATATCTAGTCTTAATGCTGCACCTGTTGTCTATTATACAGGTACCAGTTTGTTGTTTCTATCTCTCTCACAACTTTCAGAATAATGAAATTTATATGACGAAAAAATTGGCCCATTGCGCCTCGGTACCGAGGTACAATGGGCCACTGGGTGAGACACAACAAATATATTGAAACTTTGCGTATTTTGTTACACCTGATCTTTATCTATTTAATATTACAAATAAATAAAGATACTCTTTCAGACCTACAGCAAAATTCATGTTTTAGCTGTACAGTTTGTGCCACTACAGATAGCAGAGAAAGGCAAAATCAAACGTACATCACTCGGTTCTACAGTGCCATGGATCCTTCATCGGCTACAAATTATGTTTTTACATTATATTTTTTTATATATTTAATAACACTTACAAACCTATATAACACCAAAGCCACTGCTATGTTTGCTTTATGTTTTACGTTGTGTTTAGCATGTTGATTTTCTTAATGTAAAAATTTGAATTTAATATTGTGCTGAGGAGTGCTGAAGAGGCATGCAACTAATAGTAGCACAATAAAAAAACATCTAATTAAATTGCTCTTTTTTCTTAATAAAATATGTGCTCGTCATTGTACATATAATAATTCGAGCACTCTTTTATCTGCTGTTTAACAAACTCACATTACAGCTATATATATATATATATATATATATATATATATATATATATATATATATATATATAAATATATCTTTACGAGCTAGTAATTTGATTATAAATAGGTATACGAGAAACATTGTTGATTTATTACTTTATTAGGTAAAGTAATTATACTGATATTTCGGGTACCACTGTACCCATCTTCAGAGTAGCAATGAATGAAATTCAAAAATTATTACGTTACGTTAGACGTTATGCATGACACAAAGAATATATATATATATATATATATATACAGGGATGTAGTGGTACCCATACGGTCCCATACGCCGTATGGCCTAGAAGAAAATAGACTGTTCTAGGCCATACGCCCGTATGGGCATATTTTTGAAAGATGATTAGTGCACAGGATAGTTTGGGCATCCTCACTGAGAATATCATAAATTTCGCTAACAATCTAATTTAAGTTCTTGTTATGTTAATGCTATGTGGGTGGCATGCGTGTTGCCTACTTGTGATTGTTTAGCCTGAGATTACACTATGAATACTATGCAGCTATCAACATTGCATCTTCTTATCTCTACGTGTTCACTGAAGCGCGAAGTGCTGTGCATTGGTGATTACTAAGGAAAAAATCTTTCATTTTCAGTGTATAAATCACTAACTTGTAGAAAATCTATGAAGGCTATTGACAAGATTGAACAAAAAATTTACCATGCATAAATTTCTCAGGTTTCCGACAGTGTTTGTTCTATTCAAATACCATGCTTTCCTGCTGAGATATTTGGCAGGGACTGAAAAATAAATTTTTCAGGTAAAATTGGCCAAAAATGGGTAGATTTTTGTCGATAACTTTGCAAAAAAATATTGAAAACTCAAAAAACAGGTGCTCTGAGGAACAGGAAGATCTAAAACATGGTTTTTAAATTTTAATTCTAGCACAATTAAGTGAGGTTTTATTTGGCAGGACTGAATTCTTATAATATACTAATAATGTGGCCTCAGCAAGGCAGTGACAGCTAGAAGGTGGCCCTTATCTATCATGTGTGAACTTGCATTTTGTCAATAAGCAATGGAATTTGGAAATAACCAACATGAAATCCAGAAATAAAATCAAAATGTCTTCAAGAAACAGTACCAGGTGTGTAGGAGAGGCTAATGAAAATTTCTCACTGAGGTCTACAGGTACTATATCCACATTTTGGTCAAAAACCTAGCATTATTGCATGTTAATTATCAATGCAATAAGGTTTTGCAAACTGTACACCACCATAAGTAACCTTTTATGTTTGATTGTACTAACGCCTGGCTTTACATTTAATCCTCTTCTAGGTTAACACATATTAAACCTGTCAAATTTGTTCTTTTGGGGTATATTTCCTTGATGTATCTAGTGGAAGCTCAGGGGTTTTATTTTAAAACCAAGTTAACATACTTTTCTTGGGTGTGCTTTATATTGTGTGTAAGGAGGTGTGGCGGTATCACCTTATGGATTAGACTAGTACTCTAATAAACTCCAAATAGGTTTTCAACCAATTTCTGCTTGCCAATGAGTTATCAACTCAAATTGCTCTTTATAATTAACCAACACACATTTTCTGATTAGCAATCTTCCTCTGTTCTGATCTATTATTCTTTTTCTGTGCACAGCACTGTATTAGTTATTTAAAGTAATCAGGTTGCATTTGGAGAGCACTTGTTACCTGCCTCTATCCTTCCATCTTTTTGAGATATTCAGCAATTTTTCTGTACAGGTTGGACTTAGTGTCAGAATAAACCTAACTGCAGTTGAGTAAGACTAATTACATTACATTACAGTCAACAGGTATGGGACAAGACTGAATATTTATATAGTTTGCAGCAATGCCCAGTCGTCATGTAGCTGGTATGGTATGAAAATAATAGCGAGGTGCACATTTCAACACAGATTTTTTTCAGAAGAATTATAATTCACAATGGCTTTAAATTGCATAAATTTGCATCAGAAGTGCTCTGAGGGCTTCGGTGGCTGGGGCGCTGCCCCGGACCCCGCCGGGGGCCTGGGCGGCCCCCTGGACCCCCCCCCGGCCTGAGAGTATGGCCAAGAATATTTTTACCACTACAACCCTGTATATATATATATATATATATATATATATATATATATATATATATATATATATATATATATGTAGTTTTTATAATTAAAAATGAATCAAAAGAACTCAATATTTCGAAAAATAGAGTATTTATATTTGGTATTGATACAATTTTGGATATAAAAATAAACTTAGATCTTCATATATATATATATATATATCCAGAACAGAACAGAGCACCATGGTCCACACCTTAGCAATAGTAGAAACTTATATTTCTACTAATGCATATGTAAACTCAAGCTAGAGTGCTCAAGTGATTTTAGAGGCCACATAAGAGTGATGAGCTTTGCAAAATGCTAGCAGTTTGGGTTTGTGACCATGGTTAAAGTGCTCAATCACCGAATATTATTGCTGAGCATTATATCTATATAAGCTTTGATCACCTTGTGCCAATTGTTGGAAATATTGCATGCATTGACCTTTCCTGTCCTGCTTCAAAATAATATCTCATTAATCTTGATTTGCAGAGAAACCTGAGACAGCGCATTTTAATTGAACAGAAATCGGCAAGTTTTAGTATTTACAAAGAGTTGTCTCCTTTAAATTGCAAAAATAGTTATTAGAAGCACTATGAAAAGTCAGTAAACTATACTAAAAACAATTTTAAAATATTTTTATTTTTTGAAATAATTAGTAAAATGTTTATTATTAATAAAATTGTAAAGGTTTAAATTTTTGGTCATACGCTAGGCCGGTCAAGTTTATTATAGCCTAAATTCCGATAAAAATTAGATTCTGTTCAACTCTGTGATTTTTCTTCAAATGTAAACTTCTAGTTGCAATAAAATAAATAAGACAGTTGTGCTTGCTAAGAGGACTTATTTCGATTTGCATAATTTTTGTTGAAATTTTTGTTTATTTGATGTTTTAGTTTTGAGTTATATTAAAAGCTTAAGGCAAAGGTGCTAAAATAAAACTAAAAGTAAAAGTTAGAGTAAAACTAAGACTTAGACTAAGCTTTTTTTACTAAAAGTAAATATTACTAATACTTAAACTTAAAGTTGAAGTAAGTAAGACTAAAATTAAAAGTAAATTTAACTTAGAATTAAACACTGTTACTCAAGCTCAAAGTTGATAATAACAACTCAAAAGAATATTAATAAGTAATAACTATAAGTATAAGTATAACTATAACTATAAGTATCATAATCATTATAATTTAAGTTTAGTATGAGTATCAGTCATAATTATCATTATCATTATGTTAATTATGGATTATGATAGCTATTTTCTCATCCATTTAATGGTCTTGAAAGTTGAAGTAAGAATATTGGTAAATTCTAGATCTATGGCTATAAGTTACGAGTATAAGCGTAGGCTACTATTACAAACTGAGACTATAGAAATATTCATATTAATATTATTAATATAATATTAACTTTGAGTTATGCTTATTTATTTTGATTGAGTTTGACTGATGGGATAGTAATATGAATATGAGATAATTTCTACTATGATTATATTTTAGTTTATTTAATGAATACTAATGATATTAGATTTAATAATAATTATGATAATGATCTTGATAGTCATACTCTCTTACTCATTTAATCATTAGGAGTGATGATTTAGGTGAAAAGTTATCATAATGACTTCATTTATACTTAAGTTCGTTTGAAAATAGAAATGGTTATTATGATTCAATTCAATAACTTGTCGAAGTCAATATAATTAATTTCTCAGTTGACATTTTCAAATAACCTGCTTTGGTGACTATAGGCTTACAGTCCTCAAACAACTGTGTATTCTCATCAATGTTGCTTGGGGTGTGACTAAAATGGGTGGCCACCCAGTGTCGCGGTCCGTGACACCCACTTTAGTCAAAAGGGGGTAGGGGTTTGACTAAAATGGGTGTCGCTAACAATTTCGTTTTATTTTCAGATTTTTAGACAGTTGTGACTGTTAAGATTACTGTTAAATAAATCTTCAGTGAGTAATGAACATTTCACAATCGTTTAAACCAAAATACACAAATAAATAGTGATAACATTGAAATAATTGTAGCAAAACAGCCTCGTTAAGAGTTATGTGTTCTTGTCAAAATATCAATGTTCAGCTCAATTTCATTGTTATATTTGAGATCATAGACATGCTGACTTATGAAACATATACTTTAAACTATTAAAGATGCTGTGAGCAATATTAAAAAACGAAAATGTTTACAAAGTGTGAAAATAAAACTAAAAATCTTTGCGACACCCATTTTAGTCAAAACAGCCACGCGTGACCAAAATGGATGTCACGATGATTTTTGCTTTATTTTTAGCTTTATGGGTGGTTTTGGATACTATAAATTATGTCACATTGAATATTTTACTTGCTTTTACTAATTAAGATTATTAAAACTTTTAATATTCGTAAATATTGGGGAAAAGTGATAAAAACAAAACTAAGAACAAAGGGAAGATAACTCTAGAGAGTGTCACTGATAGTTTCGGTTTTTATTATATTTTATTATTATTGTAAATTATCATATACTGCTACTGTAATTTGGGGTGAAACAGTTAGAATGTATTAGAGTTTTTCTAAGGTCTTGATCAACAACGAATTTAACAACAAGAATTGCCAAAAAGCTAAAAAATAAAGTAAAAATCACCGTTACTCCCATTTTAGTCATTGGGGGGGGGGGGGGGGGGGTTGGTTTGACTAAAATGGGTGTCACAAAGATTTTTAGTTTTATTTTCACATTTTGTGAACAGTTTTGTTTGCTAATATTGCTCTCAGTATTTTTACTATAGTTTAAAGTATGTGGCTCGTGAGTCAGCATGTCTAAAAAATGAAAAATACCAAAGGGATTAAGTTAAAATACATGTATTGAATTCTTCACGACACTCCCTAGTTTTTGACCCCAAGAATTTTCAAAATGACTTTAATTCTATTTATTCTTGTGTTGCAGTTTCATACCTTTTTAATTAGCTGAGTTTGTGTAAAAATGCAAAGTCAGTTTGACGATGTCAATTGTAAAGTTATATCTGTCCTCAATGCTAATTGCAAATAAAAATTCATGTGACACCCATTTTAGTCATTCTGGGTTATTTTAACTAAAATGGGTGCCGCAAAAATATTTAATTTTTTTTAAACTTTCTGAACACTTTTGTTTTTCCAATATTGCTCCCAGCATTTATACTAGTTTAAAGTATATGTTTTATAAGTTGGCATGTCTATGATCACAACAACAATAAAAATAAGTGAAAATTTCATTTTTGATAAGGAAAGATAACTCTTAACAAGTTTCATCATTATTTATTTATGTTTTTTGGTTGAGACGATTGTGAAATGTTCATTATTTACTGAAGATTTATTTAACAATAATCTTAACAGTCACAACGGCGGTCTAAAACTCTGAAAATAAAACGAAAATCTTTCGCGATACCCATTTTAGTCAAAACCCCCTCTTATGACTAAAATGGTTGTCGCGGACCGCGACACCGGGTGGCTACCCATTTTAGTCACACGCATGTTTTGCTTGTTAGGTTTACAAGAAGAAATGTAGGAATAGGCCTTCCGCACCTGCTAATTTATGACTAGCTTTTTATAAATTCTTCGTTTTTATAGTAATTTGTTTACTTTGTTTTTGTATGTTCAAATGTTTTTGCCATTATTTCAATATTGGTTTGTAGAATATATAAAATGTTGATGAGTAGAGCATGGGCCATCAGACAGCTTTGTCACACCTCCAGTCTTCGCTTCTTCACCAAGGCTTGTGTAATGGTCAGTATTCCTGAGGAAACCCACTGTAAAAGTCATTTTGCACATAGAGTGGGCTCAGCAGGGCACTTTTACTCAACTCAGTCTTCACAGATCGAACTTTCTGCACTCCTTGGTACAGAGGCTATTGAAAGCATTCGCAAAGATAATGTAACGGCGAGTGCCATTAAGAAATTTCGTGCCTGGTCATTAGAGAATAAAAACAAGTCTATTGAAATTCAGACCTCGGTATGTATGCATTTATTATGACTTTTGGTTGTTTATGTGTCATTCAGCTAATGTTTGTTCATTTAATATTGATTTGTTCTCACATATAGTCAGTCATGTGGTGCTGTTACTGCAGAGTTTAGATGCCGTGATAGACGAGGTATGTAGTGACCGAACCATTGGCTATGAAGATTATAAGACCGGTCATCTGTATACACAAATTCTAGACATAGTTCTAGAAGTTGCCAACAATGAGAGTGTCAAGAATTCTATGCTCCGATATTTAAAGCACCAACCTTTCATTTCACTGGGTAAAATTTCTCAGTATGCAGCTCAGCAAAATCTACCTTGGTTGGAGGAATCAGTAAAAGATCAGGTTTGTAGTGATTTTAAACCCTCAACTTGGTATAAAGCCGACATTTTTTATATGGTGAATTCTTGGGTCATCATCATCATTGTCATAGCAGTCTGTCTGTGTGTATAAACTTCAGTTTGCCGATTCTGTTGCTGCAGTTATTCTCTCATTTATAATAATTTGTAGATATACTCTCAATTGTCCAGCTTGTCATCGGGCCATGAAATACTTTTTGCTTTCAATTTTTTAAAATTTGGATTAATATCAAAGGAAGGAAGTCTGTTGTTAGAGTCAAGAACCAAAGGATGCGTAGAGAACATACCTTCTAAGACCATTATTAATGTAAGTTCTTTGTTATATGATGTAATGATATGTCACCCCAGGATCATTGTAAATGTATATCTAATGACATATGTATAGTCATATTATATAGGTCAACTAAGGTTTTATATTCTGTAGTCTGAATAGCTTCGTATAATTTAGATTCTTCACTTGATGGCAATCATGCTGTACAGATCCACTGATCTTATCAAGACACTGATTTATCAACTGAGTAAGCGGCCAACTGTGATAACTATCCAACAGCTCTCCAACCTGTACTACTCTTACTCCACTCTCAAGGTATAAATATTATATACTACTCTTATTCCACTCTCAAGGTATAAATATTTTATAATACTCTTATTTAAACCAAACTAGCCAGTAATGAAAAACAATACATAAAGAAAAACGTTTCATTTTCTATTTCTTACTTATAACAATACTACATGCGTATATTTCTTGTTTTCTCACAGGGATGGCCTATATCTTTACTTGTTATATTGTTAGATTGTGTATCCTCGAGCTCTCAGTTGCCTGGAGATACTAAGTAGTACTGTTCTCCATGACAAGACTCCAATAGACGAAAAGTTCCTACTACGAATCATGCTATCCATAGGCAAACTCAAATGGGACAACCCTACGGTCATCAATGCAGTCTGTTCACGTATTGCGTTAGTGCTTGCCTTTATTATCTCAATACTGAATACATTCTTGTTTAGTAACGGCTCAGAACCCTTCAGTTTGAACTCTACCTTATTTATTTAAGTGAATAATTAATACATAATGTAATATTGCAAAAGCTTATTATAGAAGGTTTATTTTAATCTATGCTTTTACATATCTGGATGTATTATACTAAACTTTCTATTTTCTTTAATGTTATTTGTTTGTTTTGATTTTTAGGATTGTTTTATGCATTTTATTATTTGATGACACTTTTGTATATGTTTATGTATAGAGATCCTTCACAGTTACCAGTGGAATCCTTCACTAGTCTGTTAGTCACCTGCAGTATTACTGGCACTATGCCAGCTAATGTAAAAGCAGCCGTCATACACCAACTCAAGGTCTGGTTTATTAGTTTACTATTTCTCTTTTTTCTCACTCATTGCTTTACTTATTTTTTTCAATTATCAAAGTCTTCTAAAAATAATTCATTTTATTTTTTAGATTTTAATGAGAATAAATTTGTATTGTATTGCTAGCATGATATTCACCTGTGTGTGAACATTGATTACCCAAGAAAATTATAAAGTGACGTTATAATGCTGTGTATTAGTACTATATAGAGATGTTACACTACAATGTATTAGTACTATATAAAGATGTTACACTACAATGTAATAGTACTATATAGAGATTTTACACTACATGTATTAGTATTATATAGAGATGTTATACTACAATGTATTAGTACTATATAGAGATGTTATACTACAATGTATTAGTATTATATAGAGATGTTATACTACAATGTATTAGTACTATATAGAGATGTTATACTACAATGTATTAGTACTATATAGAGATGTTATACTACAATGTATTAGTACTATATAGAGATGTTATACTACAATGTATTAGTACTATATAGAGATGTTATACTACAATGTATTAGTACTATATAGAGATGTTATACTACAATGTATTAGTACTATATAGAGATGTTACACTACAATGTATTAGCGCTGACTTAGAATTTTCCGTGTAGGTGGCCGGTGCTGACCCCAAGTACTGCCAGTCGTATCTCAAGCAGATCTGGTCTCTGCTGGTCTTCAACATCAAGTCAGAATCTATTATCAAAGATCTCTTAACAGAGGATAGGATAGCACAGTTGAGTAAGTTACTTGTTTACTAGAGATCATACTATAAGCTATATATTATATACGTAGACATTAGACAATATAAGTATAATGGTCAGGTAGCACAGATTGGTGCACAAGACATGCTATAATATCCATGCAAAAATATGTTATACTTTAACTTCAGAATTATAGTCTAGATTAGAACAAAGATCAGCTTTTTAGATATTAACTCATTTATATTTATGGTCTTACTGATTTTAATCTATAATATATATCTTATAAATACTTTTCAACGCTGTTTGTCACAAGCTCAGTTAAATTTTACTCTCCACTTACATTCAACGGACTAAAATTTTAACTTTAAAGCACGAGCTATAAATTCTCACCATACCTTTTAGATACAATACTTAGCTTTAAAGTAATATGATTAAAACTGGATTAATTTGTTTGATGACTTGAATGATCTTTAACAAATTTTTTTGTTTAACTTTATATATCACTAAACTCTATTACTAAACTTGCCTCTAACCTTGCTGCTTCTCATGGCTCTGTTCTAGCCTCTGCTGACTTGTCACAGCACACAGTCATAGACCTGTATGGCAAGTTACTGAATGTCGCTACTGCTGCCAAACTAGAGTATAACTTGGAGTTTCCAGAGGCATTGAAAACAGTATCTGTGGTGTGTATGTACAGTATCTGTGGTGTGTATGTACAGTATCTGTGGTGTGTATGTACAGTATCTGTGGGTGTATGTACAGTATCTGTGGTGTGTACGTACAGTATCTGTGGTGTGTATGTACAGTATCTGTGGTGTGTATGTACAGTATCTGTGGTGTGTATGTACAGTATCTGTGGTGTGTATGTACAGTGTCTGTGGTGTGTATGTACAGTATCTGTGGTGTGTATGTACAGTATCTGTGGTGTGTATGTACAGTATCTGTGGTGTGTATGTACAGTATCTGTGGTGTGTATGTACAGACTTGGTACGAAGTGTGGAGATTGTTTTAATGTTATTAATTGCAGTTCTAGACTTGCCTCTGTGACTATTCAATAGCTTTGATATCATTAATTAGTGGAATATGAGCTAACTGAACTGCCCTTTTAGCTATTCAATATATTCTATTACCTTGTTATATAATTATAGCTTGGTTTCTTACTGGCTTTACACAAAGTCAGTTTCATACATGTTGCTCTTTTACATTAGTACTTACCTCTGTCGATAGATATTTGGTTTCAGAATTTATAGGCGGAAATTTGGCGATTATTAGAGTAAATGTATTCATTAGTTATAGCTGCTTTACAATAACATGTCCAGTGTAACTGCACGCATGTTTTATCTGTTGTGTGTTTTAGAAACCACCCATAAATTTATCCAAGCATCACGTTGAGTTGAGCAGAATGCTGTGCGAGTGCTTAGGGTGTAATTCTGCCCAAATTCAACAGAGCGTTTGGTATCCAACAGGAAATGCTATTGGTAAGGTGTAGGGGATAATTTGTCAAGTTTGCTGAACTGTATTATAAATTGCGTTGATGATTTCAATTTGTTGTTGGGATGTATCTAGTTTATTCTTCAAAGAGTTTTCTTCTTTTCGCAGACTTCAGATATTTGTATGATACTAAAGAGAAAAAGGTTGTCTCTCCACATAAATATATTTTACCACTTGATGTGGAAGACCTGTCAGAAAAAACTAGAACACCGGAGCATATGAGATGGTAAGCCGGTAGATTTTTATACGTCTAATAAATAGGGGATAGTTACATAAATGTTAATACATGCAAATTTTGGGTCACTTTTATTTATTACACACTGAATAGTATAGATGTTTGGCTATTTTATAAAAATCTAATGAAGTATTAGGTCATAAATTTAAACGTTCAGATATTTTTCAAATCTTTCTACATTTTGTCAACTTATCAGTTGAAAAGCTGATAATTTTTGCATCACTGTCGGTGAATTGCTTTCAATTATTTAGAAGAAAACTGTATTCCATATACTTTTATGAAGTCAAGTTTTCTTTTTACAAATAGTACAGTTTTTAATCTTTTAAATGAGATACAAACTACACCAATGTTTATTTGATATTCATAATATAAGCCAAATAGCCTTCAAGTATAGCTGGTCTTATTTTGCAAGTAAAGTCCGTTTGTCAGAAATAAGGGCTTAAGTGTTGCAGGAATACTCCTTTTTTTTTCTCGTACAAATTTAATTTCAGCACATTGAACTACCCCAAATAGCAAAATTCTATGAGCTTTGAGCAATTTTTGCTTTTCTGTCTTAATTTGCTGCTGAACATTACATAAAATAAAATGATTCATCTACAGCTTAGGATGATATTTCAAGAGCTGCTACTGTAGCTTTATAAAAGGCAGCTGTTCAAAATGTTGGTAGTTGGGAAATTAATTGTTCAGAAATTTTTGAAAACGAAATCAAATTTCTAAATTTTTTCTGTGAAAAAACTTTATATATTGAAATCTGTCCAAAAAGGGAAATTGTGCTCTGTTTTACTAGAAAATACTTGCAAGAAGATTGATGGAGGGAATGCATTTGTACTAGACGATAATTTTTACTTTGAGTAATTATCTATTAGTGTGAATCCAGCATTCCCTCAAACCTTTATGTGAGTTTCATATGTACTTCTGTATTTAGTAACTGACAGAACACCTGTTGAGGACAGCACTTAATTTAAAGCTTTGTAAAAGTTATGAGAAAATTCCGAAGCATTTTCAAACGTATATAAATGTATACATTTGTAATGACATATAGAAAACCAATATTACAGCTGTTGCATCTTTTATTCTATTTTTTTTTCTTTTGAAGGTCTTATGTTTTATAAATTGTTTAAAATATTTGCTCACGAAATTTCCTCTATATTTTGTTAAAAATTAAATATTTTGATTTAGCTGAATATGTGTTGTCACAGACAGAATATTTGGCTGAATGAAAAAACAACTATTTAGCAAAGAAGTTTACCTCTAAACGTGTTATACTATCTGTTAATACTAGAGCAATATTTTATGCTAAATGTCGAAGGTGTACAAGAAACTATGTGCCAATTTGTAGGGTTGCAGTGCTAGTGAACACATTTGACCACCAAACAGTAGGTGTATCTGCTGGTAAAACCCTGGATGGTAGGAAGAGACTGGCTGAGTCACAGCTCTCTCAAATGGGGTACCATGTGGTGAATGTAAGCTATTATCTTCTACGGCACTGTATTAGCCTCAGCTTTACAGTTTCATATATCTACTGGGTTGCTTCTGTTTGTATTACAAATTCCAATAGTTCACCAAATGTTAGAATGATCATTTTTGGACCCTATTAAGTAACAGATATTGTCTCTGTCACAGAATGCATTAATTATCATAATTTTGTAGTATTAAGATGCTTATAAATGTATTGAATAAGATATAAATGCAACTAGACAGCATTCCTTAATAGCAAATTTGTTCCAAGATTCAAGGTTATACGATTTTGATGCTGCAGTTTTATGCATATAAACTGGCTGATTTAAGGAATTGTGTAATACTAGAGCTTGTATACATGTTTAGGCTGACAGCTTGCTGTTCTTTGCAAATTCAATTTGCTAAATCAAAATATTGAAATGTTGCAGATTGGAGAAGCTGAATTCAGTTCTGATCCTGATAGAGCCAGAAAGCTGGAGTGGTTAAAAGAAAAGTTGTCCGTAGAATTTAATCACATTTAATATTTTGTACTTATTTATAATACATTTAAAAAAAACTTACTGTAGAAATATGGAGTTGAATAAAATCTCAAAGTTGATCAAGTTTGACGCTTTGACAGAAATACTGAAAATAATAACTTAATAAATTACTAGTTGCCATCATTGCACAAACTTGACAACTAATTCTTGTGTATTTAATTATGTATTCTGTATATTTACTGTTGACATAAGATGTAATATACTTAGATTTGCCTAGTGACTACAATACTAATAGTTAATTGTTAAGCATGTCCCAAAGTTCATCATCATTAGATTTTGGTTTAGACGTGCTTTTGCTGGAAACCTTAGATAGTGGATTGTATGACTCAAAGTCATTAGGGTTAACATTTCTGGGGGCAGCAGTTGCTGCTGAAGGAACAGGCATGGCAGCGGGAGACTCAGCCTGGGAACCACCCACTTGTTCCCTCCAATTCTTCTCCCATTGATCATCGTCAGCGTTGAGCCAGTCTTCACTGTCCATGTCATGAGAAGACAATTCAGTATACCCTGCAATAATACAACAATATTACCTTCCTAATCCTGCCTTGTTACTTGGTCGTACAGGAGACTAAAGAAAATGTATCCTTGCTACATCATGGCAATTGAATTTTATTTTAAACAGAACAAAATTTTCACACACCAGAGTTAGATGCCGCTTTAGTTGCTGGTGAGTCGTTACTCCAATCATCCCATGAAGCGGAGTTAGCTTCTCCTGATGTCTCCTTAGTATCCGTGTCTCCGCCCATCCAGCCAGTCCACGACCAATCCCCTTTACTAGATCTGCAATATAATATGCATATACATAATAATCATATTATACATATACATTGTGCAAGTCATTCTGCTGCCTATGCGGAAATATTATAGACATGTTACTACATATATGTGGCTAAAAATTTGCCATTCAAATTATGAGCAATTAAAATTTCTATGGTTATGAAGTAGGAAAGCTTAAATAAAAATTATTCAGCCATCTTACAATCAAAACCACATGTTCCAAGAGAAAGCCTTTGTGATCAAATCGAGGATAGCATTTAAAGATTTTTTGCCATTCAACATTTCATTAAAGTAAATCTGAAATCTCTGGATTCCTGTCAACATGTAAAACACATAGAGTAGACAAATCCCATTTTATTGAAGGGAAAAGATGTTATTTCAATACAATATGTAAAGCTGCATTGTAATTGAGGTATTTTTTGTGTTCTGCTGTGTAGTATAATATATTATGTTGTACAAAACATTATGTTGGTTAAATTCTTAAGTCTGAGGCTTTCTAATGATACAAAAACATGCCAAATAGCAGAAGACTTTGAAAGGTCATTAGCAGAGTATGGAAAGGGTTGTAATTGTGTGACATATTTTGTTAATCTAAACTATTAAAGTTATATTTCATTATAGTAAATGTGACTTCTTATTGTCATGTTCAACAAAGTAAACTTAACAGCTTAGTAAACTGCTACTTTCAAACCAATTATTTTCATATTCCAACAGAAACATGTAATGGGGTGTAATTATTAAAAAAACTAAACCATAATTTTCACACAAATATTGATGCTGCTTAGCACCTCTTCCATATCAGAACATCTTAGGTTACAGTTTCACTGATAGATCTGAGTTAATAAAAATTGTGTTTTTTAGCATCGAGGTAACTTGTTACCTAACTATATCTTATCTAACATACTTTGCCTTGCTTTCTGATGTAAGGCCTGCGCTTTCATCAGTGTCAGTCAAAGCTTTCTGCTTGGAACCATCAGCAAACATTGATGAGAAATCAGTCCAGCCTGAGGTCACCTGAGTAATGCAAACATGAGGTGAAAAAAGCAGTTTTCTTCAGATGCATACACATTTTGCAAAATACACACATTAACATTTCTACCGACCAAAATGCACATGTGTACATGTAGTTATAAGAAATAATGCTCACCTTGCTACCTATAGAAGCTAGACCAGATTTGGCATTTTCACCCAACTTTCCATCCTTCATCTACCAATGAAAATAAATATTCTGTCAATCATTCTACCTGATGAGCAAAACATTAGTCTTCTGATAAATTTTATTTTATTGTGGTTTGCAAAAAAATTAATGTAAAACTTTCAATCCAATAAGATACCATTAAAATGATAAGTGATTATGTTGCATCAGCATAATATGACTTTGGGTATCAAAAGCAACATTTTCACAGAGAAAATGATTACCCGTATCTTTCTTTAAAAGCCTTGAAGTCACATGTTCGAATGAATATGCAATGCAGAATTCTTTCAACAACAGACAACTACATATAAAACTAAATTTACAAATAAGTATTCATATAAAAGGCTGTAAAACTCTTGGAACTACCTTATCACTGAGTGTGTGAGAAACTTCTTTGGATTTTTCTGACACTGTAGCACCAAGTTTTGTAGCCTACCATCACAACAGCAAACATACAACATTGCATGCATAACTGAGTACATAAGACAACAGCAATGCAAACTGATAAGTATGGGCTTTATTAAAGCACACAAAAAGAGCGACATTTTAAAATGTAATAGCGTAAATATTCTCCATTTACAAGAAAACCAATGGGCTTGCTTTCTTTAGTGGCAGAGATAGGTAGGGAAGGTATTGGAAGAAGATAGCCTTTCAACAACATCACAGAGCTGGTAGAGTATGCGATCATGTAGAATTGTATAGAGTGACACCAATCTCATCAAAATGGTGGCCTACATTGCTGATACAAGCTTTAAATGGTACCGCCTATCTGTAAAAATTCCTAAATGTGGCTAAAGCCATAAGCAGAAACGTTTCTAGTAAATAACAAAGTGAAGCAGCAACAAAAGTGGCAGCATATCAAATCTACTTGTAGCTAGGAGATGACTCACCTTTTGAGAAACTGCTGTGGCTAATTTAGAAGCTCCTAGAGTAAATGATGCCCAGCCCTATAAAAACAAGCACCTGTAAGTGACATGCATATGAGTGACAGACTGGAATGCTGACTATAAAAACAAATTTGCTATATATAGGTTTACAGAAATAAGTCTATTAAAACAGCTACCACGTAAGTTGTAATTTTTATATCGTGCTTCCTAAAGCTAATTTTATAATAAAATTAAAACATGTGAATAAAATATAGACACATTATTTTTACCATCAGGTAAATAAAGATAAAAATACATAATTATTATTTTACAAGCCTGTCTTTCTTTATTATACTAACTGATGATAGGTTAGCCATTAAGTCATCATCTTTTTTGGTCGGCTGCGTAGGCGTGCTTCCAAAGCCCACATATTTTCCACCCTGACTAGGAGGCAGGTCTCTGCAAGCGTATAAATATGGCTGAGAAGGAGATGAGTGAGTAGCAGCAAATGTACTACTTAGCTACCTGAGCAAATAAACTATAACTGCGTATTACCCTACTTACTAGCCATATTATTATGGAATCTAATATTGTTGAACTATTTTCTTAACCTAAACCACCATTATATTACAAGTCTACGGTCAGAAAGCTTTAGATAAATATAAACTGCTAGCGATAGGCGGAGTGCCATTAATAGTGAACTTACGCCGATCTGCTTTCATTCTCTTGTGTGAGCCGTGAGAAATAGTTGTCTTTCTTCTTGGAAATTTCTTCTCTACAATAGTTTCTGAATAAATCAAAACAAGAAAAAAACAAGAGGAGGTGAACCTAAATTTTGTATAAAAAATTAAACAAGCTCTTACTTTGATATTCCATGAAATGATTCCAGGTCATCAGAAGACCCCTGCGCTCCATTATTTCTGAGATTACTGGAGGAACCCACATTTGCCCTCAGACTGTTAGATGATGACGTGTGAGGAACATAGTCTTTTACAGCAGATGTTTCTAGAGACCAGGACTTACCCTGAGCCTCTGTTGAGATCTGAAACAATAACCCGCACTTGATATGCAACATGGTTTACTTCATATCTACTATTCATTGGTTACTGGTAATGAAAAATATTCAAATATCTAAAACTTTAGCACATCACACTTAATTTTAAATATTTTTCTAATAAAAAACGAAACCAACACATATTAAATGGCTTCAAAAACAAGAGGCCAACAAACTATTTAGCATAGATTTCTGTTCATCTAATAGCATATAATAAAGTTAAATTAACCTAATCAGAAATAAATAAAAATAATTCTATCTGCTCTATTGCCATTCCAATTAGTAAACTTATGTTTATGCCATTGAGTTCAGGCTATCCACATTTCTAGATTTGAAAGAAAGATCTATAGTAGGTAATACCAGACCTATACTTCTCACCTTATCCCTTAGAAGAGCTGCTGCTTTAGTGTTATACCGCTGCTGAAAAGACTCTGTCTCATCCCAGTCAGCTTGACTTTCTAAAAACTCCCTTGCTTTTTTATTACCACCGACCTTCATTTTCTCGAGTTCCAAATCTTTCCATTTGTCCATAGATACAGATCTGACAAAGCTAAAATGAGAAAAATAAAGTGCACTTTGAAATAAATGAACATACATGAAGGTATATCAGGTTGATGCAATTAAATATTTCCCTCAACTTACTACAATTTTCTACTCTTGTTACACAATGAGCACTCTTTGGTGATCAAATTGTCCAAAACACTGATATATAAACATTATATAGCACCATTACAAGTTTGTTATCCAAGCAAGACTAGAGAGCAAAAACATTTGCGTTAACCAAAAAAAGGAAACAAACAGACATATTTTTATAGTGCCTAATGAAATATCTTACTATAGTGGTATTTGAAAATCTGTATAGCAGTGTACCTTATGTGAACACCAAGCCCTCTGTGCTTTCCCGAGCACTCTAAACAAATCCAAATGCCATAGCTGACACTAACCCACTGAGGGTTTAAAGTATTACAGTCAAAACATCTCTAAAACACAAAGTAAAAAAGTGTATCAACACAAAACAGACTGTGAGTACATCAGAGAAAATTAGTCAATTAAAAACTTACTTTATTGTCATTACTTTCTTTGACTTCCTTTAAAACTCTACGAGTTCTTGGGCTGGCCATTTGGTAATCTTAAAGAAACAATGGCAAGTCAGCATTGTTATAACAGACATTTACAATGACCAATTTTACTATTTGGATACTCCATAGGTAAAAACCAACGTATTTATCTACATAAATACTTGAAAACAATGGAGTTTCTCACTTTTTAAGGTTCAATCTCTGTGGCTAATACTAACTAACAAAATCACCAAATTAGATATGAAAACTGTACATAAAACCAATTACATTTAGTATAGATATAAATGATTTTATTACTGAATAAAGATATACTTAAGAGCCTAGTATTTATATTGCTGTTAAGTCGCTATAAGGGTGACATAGGTAAGTCAAATAAAATTCAATATCATTGGAATATTTTTACTTGAAATGACACTTGCAGTTTTAATAGAAAGTTTGATAACTAATACAAAATGGAAATAATATTAAAACGTTTAGTTACAAATAACGATATTCAATATAACTTTTGGTTCAAGTCTTGACATTGCAAATGTAAGGACAAAACACATCTTTATTTTTGGTTTCACTGGACCAAAGTCTGACAAACTAAAACGACTGAAGAGATAGAGACATTAAACTTTGCATGGGCAGCAAATATAGCAGCAGTTGTGGCAGCAGCAGGGCATAATGCTAACAAGTGACAACTGATTATTGTGATGATTTAGACCTGGCACTTGAATAATACAAATATCAATATATTATATATCGTACAGTACCAATTAGTTTATCTAGTTAGTAAGTAAAATTGCAACTGTATGTCTGACTCGAAAAAATTATTAGAGCACACTGAAAACCAACTAGAAACAGCAAGTAGTGATGTTGAATTAGCATCTGGGGCTACAAGGTATAGCCATGACCATGATACATCAGAAGAATTAATTAGTAAAATTGCAGTAGTAAATTGCAATGTTACACAAAAATAACAAAATTTGACTATTCACATACATATCATATGAATGTGTGTATTGATATTCATTATTTATTATTAAATTAATATCTAACTATAATTCCCATATGCCACATATTGATAAGCTATAATACTAATAGTAAGTATAATGCTGAAACTAATAGTAGTCTAATAGCAATTAGCACTCCTAGCACTTTAGTTAGTTATACTTGTAGTATCAAAATTATAAATTTAAATAGTGTTTCAGTTTCAGTTTTTCACCAGTTATAATTATAATTACAATATTTATTATATTATTAGTATTTACTATTTAGGTTCAACGTCAACAAAATTTCAAAGTGAAAGTCAAAGTGCTAACATAACTTGACAATCGCAAGGGGCATGGCTATGAGTCTGAGTGAAACGGAATTATCGAGCTTTGATGCATTGGGCATTGACATGATTTTCAGGCCAGATAGATGACTTCCAGTTAGACGGCCATCAATATACTTCACTTAGCCCAACTGCACAACTTCTATTCAGACGACTTTATTAAAAAGAATCAGGAATTTAATAATAATGGTCTTTAATACTGAGTTGTATTTACTTTGGCCTTATAAGTAATAAACATTAATTTAATAATTGTAAATTTTTAAGCCACTTTCTATTTTTTATAGAGTTTTGAAGCCACGTTCACACTAAAAAGAAAACCAAGTACATTGTGATTGTGATTCTTATTACCTAAAATGATCAATTATTATCACATAAAGTCTACCCATTACAGTTGGCATCAGACTGACATACTACATAAAATTGAATGAAGCCGATGAAGCTTGTAACGATCAAGCCAAAATATATAAGTTCACGTGCACAGGCCTCTAACTGCAGCCATGTATAACTAAAGTCTATAAGTGTATTTGGGGTCGTCAACTGGAGTTTAATCGCCGATCTGGAATAACACATTGGCATGACTTGTGAGTTAGGACTATCACTAGTGACTATAGTCATAGTATTAGCGCTACTATTGGATTGGTATTACATTTACTATCAGCATCAGTATGACATTGACTATCACTATGAGTATCTCAATTTGTATTACTTTATCATTATGAATAATTAAAAAAAGTATTTAAAATTAATATAAATACATGAATATCAATATCACAAAGATACTGATGGTGTATGGCTTAGAGCCTTAGAGTTCGACTATCACTATGAACATTCAATTTCATACTCATGTTGATATTTATTAATTAACGTTGCAATTGAATTATTAAAATTCATAATTATAATCGATAATCATAATGACCAAGTCTAATGAGTATCAGACTGAGACTAGCAGTATCAGTCAACTATCAATACCACATTCAAGTGATTCAATGTAAGTGTAAGTCAAAGTGTAAGCATAATATTAAGTATATCACTATTAGTATTACTCTATTAGTATTACTAATACTTTTACTTTTTAGTAATACTAAATCTAATAGTAATACTATCGAGTATAGTAATACTAAGTCTAATAGTAATAGTATGAGTATGACTATTAGTATTAGTATGTATGAGCGCATTGAAGTTTGCATATTAATTTTGGATGACAAATAAACTTAAACCTGGTATACTACTACTACTAGCAATACTAATAAAGTTAATTATCATAATGAATATGATTACAACAATCATAATGAATAAGGCAAAGCTAATTTTCAAGTTTTCGACTTTATTATTACAGCTTTCTTAGTTCATAGGCTTCCGGCCTGGGTGTCAATTGCAATGTTACGCAAAAATAACAAAGTTACGATGATTGACTATCTACATGATTATACACAAATTAAATTGTTACATTTTTTAATAAATAATTAATAAAAAAAAATTATTATTTTAAATAAATGTCATACATAAAACTAAATTGGGCGTAGGCCATTTTGTACACAAGTCGTTTGGTACCCATTTTTTCAGGTCGTTTCGTACACATCAATAGAAATAAACTAAAATACATATTTTTCTGCATTTATTTTTTATTTGAAATTAATTCATTATTCATTTTGTGTACAGCAGTGCGTGGACGAAGCGACAAGAACCCATTAAAATATTATTTAACTACTGCTCCGCAAGTAGCGCTCTTAAGCATTAATTGATGGAGTTACTTTTCCCTCTTGACAGCAATTTTGCTCAGATATAACTAATGCACAGCAATTTTGTTCTGATAATATATAAATATAACTAATGTCTAAGAAAATTTGTCTTAATAGAAGTTATATTTGGTTTACACATCAGATTTAAACAGCTTCATCTTTATTACTTAATTTAAATCTTAAAATGCAAGCATACATACAGTACGTAGGTGTTGTGAATTTGTGCTATTTACTAATTTGTATTTAAGACTGAATGCTAATAACTGCCCACCACGTAGAGTATTGAGTATAGATAGCGTTTACTTAGTGAAATAACTTTATGAGTGAAATAAAAGACATAAGTGTGAAGAATTACATAACTTGACAAATACTATACATGCAACTTAAAGAATCCCTGACATACTTTACTTATATATAGTATGAAAATATTCATCTATATCTTAGCTATTATTTCAACACCCTTTTAGGGTTTCAGGTCAAGACAATTTTGTTTCATAATAAATTTTGCGCACACATATCTGAAAATAATTTGAGAATTTTTATTGCATGCCTGTGACGAATTACACTGCTAAAGAGAGAAGTCGATAAAACTACCGCCTGTAAAATATTCGGAAAATACATATTTTCCGTTGCATATAACCTTAGTTTCAACATTTTTTGATGTATCAGACTGCTGTCTAGCCCCCAATTAGCATCTTTTGTGAAATTTAGGTTATTTTGCATGAACAATTTTTGTGCAGCAATAAATACCCTTTTCTGACAGGTAGCAAGTGGTAGTCTTTGATTAAGTATATTTGCCTTTTAGGCACTATAGTATACTAAATGTGGATCACTTTAAGATGAGCAATGTGATTGAACCTATAGAATTGTCAATTGTCATGCAATAATAAATGAGTCTAAAATGCAAACAGTAGTCCATAAAATAATGCATAGAATTGTAATATTGAAAGAATGTAAACTAGAAAAGAACCCGCGCATTTATACTGTAGCCAACCCTTTCTAAAACTGTAAATATGAAATCAGCAAATAAAATGGACTACAAGTTAATTAGAATTATTATTAATTCTACAATAATTCACATCCACATTAATGACTAAAGCAAATATGTTGTAACTAAACGAATACCCTTCTTCATAAGAAATGGCATATAAAATTATTTAATTCCATGAGATGTATATGGGACATCTCTCAATACATTATTATTGTGGTGTTTTGTAGAGTTATCCCCTCATTATATATTATTTATTCATACTATTCACGCTTACTCATGGTAAATTCAAGAAAATATTTTTAAATTATTACTTATAGCAGCCAATATTGGTGTACCCTAATAATAAAA
Organism: Bugula neritina; assembly: GCA_964035545.1. NCBI lineage: Eukaryota > Metazoa > Bryozoa > Gymnolaemata > Cheilostomatida > Bugulidae > Bugula > Bugula neritina. Next base: position 8,606,700 of record OZ037769.1, on the reverse strand, counting down.
TGTTATAAAAGTTCACACAAGTTTATAGTTGCCATCCCTATGAAAAAAACTCTAATAAAAAGGTTTCTGTTAAATCTGGCCAAGGACATACTTAGATGAAGTACAAGAGCAATTATGATTGGATGCTCTTTCTAACATCACTAATGACATTGATGGGGCTCAAACTCATGACTTATGTGTTTACGGAGCAAACTCTCCAACCCTTAGACCACGACTGCTCCCTTTAACAATGAAATGTTATATTTAGGAAAATCTTCCCAAGCGTTGGCGCTGTTCAGAGTCATGGAGTTAGATGGAGGACATGTATGCATAGATGATATTGATATCAGTACAATAGGATTAAAAGATCTCAGATCAAAGTTGTCTATTATACCTCAGGATCCTTTGCTATTTGCTGGTACTGTAAGGTAATAATGGATATCATAAAAAAGCTCCCACAAGTTTATAGTCACTATCCCTGAGATCGAGAAACCCCTGTTGGGAAGGGTTTTTGTTAAATGGGCTAATAGTCTGGCAGAAAAATGCCAATTTTTGACTTAGGTTCGCAATCCCGGATAAAGTTTTTTTCTCTTCTGATTATTCAAATATAGGGTCTAGGTAAATGTTTCCAGGTGGGTGTGGACTTCTTACCCTTGAGCATTTCGAGAAATTCAAGATGGCCGCCAGGCACCAAACGTTTTTTCTAATTCAAATGTACCTACCCATTGGGGGCAAATTTAAGGTTCCAATGCTTTGAAATCTTTAGAAATTAATATAATAAAGATGCATGTGCCTTTATCATATGTATTATTGAGTAATAGGCAAATGATACCCAAGGGTAACTAAGCTAAGCCTTAATCATTCATTTTTTCAAGTTTAACCTAGCCTTGCCGTGTTTATAATTTCCTTGCATCTTTGCATCAGTTTGTTCTAACTTCATGAAAATTTACTATATGATGTGATTTTATATGCTGATTACAAATATATTGACATTTTTGCTTTCGAAAACTAATTCTACAATCAGCACATTTCACTTTTCCTCTAAAAGCATTTTTAAACAGTTTTTTTATGAATGAGAATGTATTTCATGCTGGGGGAAGTAATACAACTATTAGAACAGTAGTTCCCTACCTTTTTCATACCAATCCCCTTTCATTAATGTTTACTATTAATTTCTCCGCCTTTAATGACTTATGTTGGGTGCACTGGAACACTAATAGCTGAAAGTGATTTGGTAGAAGTAGTTAATTCTACTTTTGGTGGTTTCTCCAAAGTGCTAAATAGAAGAAGTTTCCCCAGAATTTACGAGGTCTGAGAATATTGATGAGAGAACTGTTAAAGCTAGTCTAGAAGAAAGTGTAATAACTAGCATAAAGGACTTTGAAAAGATGTTGATTGAGATTGTAGAGATTGAGCTCAAGAACAGCAAAACTGTGGGTCATGTGCTTTATTGGATCAATTTTTACCATCAACACCCACATCATAGCTGTTAGAGAAGGAGACTGGGCTTTACACCTAGACATGGAAGAGGAAATGCACTATCTGCATAGCATGGAGGTCATGACACAAGATGTAAGGATTGGATTCGCGGCTGGTAACCACACCATGCATCATAAACGCTGCCACCTCGACGGCATCTGGTCGGACATGACCATTGAGGTGACCTTCGTGAGATTTGGTCACAGCGAGGGGAAATCATTGGCATCACTACTAAATCTGAAACTCTCAAGGTGTGGGTGTACAGCACTTCTGCATGCAACAAGATACAGTATGGCTGCAGTGACATCAGGGATGAGTCTGAAATAAATGCTTTTACTGCTCATAAGGATGAGATGCAATCAAGAATCCAATCTGATTCAAAGGACAGGGAGTCTATCAAACGGAAGATTGAACTCTGCAATGACCCACTCAAAGAATGATGCCACCCAGTTGCTCTTGTCAATATTGAAGCAGATAAGTGCAACTGAGATGAGGATGCTTCGAAACATTTACAATATGAATTGGGAAGACCATGTAACAAATGATAATATAAAGGAGGAGGCCAAAATAGAAGCTATCGCAATAGACATGAGGAGGAGACCTCTTCAATGGTATGGACATGTGCGCAGAAGAGATACGGAGGAAGATATTATAATGGTGGCTGAGATGAAGATACAGAGAAAGAGAAAGAGAAGGGGGTGGGCAAAAAAAGGTTAATGGATACAGTGAAGGATGGCATACTGAAATGTGGCTTCTCAGATGAAGATGTTGACAATAGAATCAGATGACACTCTCTGATAGCACTTGGTGCCCTGCAAAACCGCTACTCATCCTGGACCACAGCGTACTGGGTGAGAAAGTTTGAGACAAAGCCCTATAATGAACAATTTGCTGCCTTCCCATGGCCCCTCAGGAGCAACACTGTAAAATATCGGAAAGGGAGTCATACTAAATGTCTTGGTAGAAGGAAAGTGTGATTTTGTGACACTAGTGCTTTTTTTCAGGATGACTATTCATACAAGCTACCAAGTTTATGCTATGTTGCTACAATTATGCAAAGTGCTCCTCCATGACATCTACAAGACAAAAGGCTTGGGAAACCAAGGTCAGCAATGCTATTTGCGATGTGCCTTTAACTTATGTACTTTGCCTCCTACAGATGAAGCTATTGGACAATGTCACCAGAGCACACCCCCAGGTAGCCATATGAAACTGCGGCATTAAACCCACTAGAAAATTGGTAGGTGATAGAAAATCTAATAGAATCTCTTTTCCCAAAAGGAGTAGGAAATGATGTTGTGCTTACACCAGACAGTATTATGAAGTGGATTATGTTAGTTAATTTGGTGTACACTCGACGACTCTAGCTTTTGGCGAGTTTTTACAATTTAGCTGCTATTGTATATAGATTTTTGCCTCAAACTATTAAAATTTTAACAAATAAAACTGATTAATTAAGGCTTTTCCAATTATGCATGATTTTCTATGTCTGTTCCTAATTTATTATTACATTGGGATATTATATAGGCCGTGATGATTCACAAATGCATATTTAGCTCGTATGACAATGACGCTGCCCTTAAATGTTGCAGGACTTCTTCCCAGTCATTTTTGTTATGCATAGATAGAATCAGCAAATTCTATTACCCCATATAGTAAGTTTTCATGAATTTTGAGCAAACTTTAAAATGTTTAATCATAATCTGCTGACGTGTACTAAATAAAGTAAAATGGCCCAAATTCATTAAATGCTCCTGTGGAAGCCAACAATCATGCAAAACAACACGATATGGCTATTCTAGTACATCTATCCTATGCACAGAGTTCTGCCCTTGTGAAGCAGTATAACAGGAGTGTGCTGCAATGAACTAACATTTCTAACAAATGCTAATGATAGAAAAAAATGAAAAAGGTGTTTAATATGAACATGAGTGAAAGTTTGTCGCATTTGTACGATTATATATATGTTCAATTTTAACTTTAGCTGAGCAATATGCTGCATCTGTATCTTTTTTTCACTTTCTATTCACTGGCAATAAGCAATGTTTTTCTTTATATATCTGTCCAGTGTCTAAACAGTTATTCAAAAACCTTGTATCATTTCTCTGCACCATATGTGATGTTTCATTGAAGCAATTCCGATTTTTGAGCTGAGAAACATGTCTCTTGGTTTTTTACTTTGATTCCTTTTTACTGGCATGGCACATATTCATTCTAAAAATGCATATATCTATTTTAATCATCAAAAAAATTTTGTTTTTGCAACATAATATAGACTTTATGCCGACTAGATTACGATTTTTTCATAATTGGCGGCCATCTTGGATTTCTCGAAATGCTCAAAGGTGGCAGGTCCACACTCACCTGGAAACATCTACCTGGACCCTCAAGATAAATAATCAAAAGAGAAAAAACCTTTATCCGAGATTGCGAACCTAACCCCCAGTTCTGCCAGACTATAAGGACTTATTTAAATGAGGCACAGGAGCAATTATGACTGGATGCTCTTCTTAACATCACCAATGGCCTTTGTCTGGGCTCAACCCCATGACTTCGTGTTACTAGGCAAACGCTCTAATCCCTAGACCATGGTCACTTTAAACAGGAAAGTGGAAATTACAAAATATCATATATGTTATATTAAAAGCATATTCATTATCGACATTTATATGTATCATTTTTATTCTTTTTTCGTTTGCTCCATGCAGGTACAACCTCGATCACTTTAATCACCACAGTGACTATGAATTATGGCATGCGGTAGAAAAATGTCACGTTATACAGACCGTATTAGCATTAGATGGACAGTTAAAAGCTCTTGTGTTAGACATTGGAGAAAACTTATCTGTTGGGGAAAGACAACTACTGTGTATGGCCAGAGCACTTGTGAGAAATAATAAAGTCTTAGTGCTGGATGAAGATACTGCAGGTACACGTACACCATCATAGCCTTCTCCATGTAGCATGCAATGCACCTATCTAGGTCATATTACTCACATATATAGTATTGCAATATGAACTGTGAACTTCACATTCTTTCCCTATTACAATTCTCATTTAACCTTTCTCAATTTAGTACAGTTTATTCTCTTCTACTCATTGCATGTCGCTTTTGACTATAAGTTGTTTGACTGTCATGTAACTTTTAACATAAACTAGTAAAGATTTGTGCAATAAGATTATTCTGTCATATATATGTATCTCTTTGATATCAATTTTCATACAGCAATAGATACAGAAACAGACTCTTTGATACAAAAGACAATAAAATAAGTGTTTGCTGACTGTACAGTGCTGACTATAGCTCATATATATATAGACGCAACACTGTAATCAACTACTATAGAATTCTAGTGCTGGACAAAGGGGAGGTAAGTTCTACTTTGCTGTTAATATATATTATCCTCTTTTCCAGTTATAATTTCGGAACAATTATATCCGGCAACATTGGTAAACATTTTCAAGTATTGCAGAACACCAGAAATCAAAACAAGCTATTAAAAATTAAAAAATATCCTGTAAAGTATGTGTTTAAAACTTTAAAGAGCCATCATATGAAACAAAATGATTGTTATTTTTTTATGTTGTCTTTTGCGGTGTTCTGTTATACTTGTGTTTATAACAGTCAAAAAGCTATAGCCTACATCAATGATGCATTCTGCTGTGTAAAACTTTTCTGCATGCTTTTCAAATTTACAAAAACTGATGTTTTGATACCTTTGTACAGGTGCTAGAATTTGACACCCCAAAACGTTTATTGGCCAATCAGGAGTCTGCTTTTGCCAAGATGGTAAGCAAACAGGATTGCTAGTCCCTGGAAGAAATACTGAAATGTTTAATTACATAAACATTTTGCTAACATTATTTTTGTAGAGAAGTACAAACATCACAATTTCTTTAAAAAAAATTTGTAAAAAACTTATTTATGACAAAAGCTCTGTAAGCACTATTAACGGTAGAGCAAAAATATTGAATGACAAAATTACCTAGCATAAATCTTTTGTAAATACATAATGTCTTAATAACATTTATATATATTTTACAAATAATGCTTTATAAAATTTTTTTATAACATTTAAAAGTTAAATAATTTTAAGTGTGCGTGCGTGCGTGTGTGTGTGTAATATAAAAGAATCTTCATAAGAAAACAAAAACTAGAAAACAAAATAAACAGGTCTTTAGACAACATAATTATCAGAAAATTGTGATTATTGTTCTTGCATAGTAAACAAAGAGTGTCATCAAAGTTAGGTATGTACGAAAGCGCTAGTTAGTAAATTTAAATAAAAACATTGCAGGGGGGGGGGAAATATTTATTTTTCTCAAGCTGTAAAGTAAATGCAAATTATATAAATAAAATGCCAGGTAAAATGAGGTTTCGTGATCAGCTTGCTTAGGTTTTAACTTGTTGCCTTTGAATCTGGAACCTAAGAAGTCCGGGCAAACTTGTGCCTATTGCTACCCATAATGCATTGTCTCCAATAAACATGTCACACTTGTTTTTAGTGATAGTCAACTTTTTGAGTCTTGAGTGATTCACGTTTTGCTTCAACTGACCTATAACAGTATAACAAAAAGTTGACAAAAATGGCAAATCGATGAGATAGAAAGCTGATCCCAAATTTTGTTTAATAATTTTTTTTATAGTAATGTGTTCATTACTTATTTATATAAATATTTAAAGCAGCATATTACTTAGGTTTTGACAAACAGTCTTAAAAATCAGATCAAAATGATACCACAATAATCGGGGAAACTACGATTTAATTAATATAAACTCAAATACCTAATTTTGGTCAGTACAGAAAAAGTAGCACTTGAAACTTTAATTTTAATAATAACAGAAATTTTTATTAGAACTTGAACATATTTTATATATAGATAAACATTATATTATTTCTACTCAGCAGCAACTTAATAATAAAATTGATATTGCAAACTATTTTTAGCCTCACGATACATACCATGATTATTATAGGTACTCATTAAATTTAACAACCGGTTGTCATAAGCAAGGAGTAAAAACCCAGTGCTGTTACTATGATATATATAAAAAGGAATTTTTTGACATTACACAATATAGTTTACTGATATATTAGCAAAGCAGTTATTTTGCAAGAATCTTTGATAATCTAGCCTGAGAGAAATATATATGTTTCTCTATATAGTAGGAAGCATATTTACAGCAACCAAGGTTCAGACTATCAATTGATACAAAATACTGAAAAGTGGCAGAAAAGCTTTAAAATAATGGAATTAGACAATCCACTATAACACTCACCAGTAGCTTTGTCCAGTATCCGAAAAAAGTCAGCAGTTCTTGAGACAATCCAAACATCTCCAGTGCTATCAACGCAGCTGCAGACTGGACCATTGATGAAGGTGGAACACCAGACAATTGTGTCATTCCTGCAGTCTAGCAAGCAGACTGAGCTAGCCTCAGTGTCACAGATGACAATGTGATGAGGAGGGGCAGCCTTGAGATGCGACAGAGTAGAAAACTTGGACAGAATATAGCCTTGCTGAATGTGGTTGTTAACAAACTTGTGTACGAGCAGCTTATCTGATCCATCAACAGCTAAGTAAACCTTATCACAACTCAAAGCCATGCTGCATACTCTTGCAGTATGTGGGAAAAACCATTTGGCCAATGTTCGATATTGGGAATCAAAAATTCGAATTTCATGCTTAGAATCATAATCTCGCACTAACAAAGTGAATACATAGTCTTTATACTGTTGTATAGACACTACATAGTAACGTGACTGTTCTTGATTTATTGAAACCATTCTTGAAATATCTCCCATGTTTCCTTGAACAGCAAACGCCCCATAAAGTCCAGTTAAGATGTAGTTCCAACTTGTTACATAAACGCTGAGGCTTTGGTGTCGTAAAAAGTCATTGCACTTTTTAAGCATTACTGTATCAACTGATTCTTGCCCTGTAATATACTATGTCACATGAAACTATTGCAGAAAAATTAGAAACTAAGTTTTTGATTTGGGTATATTTAATTAGGGTTCTTAAATATTTAAAGCAATGACATGTGCCATTAAAGCATATAAAAACCTAACTTATATAAAAAAATAGACATTTTCAACTAAATCAAAACTTTTTTATGATTTTATGTTACATTATGTAAATAAAAAGCACAAATCATCACTGAAATAACATTAAAATGTTGCTCAAGCTTTATATATAAGCACTAAACTAAAGTTAAAATTTAATAGCTTTCTGAAATTTATAAAAAAGGTTTTTAGCTCACCAATGCTAGGAGTTGTTCTTAAAATAGTTTGCACCTTTTTCACAAGTACCACAGGCTCAGCCTGCAATCAAAACATGTTTTTCACAACAATTTACTGCGGTTAAAATCATTGCCACATGTTGCAATCATAGTAAAAGTTTCACAGAACACATCAGCTCAGTTGCACCTTGAGTAAAATATCTTTAACCCAAAGTTAAGCTATTTATTGTTCAGAGTTTAGCTTTACTTATTAAGCTAAAAAAGCATCAAATTATGAGATATAGTGACGAAATTTTCCTTGATTTCATCATAACTTTTTAATACACTAGTAATTATTTTCTCATGAAAATTAAAATTTTTGTTTAGGTCAGCTATATTTTAGCATTATAATAATATTATAAAAACTATTAAATATATTTTATTGCATATTTAACCTTTTTATGCTTGAATTTATTTAAAAGATATCTTACAAAAAAACTAATTTTCAGCATTTTACCTAAAATGATAATGGTCTTATCTAAATGATAATGTGATATCAATTACAGAAACATGTTGAATGCCAACTTTAGCTACTACATTGTTATTGTTCCCAACTACATACATTACTTTATATTAAAAATAAGTTTTATGACAAAAACTAAATAGGCCTAATCATTTTTATACCGACATTTATGAAATCAAAACTTTCTTCAAAAGTTTAATATTTAAAAATGACAATTTTTCTTTGCAGCAACTTAATATAAATATTAGTTTTTAAAGCAAAGTATAAAATTAGAAGCTTCTCACCATTTGATCAGTCGGAGACTGTATCCATTCGAGTTGCAATCTTCTTAATGTTGCTGGAGAAATGGAAGGTTCTAAAACGGTAAGAAGCAGAAAACAGATCTTACTGAAGTAAATATGCATCAATTGAGTAATATTGCTTGCATCACCATCAAAGAATATTGGTTAAAGTATGTGAATTAGTCAAAAATTTGTGAAGTTTGGCACAGCTAAAAGTCTTATAAACTTTTATTTGCCAGTTTCTTCCCTTAAGGAACTGTACCTATATATACATTTATGCTATTTCAGACCTTTGTTAATCTCATACTCGCTGCTTTACAAAAGAGAAAGTTTGATACTATGAAACAGTTTAGTTGACTTACCTACTGTACCTGATGGTGCTGAGTTGGGGCTTCTCCCGGTAAAAAAAGAGAAAACTTTTGAAAACAGAGACTTTTCCTCTGCTTTAGGCTACAAGAACATAGTATACAAATAACCCGTCTTTTTTCAAATTGAAAACTATAATTATCAACTAAAATCCATAACATGAGAACTTTAATCCTCCGTCAAATGCCAATATCTGCAACCAGACTGTGTGGATTGCTTGTGCTGGTTAACTGTCATGACTCATTTACAACTGTAAAGCAAGATTAAACTTTTATAATGAGCTAAAAAAATTAGGTATACTAGGTAAACTACTTGTTTTGGCATTTTAACTACTTTAGAATAATTTTATAGGTTAACTTTACTAATTTTTTAATAATCTATTGTGCTAATGAGCTATAGAAATCTGTAGCATATGGCACCTTTTTATTACTTATAAACTGTTTCTTTAATTATTTACTGAGCAGCTTTTCAAAATCGAGTTTATCTTGTTGAAAGTAAGTTATAAACTTTTACTAACAGGAATTAAAGTTTCTAAATAGAATGAGTAACTTGTGAAGCATGTTTCCTGCTAAACTGCAGATTTAATTATTATATCATTGACCTATAACAGCGAAGTAAGCTGAATATTATACTTGAACTAAAGCATTTGGACTCTATACAAAAAGTAAACTTCATTGTCAATATAGTGTTTCTATATAGGCATCTTGTTATATATATCATACATTTTGCATCTACTAAATAAAAAAAAGAAACTCATTATTTGTTAGCAATGGCAAAATGCCTAAGTTATAAGCGTGCCTCATAGCAGTTGGGTTTGCTTTTGAACAGTAAATTAAGGTTTAATTACTTATAGCTTATAAGAAAATAGTTTAGTCTGCTAGCCACATTGTGGTGCTAAATGTACAGGCAATTGCAATAATAACCAAAATTAAAAAAATCTATCAAAATAAATACAATTAGAAAACTTGTGCTATTGTTTTTTCAGTTAGCAAACCCTAATTATAGAAACATCGCACTGTTAATAGAAATGTTGAAATAGCTTCTAATAAACTGAACTTTACCTCAGGGGCTGGTGATGCTGCTTGGGCAGCCTGGTTGGTATAAGGTAACTGGGTAGACTGCACAGCTACAAAATAAAATACTTTTGCATGTAATAATATTATTGAATAATGCCATTGCATGAAGTAATATTTTATTTAGCTATAATTAATCAGATGAATTAAACAAGCCAAGAGCTTTATAACATCTGGATAAGAGTGTTTTATTCTACTATAATTATTACAGTGATTAATTCTTTTATTTTCTTTGCAGCAGTTATAAAGTTATATTTACTCTTTCAGTAATTTGATTTCTCTAAATCAAAAATTTTAAAGGCTACCTTAATTGCACTTACGTGGAATTCTAGGAACAGACGCTGAAGGTAAATTCTGTTGTGAGTTTAACTCCACCTCTTTTGCACAACTCTCTCGTGATTGGTGAGAAGATGAATATTGAAAATTGTGCTTAGGCTGAATAAAATACAGAACAATTTTATTCTATGAAATTTTATCATTTATGCAAAATGAAATAAAATGACTCTGAAGTTATTATACGAATATTTATAGTTGTTTAAATTACACACATACCAAAATATATACTATTAGCTCATTGCATCTTATTGCTTATATAGTGCATAGAATTAACGTGGTTACATCTAAATACACTGGCACTTGTTCAAGTTAAAATTTTTTTTAAAGCAATAGAGTATAAAGAGAAATAAAAATATGTTATACATTGAAGAGGCAATTAATTTTTTGCATTTTTGAGTGACGCAATAGCAAGCGTTAAGAGGTTACCTTTGCTCGGGAATACCGTTTCCTGCCAAAGTTTTTTGCAGGTTGTGTAGAGTAACAGTCCACTTCACTATTTGAAGTATCTATATATGGGTGAATATAAGTTATAATGTAGGTAATTGAAAAGAAAATAATAAAACTTTTTTACACTTTTTAAAAACCATTTGAGTAAAATCCAATATTGTATTACAGTCATTGAAAATCTTTCCTTATAACAAAAAGATTAAAAAGCAAAAACTTTGTCTTTCACTTGAAAAGTTCCATTAAAATATACCATTAGCTCAGTTCAAGGTGAATTATAAAATATTGTTGATCTATTTAGGAAATTTGATGCAAAGCTACAGCACATTGAAAATACAGAACATAACTGTTGCAGATTCTAGCAAATGCTGCACTTGAGCTAATGCAGGTAAGTGTAGATTACTCGTTATAAATATCATGCTCAAATCACCTTGAAGTGGGTGGTATTGAACTTTCAAAGTTTTTTCATTGCCTGATAAGCTGCCATTCTAAAATAAAACAATATACACTTAATTACTACAATAATAAATATTATACACAATAAACTAGGTATGGAAGCTCAAAGAGCATATAAAATAAATTAAAACACTATCTAATTGCAAACCCTTATTTATAGATGACTATAACTTATTTTCAAAACTAATTTTTAGTCTGTGTTATTTTTGAAAACAACATATTAAAAGAATTGTTTCATATAAATGTAAAGCTTTTGTCATGAAATAATAAAATTATTAACATTAGGATTACAGCTTACAAAATTGAGGACATTTTTATTAAATGTGTGTGTGTGTGTGCGTGCGTGCGTAGTGCGTGCGTGTGTATATACACGTGTGTATATATATATATATATATATATATATATATATATATATATATATATATATATATATATATATATATGTATATGTATACGTATACGTATACGTATATGTATATGTATATGTATATGTATAATATGTATATGTATGTGTATATGTATGTGTATATGTATAAGTTGTATATGTATATGTATATGAATTATTACTTATTGCCTAATATTTCAGATATTCATCTTTCTATTAGTTGTTTTCAAAAATAAAACTATTCAATATGATAAGAAAACAAACAAGTGACAATCAAACCATTGCTGCTTGTAAAGCAACTCATTATTTGTACCTCTTTAGACATCTAGCTAAAGAAAGAGAATTGAACTTAGTGCATCTAACAAGCACATTATTGTGATGCTTGTATGGTTAAAAAGCAAGTTATCAAAATTCAACAAACAAATAGATATGATATTACTAACAATGTTTCTACAGCAATGAAGCATCATTGAGAAAATATTTGTACAATAGTTTGACTAACTTTAGCTCCAAATTTCATCAGTGTCTGCAGCGTGTTTTTGTTCTTGTTTGTAGCAATTCTGTCTTCAGCTGTTAACAGTAGTTGTATGAGTTATATTGAAGATTACATGAACTTTATGCTGAATTCTAATTAAATTGTAAATAAAATATAAGTGTGCCACTTTAAAGTGCAATCGATTTTGAAGTATTTCTATCATTTCCTCAACAGAAAATGAACAAAATTAACATGTTGAGCTCCGAACTTCAATAATTCAATTTTGTTTAGTAGAGAGAAAGAGTAGGGCAATAAATGAAAATGTAAGCACTACAGAAAACACACTAAAGTCTTACCACAAAGTTCCTCAACACATCTCACATATTCACTGCCTTCGGAGTCAGCCATTTTTTTCTCAATTTTTTCCATTTCCTGTTCTTTCTCTGCTAGAGCTTTGGCAGTTTCGAGGTATATTTTTGTGGATTGATTAAACATTTCAGTAACATCCAGGAAGTTACTGGGCGACAGGTCTGTAGCTCTCTCCTGAAAGCTCCTGATTTCCTTCACTTGCTATAAATAGTAATAACAGTTAGTAGTACAATACAAGGTTGCTGGATTATAAATAAACATTTTAATTATTCACTTTATGTGAGTTAATAAAACATCTGACAATAAGAAATACAATAACACCCGTCATCGTATTGAAAACTGTATATTTAATGGACCCATGCGTGTCAGTATTTGACATAGGTAAATTAGGCATGAGATAGGGGAGCAGCCGTAATCTAGGGGTTAGGGCGTTTGCCTAGTGAACAGAAGTTATGGGTTTGAACCCCAACAAAGGCCATTGGTGATGGTAGGAAGATTATCCAGTCAAAATTGCTCCCGTGCCACATAGATGAATAAATCCTTAGCTTGCATAAAAGAACCCCTTTTCATCAGGGGTTTTTACAGGGATGGTGACTATAAACTTGCGTGAGTTTTGCGAGTCACCAGGACACCTAGCAATATGAAACACAATAACACTCATCATTAAAATGAAACTGTTTGGCACTATGCATGTCAGTATTTACCAAAGGCTAACTAGTCTTGCATGGGCTATATTATATAGATAGTTATTGGTGGTATTGAAAATCATCCTAGCATGAGCACACATATATGCAACGAAATAAAAACAAAATGACCGGCTTTACTGTGAGTTCAGTTCAAGGCCAAAGAAAAAAGTTGTCTACAATAATATATACCATAAACACACTATATTAAGTTTGAAAATTGAGAAACACTGATGCATGTATTTGTCATTCTTATTTAACCAGGCTTCAGTTTACCAGTGTTACAACAAAGTTATATAACAGACACTTGCCTTGTCCTTAAGCTTGTCTATAATTTCTATAAACTTAGCAGACTTCCATTGCTTATATTTTAGTTTAGCACGGTTTATTAGCCCTGCATCAAACTTCTCCAGCTTGTGCTCGAGTTCTTCTTTTAAATGTTGTTGAGAGCATCTATATATAGATGAAGATTATCGCAACTTAATATATTTTTCATTCAAACTATGTTAACAATTTTAAACAAATATATGAAATATAGCAACAAAAACTTAGATTTATTAACTGACTAGTGATAAAGGTGTGCCACCATCAAAATGTTAAATTAATTATGTTTTGCATTGTGCATAAATGTAAGACTCAGTTAACCATCAAAACTAATTGCTGAAACATATATCATCATTTTGCACTACACATACATTGGAAAATGTGTTTAAAGTGTGTACTATAGTATTTCAACCCAAATATATATCCTTTACCATGCTTTCATATAATATGCAACAGTATTTCATCTAAATACACTTTGTGCAATGTTCTAAGTTGTCTACTGACTACTTGGAGAGTAACTACTCACTTTTGACACATAAACTTTAGACAGTCTACACAGAACTGCTCCACGCTATCTTCTTCACACCCACGTGATTGACATGTTTCTACATTAAGATTGTAAAACCTAGTAAGATCTCAGAAAACTGGCACTTTTTGAATAAAAAACTTTAGATTGACTGAGGAAGTAACTTGTGCAAAATAAAAGTCACAAAAATTTATATTCACCATCTCTGTGAGAAACTCGTGATGAAAAACTCTTTTTGGTAAATTAAGCAGAAGCAATTATGACTGGATGCTTTTCCTCATGACCTCATGTTTACTAGGCAAACGCTCTAACCCCTAGACGACGGTTACTATCCCTTAACTTGTGAACAATTTAGCAACAAAACAATACAATGCAATACACCTTTGGGGCTCTCAGAGTGGAAACTTCTGTGAGTTTTTGCTTCCAAAAAACTAGGTTTTGCTTCTCTTCCTGACAATGGTTTACGAGTCATGTTTTTCCCAAACTGTGGCAGAGTAGAAGTATTTGTTGGAAACGAAAGTCTGCTTCCTTCCTCACCTATAAAACCAGATGAATCGTTCTCAAGAATTAGTTCAGGTGTTGGCTCAAGTACATGGAAAGCGCTGCAGCTCATTGCAGTAAATATTACTAGATAATATAATGAGGGCTCAAGCAATTGATGGCTAAAATTTACGCAAATAATTGTTTTTATAGCAGAGCAAGTATTTTTTACAATATACTTTTTTTATTGGAGGTTATGATCCTTAATTACATGTAGCATCAAGCTTGCAGCAAACATAGTGCTATAACCTGTAAAGTGAATTTTGGTCATGCACAGAAATTTATATAATTTTATTGCATTCAGCAATATTATTTACCTAGTAACCTAATGCTGAATTAGCATTAACTTTCCATTTTTTCTCTTGAGACATTCATGGTTGCACAATTAAATTTAATTACAGAAGCACACGCGGTTTACAAGTATTAGGATTATTAGCACAATGGTCAACCATATCTTTGAATTAAATTCTTGCGATAGGTTTTTTTTATAAAGATATTTTAGAAACAGATAATCTATAATCAATAGCAAATCAAGCGACTTAGTTTCAGTTCCATTCTGATATTAAGCTAATTTTTATGGTATGGCCATAAGGCTAAACGTACCATGTGCAAGAACAATCCCATTGAGACAGGATTGATATTTCACTAAAAAATGTATCCAATAGGTAATAAAAGATACATGGATGCAGAGCATTTAAAAATTGCAAACATGTTGCACCTGTTTTCACTGTTCATCACAGTAATACATGCACCAAAGAAATTTCTGAAAAGTAAAGGATTGTTCGAACACTTGAAATTGCTTACTGGGTAACTGGTGCACAACTCTGACAATCTCCAAGTCAGTCAGTTCAGCATCTGGTTTAGCTCGTTGCAGCTCTCCATTTTTATCTCCTATTGCACACATCACTTGAAGAAAGTTACTAACTAGATCATTCAACCGCTCGGCCATGCTCATAAAGTTGTCCACTGTAACTAAGTAAGTCACTGTCCGGAATTGAGCTACTACTCTCTTTTGCTGAAAACAAATAATGTTGAGTTTATCGAGTTTTATATTACTGTTGGTTCTCATGTTGAGACTGGTTAACAACTTTATATAGGAGAACAAATTTTTACCTGATTATTGAGAAAGTTTATTTCCCTGAGTTTATCTTTCTTCCACTTATCAAGCTTTGTTTTAGCATTATTTATTAATTCTTCTTCATACTCTACAACTTTGTGTTTAACTCCATCAATGCACTCTCTTTTAGAGCACCTACAAATTTTTTAAGTATGTTGTTTTGCTAAAAAGTTGAAATGAAATCATTTATTTAACGGCTTAGAAATATTGTGCATGTTAGAGAAAGACAAAATACCAGACCAGCTGAGTAAAGCAGGATGTATGAGTACTATAGAAACTATTGCTTACAATGAATCTTGATTGCAGTCTCACTAAAAAAGTTATATTTATCTAAGAGATCAGCTTATAGTCTAAACTGTTTTTACTAATGCTTCCTATAATGTACTACTAGTATGAAATCAACAATTTCTTCAGAAATTTTGTCAAATTGAGTTTTGCAACTGACAAAATAAACCATTATTCATTTGCATTATATCACCTGACAACGCAAATATCACCCAACTGACAACTTACTGATAACATTGCCACTTGAGAAAATGATAACTTAGGTCTTAGAATATTACCTGAGCAGAAATATACCTCATTATGCTAAAGGTCATACCTGTAATGCTTGCATAACTGATAACAGATTGCAAGTTTACATTGACAAACAAAACACTTATAACACTTATCTATGTATTTCATTTTATCAGAATATTTCTGGAGCTACTAGTAAACATGCTTACCTAAAGCACATAAATAGAAGGCATATAGTACAGAACATGTCTATGACAGGTCTCAAACAGTTCTCCATTTCACAAACCTCACTGCCTACAAACATAATATTATACATTCATGTAACATTCATGTTATAACTACTTCATTACAGTGACACGCACAGATAGATTTATTTAGTACAGAACTTGTGTGTTTAGTTATAAGCACACACACAAGGAAGCTGTCAAAACTAAAAAGGTTTAACAGTAAAAAGGTAAACAAATACAGGATAATTTATGACCTACACTCATATTTCCAAAGTGATGAAAAGTATTTGCCTTGCAACCAGATAACAACATTTATTTGCTACTTAATAGCAGAAACAGCAGCATTTGGTTTGTTAATCAAACACAACAAATTTGCTACTGACTAATGGTTTTTATCGCTGCTAATTTTGACTTTGTTTATTACAAAAAAAATTTTTCTAGCAGCTTTTATAAAGGTTTTCACTTTGTTTAAAGCCTTCAAAGTTTTAATTTTGTCTGGCAAAGTGCAATATAGTAATGTAAAAACACTTCTATATATATATGCTATTGCAGTTAGCTTAGAAATTAGAATAATCAAGAAACTTGTAGGCTACACACCTGTGAGATGATACTTGGCGAGGTCGCTGCCGAGCTTCTTGACCTCTTTTTGTAAGTTGGCAGCGAGTCTAGATACAGGATAACTAACTGGAGAAGTTTTCAGGAGAGGCTCTCTGCAGAAAGAGCAGAATGGTCTGAGCTCTCTCAAAATTCTACCTGCAAATTTATAAACAAAACATGTCTGGGAAATACCGCCTAATATGTCGTATAATTTCCACCAAACAGTAAAAAAGTAACTTCCTGTAATCGAGTTACTATTTTACGCATATTTAATCACGCTACATGACACAATTACTATGATGCAGATCAACTTAGTAAAATAAGAAAAGAGCCAATAAATTATATCAACTGCAATTAGTTTTAGAATGAAAATGCTAGTATATAGGAATAACTAGTTGCCATAACATAGTCATAAATATGCATAGTAAATATTTTCATCGTGTATTAAATACAAAACTATCTAATTGTTGACTGAGAATCTACAGATTGAACAACCTACTGCATCAACTGTATAAGTCATAGGCTATAGTTATCACGGAGGACAACAATAATATACATATGAATTGTTACAAATTAGGATCACACATCAAAAATATTAGAGTAGGCCAGGTGATAATATATAGTATTACTTGCAACAGCTATTAGCACTACTATTTACTGCTATTAGCACTACTAGTTACTGCTATTAGCACTACTAGTTACTGCTACTAGCACTACTAGTTACTGCTACTAGCACTACTAGTTACTGCTACTAGCACTACTAGTTATTGCTATATATACTAGCACTACTTGCTACAGCTGATGGCGCATTTTACAAATCTTCTACTTGTTTTGTATAAATACTGGTTCAAAACAGATTGAAATTCTCTTGAAAAAATAATTTCTTTGGCTAAACTTGTAATTTAGAACCTAACCTTGTCTTAAATTCTCTATTACTACACCTACTTTTACACTGTTTGTTACCACCAATCTGTATGTCTATTCATAAAACACATTATACACATATTACACAACACACATTAAACTATAAAACTTATGTTCCTACTGAGACTTGAAACCTAAACCTCCAGACCTCCGGCTTGCAAGCCGGCACCCTAACCATTACACCACAGAGACTACTGGGTAACCTCAACACTACAATTACGCTCTAGTCCTAAACAATACATTGAATAATAATATTAAAATGTTGTGCTGACTCACCCAGACAACCTACGCATAAATTGTGCTGACAAGGCAGCATCCTCAGCTCCTTCACTTCCATACAGATTCCACATTGTATGTTATCTTGAAATGCATTCTCCACTAGTAGATCAGCACTGACTGTCTTAGTCTTGGGCCGAGTCCCGTACATGGTGATGCTAATAAAAGTGTTAGATTACTGGAGGCTCCACATTCTATCCTACATTTGCTATTCTTTCTATCAATCAGTAGTAGTAAGTTTATGTGAATACATCCACAATTCACAACAACTTGGAAGTGTCTCTTTACAAATGAAAAGCCTTGTGATTAGTTAACACGTGATCAGTTATTGCTAAGGTAAAGTGTGATGCAATATTTCCTTATCATCTGTCATAACTGGAAAAACTAATTCCCCTTCTCAACCTTTATGCATGTGACTTAGTTCAACTAACCTGTTTACATGCTTGTGCAGATAATGTAATTTACTTCTTAGCTATATGAATGATTCCTTGTAAAATAATCAGTGATTGCAGCATTTATCAATGTATCATTTTACTGTCAATTATCAAACAAGTTTAGCTTCTTCTTTAGGTTAAATGATAAATGAATATGAAACTATCTATTCCCCCCACCCCCCATGATAACAGTTATATGGCCATAAGCCTTAGGGCTAGTTGCAATTGTTACGCTGTACATCATCTAATAGCCTAATGCAGTAGATTATAATATATACATATATATATATATATATATATATATATATATATATATATATATATATATATATATATATATATATATATATATATATATATATATAAATATATCTTTACGAGCTAGCAATTTGATTATAAATAGGTATACGAGAAACATTGTTGTTTTTTTTTTTTTTACTTTATTAGGTAAAGTAATTACACTGATATTTCGGGTACCACTGTACCCATCTTCAGAGTAGTACCCGAAATATCAGTGTAATTACTTTACCTAATAAAGTAAAAAAAAAAAAACAACAATGTTTCTCGTATACCTATATATATATATATATATATATATATATATATATATATATATATATATATATATATATATATATATATATAATAGTTTAAAATATATGTTTCATAAGTCAACATGTCTATGATCTCAAAAATCACAAAGAAATTGAGTTGAAAATTGATATTTTAACAAGAAAAAATAACTCCTAACGAGTTTGTTTTTGTTCCAGTCATTTCAATTTCATCACTATTATTTATTCATGTATTTTGGTTTAAGCGATTGTGAAATGTTCACTATATACTAAACATTTATTTAACAATAGTCTTAACAATCACAACTGAATAAAACTCTGAAAATAAAACGAAAATTGTTCGCGACACCCATTTTAGTCAAACCTCTCCAGCATGCATAAGCAGAAGCTGAAAGCGTTCCACACTAAAAGCAGTGGCCCAAAGTCTAGTAGTAACAGTTTTAATAATAATAACAAACTCATTGATAGTAAGAATTACTGTTTTATTCATCACAGTAAACGTCATTGTCTTGTTGAGTGCAGAAATTCCTTGGCGTTGTCTGTAGATGGAAGATACAAGTTATAAAAAATTAATTCTCTATGTGTTAGGTGCTTGAGCGCTCATGAGCCTAAATGCTAGTAAATTATCAAATCCCTTGTTCAGTGTGTAACAAAACAACTCCCCATGTGTTATTGTGCATTGAATCTGCTGAAACTAATACACATATCAATTTTAATACCAAGTTGAATAAAGTAAAAGCTGATCAAATTAAACACAAGATTAGCGAGAATTCTGAAGCGTCTGCTGTTAGCACTACAGTCCATGTGTCTCCTAATCATGGAGTGCACAATCATCTAGGTAACGCTACAGTATTTGCCATGCAGCAGGCCCAAGTAGTGGGTACATTTCACCCAGCTCTTATATTTTCGACGGAGGATCTAATGCTCCGTTTATATTGAAGAGAGCTGATAGAGCGTGGGGTGCACGGCAGATAGCTAAGGTGAATTTGGAAATGAACACACTTGGTGAACATAAAGCTAACGAAACTTCTACTACTTATAAAATAAAGTTACAGACTAGAAAAAGGAAGGACTTTTACCATTTTAGCTTACAGTCTTCAGAAACTCACAGCGGCTATCAACAGGCCACTTGATGCAAACACCCTCGGGTTTTTGTTCCCAAAAGTAGACACTAACAAGCTATTAAAGAAGGCGGGACCTATCGACCTGCTAATTGGTAGCGATCTTCTTGGATATGTATCCAAAACACCAAGTTGATCAAGCGAGACCTCACTTTTATGTATATTCCAGACCTTTTGGACTGTGTGTGCAAGGAGCACACCCGGCCCTTAGCAACTTTTCTACACTTCCATCTTCATATTTCCATGTCCAGGCTACCATGATGCATAAAAATTTGGAGGAAGTTGAAAGCATTTTTTCTGAAAAACTTGGCTGCCACTACAACCATACTGTGAAACAGAAAAGTGAACAGTGTACGTATGGCAGCATGCGGCGGAGTATATAAAATGCATATAGTAGAGTATATAATATGCAACATGAAAGCATTCAGGACACGCTCAACGGCTGTAATCTAGACTTGTCTACAGTTTCTCTGGCGGCCTACAGTGTTAATAGTCCCGACGCGTCTCCTAGTCAGTTCATAAGGTCATTTTCAAAGTTATCTGGTACAAGGTAAAGTAAACGTGGCAGCTCTAGTAGTAATAACTCTACCTGTGGAAACGTATCTTTTGGCATTGTGTACTACTTAGAGCAGGAATCTGACGGTTATAATGTGAATATGAACACCTCAGTTGATAAAAGGAAATCTAGTAATGATACACATGTAGTCTCAGTTTCAAGCAAGACGTTTATCCAAATGAAGGGTCAGTTAGTAAATGGAAACAACTCCCCAGCCCTCAATGACTCCGAGATGCAGAGGTCAACATGAGCTCATATTCGACCCCTGAATCGACCAATCAAGAGCTAGAAGCATTTTCAAACTCAGTAAATTTTACATATAGTTTATGCAATAGTGACTGCAACTCCCTCAATGTCACTAAGACCATAGAAACTAGGCCTCAGGCTATTATAATTTGTAGCGAGTCCCAGACTACAGCCACTGGATGTTGGATGAATGAGTCAGCTGATGACTCAGACCAGTTACAGTGAACCTCCTGCCCGGGAGACCCAGTCATTGAGTCTGCAGAACAAACCAGTTCTGAACAGTTAAACCGATCTTTAGAAGTCAATGACCTTGTGTCCATGTCGATAGGGAATAAAAGAGAGTATGAATTTACTAGTAGTACCTCTATCACACATTTCACGCCTGTCTCGGCCAATGAGAGAGCAAAATCTAAAGTGACTGCAAAAGGGGTAAACAAAGCTCCAACTAAATGCAGAAAATCCAGTCTACTGCAAATAAAGAATGGCAACTCGGAGAAGAGACAATCTATGCCTGCTTTCAGCAAACCTTTCAAACTTGCAAAACCATGGGAGAGCCTTTTACCACTCTTACTCGCTACAAAAGACAAGTTAAATCCTCTCATCAAGCCTGTGATCCGGAAGAGTAAGCCTAAGAGTAAGTGGGCTGGTGTAACTAAGGAAATAGAGGAGAACGCGAAGGCCCCCTTAAGGATACACCTAGAAATATTCAGTCTAAATTACACACAGCTCTAGCCAGAGAGAATGTAGAAAGGTCACTGAGTGCATGCAGTAATGAGTCACAACAAAGTCAGACATCCGCTGTGTCTACTAAGAAACTACTGAAGAGACAAAGTTTATCACCTCCTGCATCAGCCGATGTAAAACAAGATTTTAAAAAGCCTCGGCACTTCTCCTACCCCCTCTTTCATCTAAACTAAAAGCTGACAGCAAAGCTTTTATATCGGGTTCTGGATCCGCCACTGTTGCACTGCAGACATCTCCCAGTGTGCATGTGAATGGCACAGCACCCATCAATGTAGTCAATGGTAACCCAGCTAATATACAGAAGGGTAAACTCCTGCCACAGCAAACTGGCAGACTTCAGAAAGTAGCAACGGAGAAAGACACCAGCAAGTCTCAGAGTCTGCTTCAAGCTAGACTAGAGGAAATGACTAGAGAAAATGACTAGAGGAAATGACTATAATTATAGACCTATATCGATCCTACCTATTTTTTCAAAGATTTACGAGAAAGTTATCAACACCCAAATTAAAAATCATTTGTATGATGAACAAATAATATCAAGCTCCCAATACGGATTCCAAAAATTGAAGGGAACTCACGATGCTCTGATTAAATTTGCTAATAATGCGTTTTCCGCCCTAAACTCGAGTTTGGTTGTCCTTGGAATTTTTATAGACTTTTCAAAAGCTTTTGATACAATAGATCACCATATTCTCACTAAAAAACTGAGTAGTGTAAATTTTTCTAATGAGTCTGTCAAACTAATACAGCACTATTTAAGTGACCGAGCTCAATGCGTTTTCCTAAACAATGTTACCTCAGCTCTGCTAAAGATCAGTTGTGGGGTACCGCAAGGTTCGATTTTAGGTCCTACATTATTCCTACTATATATAAATGACTTAATTAATTAAAAGTGCGCAATTCTTTAACACCATCTTATTTGCCGATGACACAAATCTTCTTTTTCATAGCAAAAATTTTAATGACGAAATTCAAACAATAAATAGAAATCTTGAAAGAATAAAGATCTGGCGCTTCGCAAACAAATTAACCCTCAACATCGAAAAGACAAATTTCATTATTATTAAGAATCCGCAAAATAAATTTCGTATCTCCCAACCTCTTTTTATAAACAATACCGAAATTAACAATGCAGAATTAATCAAATTTCTAGGAATCACAATTGATAAAAATTTAAATTGGGCTACCCATATTGAAAACCTTTGAAATACACTACGCCAAAATCTGGGACTGACCTATGTAGCTTCCACCTTCCTACCTCGCAAAGTTTTAATTCTATTATATAATAGCCTAATAAATAGTAAAATTGTATATTGCTTAGAAGTCTGGGGCAATGCCCCATCCATTTACCTAGATAAAATTTTAACTATTCAAAATAGACTACTTCGTATAATTTTTCACAAACCACCTCGATTTCACGCAGCACCTTTATATAAAGAATTTAAAATATTACCAATTTATGAACTCTATAAACTTTGAATTTGTCTACTCGCCCATTCTGAATTTTCGTTATGCCTAGCATCTAACTACCTTCCTTCCTACCCAACCAGACATGCTCCTCTCAGTCTCTCCTTGCCACTCTTCACTACTGCGCGTGGCCATAGACAGGTTACCTATCAGGTGGCCGACGCCTGAAATTCCCTCCCAAAGCACCTGAGGGAGATACGAAGTAGGAGTGAGTTTGCGGTGGCCTTGAAGCAGTTCCTGCTTGACTCACTGATTTAGGGTCTGCGTCGTGCGGGCTCTGCTGGCTGCTACCTCTGGGTCAAGCACCTCGACTAGCTTCACTATTGTGCATATGGACCTTATCACTGATTTTTTTCTGTTTTTCAACCTATGACATAAACTACTATTTGATGGAAATTCAAACAAACAAACAAAAAAACAAGGATGTCTACAGCAGTGGACTAAAATCTGAGCTCTTTTCTGCATGTCGCAGTGTAGAGAGTTTTGGAGTTGTCACACAGTGTCTAAGTAGAGTAGTAGAGGAGAAGAATATGAAGCTAGGTAAACCTCGAGCAACTGATTGTAAAATCTAACGAAGAACTCACAAATCAAACCACAGAATTAGAACTTCTAACACCAAACTATAAAGTAGCAAGAAAACTGAAGTTACAGTTATACTGTAAAAGTATTGCATCAAATATTATAATTATGCAAACTGAGGTTTTTGGAAGCCCTAAATTAAAACTATATGCATAATGATGAAAACTCACTTAGTAAGAGTTATAATGATATAAAGTCGCTCTAAAATTAATTGCCTCAAAAAATAAATTAACTTTATAATTTTAAAACTTTGCGGCCTACTTAAAACATTTAAAACATTGAGTAAGCAATTAACGCTGCTTACTTTCAGTATGTTTACATGTATACATATAGATGGTAAACTTTAATTATGCATCTATTCGTGGTTTAAGGCTTTAATCATAATTTTGCCATCAACAATATATAGTTGTATTTGTTTTTATACCTGATATACTAGTCCACTCTCTTGTTCATTAGGATAGAGTACAGGATCATAACTCAGACTAACACAGTATGTAGATACAGCTGTTAGATTAAAGTCTTCTGGTGCTACTTGAAGAGCTGTTGATAAAGCATGAAAAAATTAGATACAAAGTAAAAAAGCATCAACATCACTTTATGGTATCTTAAGCAATAATAACTTAGATTTTAATTTATATTAGAATAGATAATTTTACTATGTTTTCATTGAGTTGAAAAATCTCAAAATTTCTTTCCTTACGTAATCCAATTGGAACTATCAAAGATTTGGTAGCAGGTGAAAACAAATCTCCATCTTTGTTTCTGATTTGTACTTTAACTGTGATGGCATCTTCACTGTCTCCATATACAGTGTAATTGTTTTTATTATAACTGTTAACTACTTGAGATTCTGTGGTTGAATTTATTTGTACTCTGTATGGATTTGAAGAATTAACACAGGATGTGTAAAGTGAAGGAACCTACAATCAACATATAAAATATTTTCAACAGTATTGTTATATTTGATAGCTGATATTGTGAAATATTAGGAGCATAACCAGATACAACCTCCAGTGGTGCAGCTAACTAAGGAGATTTACAATAGTTCAAAACATTATATCATGTTTATGTACAGAAGTGAGCATTATGATGAATACGAGCATCAAATATGTTGACAACTTGCATTTTCTCTCTTCATAAGCCTACAATTGCTTTTAGGGGCACAGGCTGAAGTAGAGAACTTTATCAAATCAACAATTAACCATGCTAGCAGAAATTAGTTACTTTGTATGAAGTAGCATTTTTTTTAGCTTAGTACAGTATTTTTTACATTTATACTTTCCAAAAAATTAGTGCATATCATAGATTTAAACAAAAAAAATTCTTTACCTTCCAAGAGACAAAGTACTGGTAACGCCATCTTCTTCCATTTTGTGTTTTACTTCCTGTACTGAATGTGATATCATAAAATTGAACCACAATAAGATCTGTAAATAAGCCAAAAACGAAATATAGGTTAGGCTAATAGAAGAATTGTGTTTTTGAATTAATATTTTTACAAAAAGTTGAATTTCTAAGTTTGGACAATAATATACTCATACTTTTTAAATACCATATTTTATCAAATAAGAAATGATTGTAAAAAGGATCTTGCACTTATTGTCACTGAATCACAACATTTCTATGAGTCATTCGAATTGATTTTTGATAGCCTAATGGCAGCAGTTACATCGAGGAAAACAACAACCATAAGTTGATGCAAGCCGCAACTACAAATTAATATTCATCTATTTATTAGCAAGTAGCACAGTCATGGAAATGCAGTGATTAGTTTGGAAAACAGAGAATAATCATTAAAATCGGAACTGAAAAATACACAAAGTTAGAATTAAAGATATTTCCATGTTTAAAACAATCAATCATTTCTGGAAGAGCATATATTGTAGGTCTACCAGCTTGAACCAAATGCAAAATTGTAAATGTGACTATAATGACATTTCCAATACACCTAAATTACTATTAGAGCATACTATGTTGCATCAGTTTGGCTTATATCAGAAATTAGAAAATTATGTAATATAAAAGACTTACCTGAACACTGTAGGTTTGCATGTATTTCAGTTTGAATGACATATCATCAATTCTGACTCTAGTTCACTCTACACTGTAGACCTACAGCAGGTGTCAGACCACACACAGTAACATAAGTATAACTTCCTGATGATTTCCATGAAGAAGTTCCACACAAAAACTACAGCAATAAATAATGGTGCAACAATTATTTTATACATATATAGCTTTTATTTGATTTGTATATTTACGAAAATGTTTAAAATCTGCTAGAGCTGTTGATAAACAATTAAAGCTCTATGCAGTACTATTTCTTATAAAAATTGTAAAGAAAATTTGTGGTCAAACTTAATATGATAAGCAGCTGTCTTAATTATTATGGAACTTTATTTGAATATGGTCAAAAACCTTGTGTGAACATGGTTATGAGTAGGATGTTTTTGGAAAGCTATTATTATTATATAAAACTGTCCATCTTTGTGAATAAGTTTTGTTTATGGCTGAAAATTTTTTCACATAACGCTACGAATTATTGTGTTGGGAAGGATGTTAAATTGTTGCTAAGAACAACATTAAATAAAATTAAATACTCAACACTATATAGTAAAACTTTCGTCATTTCAGGAAACCTTTCAATTGATATACTTCATCAAAAACAATTTTGCCACTATAAGTATAGAGGTTTCTTCAACATTTTCATGAAGTTATTACTGCTTAGATAGATGTATTAACAATTTTATCATAATATTCATTTCAATAAAGTATTTTCTTATTTCATGAAATTCAGCACTTCAATATGTATCAGTATATTATTACCCACTATATCCAAACACCTCAATTTCTGAGAGAGTTAATCCACCAGAAGTTTCTCTCACCACAGCAAGATAGAGACAGAGTGAAGCTGGTTTGATGTTAGCATTCCATTGATATGATGCCCTTCCTTCATAATAGACACCCTTCCAATAACTCTTGTGATAGACTGGATTCACATTGACAGTGTAGGGGTTAGTTACTATCTTTATTCTAGTCAAATGTCGCAAAAAAACCGGCCACCTGAAAATTGTTGGACATGAAATCTGCATATGACATGCTTTGCTTAATTGATGTTTCATTTATTCAAAAAAAAATTATTTGACAACACTGTTAAATAACTCAGGTTTAATATTTATAGTGACTAATGCAATTATGTACATTTTCAAATTTAGAAGCAATATGTATTTCACCACAATCTTCCACAGTTTGGTATTGTTTCATAGATCAAGCTAATAATGGGGTATTGAATTTATTTTCTTTAATTGTTAGAATCGCGGCAAAAACAAGGCTTGTACAATAAGTGCTTTCTTAGTTAGTGCATCCTTTGAACTTTAAGCTCTTATTACATGCAAACTAGTATTGAAAAGCTGCACTTTAGGCTTTTCATAAAACAATAGCTTTGTCTACAAATAGCGTAACCTCAATTATGAAATCAAACAAAATCTTACAATATATTATTATTACATTGTTATAATGACACGCCATCAGATGCAATATGATGGGCTGACTTTTAATGCATTACATTTTGATTAATATGGTATAAAACTACTAAAAATATAAACTGATAAAAGCACTGTAAAATCTACCTTAACTGATTCACAAGAATTACACAAGCATATTATATCTATAGATGTTGACTATAACAACAACAAAAAAACATGATTCACATAGACCTACTGAATATAACTCATTATAGGTATAGTAAGACGTAAACTTTATATAGTTGACATTAAAACATAAAGTAAAGCAGTTGAATATGGAAAGCATATACAAAAAATTATACATTTGTTGCAAATGCATTTTGTTTGGAGAAGTATTCAAGCATTGTATTGAGTAAAACGTATTATTTTGTATACTTCAAGATGTTTTACAGAAACAGCAAATGATTGTAACAACCTAGCATAATATGATAATTCAGTAACAACTAACCAGTAAATACACTGATCTCTGCAACAAAGTATTTGTCTACCAAATCAATTCTTATCCTCTTATCTACATGTTTGGAGAAGTGAAAGTAGAAATGTAGCATGCAGTACATACAATCTGGGAGTTGGTTGTAGCATGGTGAATCAAAACCTCATCTAGTTATCGTACCATCTCTGTCATCATCCACTATTACAATGGTTATTTGGAGCAGATCCTTGCTTTGTTTTTTGATAGATTTTTAATTGCTGTCAAAAGATGCAAAGCTCATTCTCCATTTCTGAGCAAATATTTGATGTCATGCACTACAGATAAAGGTTGGTCTGCCATTTGTTTCACAATTCATTTCTTCTATACGCCTGAATAACAAAACCAGACAATTTCTCTGCATATTTTCTCTCATCTAAGAATAAAGTTGATTAAATAGATGGACACGCTCTTGCATGGTAATTTTTCTCAAAAAAGTACATTAACTGCTATATATGCAATTACAATTAAAATATATCATTTGATGGTATAGAATTTAAATATCTGAACGGCTAAAGTTAAATAATAAATAATAAAAAGTAGCTATGTTTATGCCATTTAAGCTTGAAAACAAGCTATATATAGCACTTTTACAGAGCAAGTATTATGTGCACAAAGTATATTATGTAATGATGGTACTATAAATTTAAGTTTAAAAATATGTTAGAAAAAAAGCTAGACATAAACTGGGAGAATGCAAAACTTGTTTTAGGAAATTTTTGCAGCAGAAGTATACTTGATGGATGCCATGTTTATAAAAAATATTTCTAAGCTAAAGAAATCAACTTTTCCTAAATACACCCAGAGAATCTCATCTAAACAAGCAACCATAATGAGTAGCCTATAATATATGATTTTTACTTACTTCCTTTTGTATTCGCAACAAAGTAGAGTAACAGAAATGTTGGTAGAGTAATACTGCAAACGTTTCAGGAATATAATGATGGAATCATGTACTCTTCTTAGAGTGAGTAATAGTAAGTGTATTAATGTACCAGGTGCAGTCAACCAGTAGCTTTTCCTATCTGTTACTTTGTTGATTTCAGTTATCAAGAGTGTGTATTTGACTTGAAGAAACAAAGCTGGTGCAAATACTTTACTAATTACTTCTTTCTTGATGTGCTAAATACACTAATTAGTTATTTTTATTTAGTTTAATTTGTTCAGTGAATGTATAGGACTATGCTATAGTGTTCAGTGCAAATAAAGTGTGTAACAAAGGAACATAGAAAGGGTTGTTATTGTTGTTGTTGTTTTCAATTTATTGCTTCTAATGGTAAACATAGAAAGAAAAAGAAATAAAATTAAAAATCTTAAGCTGAGCTAAAAAAAAGGAGTGCAATAAGAAGAAGCAAAAGGGTACTGTCCGATAGCTTGAAACTAAGCGAATGCTAAAGCAAACATTTTTTAAGCTAATAAGGGGCTATTTTTTCAGATTCATAAGTTGGCTAATTATATTTAGAAGAGTTTTTCTAAAATATAAAGTCGAGCTATCTTTGCCTTATAATTCTGCCTTGCAATTCAAATATATAATAAATAAACTGAGATACGCTGTGTATAAGTATCTTGAGCTACTGAAATACTTTACAATACAATAATAATCTAAAATAAATAATTAAATCAAAATTGCTACCAAAAGTTATTATAAGGCAAAGTACAACACTAACATAAACGGTCAGTACAGGTACTAAACTTTCAAATTGGCAGAGTCAAAAACATTTGATATAAATAGCCTAATAGGATTTCATGTTCAGCATACACAAACTGGAAAAGTGAAAATTTAATTTTGTAGAGATGTGCCAACATAACATATCGGGAACCTACACTTATACATGTTACTTTGTTAGCAGCTTAACAACAGGGTTTTATAATTGAGAGAGGGAGCCTAATTCCCACTCAAACCGCTACAAACAGTATGTTGCAAGCATTTTATACTAAATGCTACTAGACAAATACTTTCTCAGAATTTGTACATGACCTATCATCCTTTATTTTTATTAAAAATACTACAACAAAAATTTACTGCAACCTACAGATTTAGAGCTTTTGTTAGTTACATCATTTATGAGCAAAGCATACTATTATCATTATTATTATTATGATCTATGTGAATTGACATAAAAATGAGCAAACAGGAATAATATCATGTAAAAGGTGTAATGGGGCGTGGTTTACGCCTCACGCGTATCCCCCTGCCAATCACAGAGAGTGATTGGCAACTATTGGATTAAGCCAAGCAGAACAATATTTTAGTTAGTTAGCGTGTACTTGCAGCGATGTAAAGTAGCAATTACGGTGATACTTATAGATATTTTCATGTTATATTTTATGGTTTATAATAAAGCTTACAAACGAAATTACAGTCAGATTGCTTGAGGATAAATGCTAATTGCTCACTAGAAAGCCCACATAATCATTGTGCATCGCACAACAGTGGTGGCAGCGGTGGGATTATTCTAGCTGAGACAATGAAAAGACGAAGAACATGACAGAGCACACAATGAAACACCCGGGAGGTAAGCCAGCCAATTTCTTGCATATGGAGGAGGTGTATAGAGATAAACTGACCGCTCCCACCTTCACGAGTGTAGAAGATGTAGAGCAATTCATTGAGGAATTCCACGATGTGGCAGACATCGCTCAATGGCCGCCACAAGTAGCCCTCGTCAAGCTGCGGGAGGTATTGATGGAGCGCGCTAGACCGTTCGGACAAGGACGGAGCGTGGCGGAGATATTTACTGCACTACGGAGCCGGTTTGGCACCTCCGCCCTGGAAGCCAGGGCCCGTCTACAAGTGCTACGCCAGGCGGAAAACACGCCGCTCCGCGACCACGTTGCCTTAGTGAAGAGACTGGCACGGAGCGCGTACAGCGACCTGCCAGAAGCACACCGACGGAACTTTACTCTCATTGACTTCATGCAATCCCTAAAAGATGTGGGTCTCTGCCATCAACTACAGGCGAAGGGAGTGACCACCCTAGAAAGTGCCCTACAAGTCGGGGAAGACTACCTCCGGGCCGAGCAGCCATATACGGAGAAAACAGAAGGCACACGAGTCACCGCGGAGGTAGCCCAATCACTCGGGGAGAAGATGGGCCGGCTGAGCGTCAGACTGAAGCAGATGGCAAAGACCCTTACCAATGCCGGGCCCCCTAACCGAGGACAAAAGGGAGAGACCTCAGGGAAGACTACCCGGAGTAGGAAAAGCGGCAAGCCAGGGCCTCCCCGCTCCATAGACCCCCAACCCAGGAAGAGGCCTCACGGGCCGAAGAGAGAGCAACCACGGGACGTACCCCGTGAATGGCAGATACCACGACGGACCATCCGCCCTATCGGACGACAGGAACCGTTCGTGCTACCAATCACTAACCGCTTCAGCCAGCTACCGGAGACGGAGCTGGCCGGCGAGGTCCCTCGGGACATCGGAGGGGAACTAAACACCCCTCCGCCGAAGAAGCGGCACCAGCAGGCCACCAAACGGAAACCACGCCGTCTGACCGAGACTACGCATGCTGGGGAAGTAAGGTCGCAACCACATGGAGAGAGCTACTTCCTGCCCGGGAAGGTAGCCGGCAAGGCCGTCACGTTCTTGCTAGACTCCGGTTGCAACACGAATCTCCTCAGCAGACGAGTCTTCGATGCCCTCCCTCTCCAGGTGAGGAAGGAGTTAGCTCCCTACACCGGGGAACCTGGCACCCTCGCAGACGGGTCACGTATCCCCTTCTACGGTGTTGTAGAGCTGCCTGGCCGCGTCCGCGACCAGGCCATCCAGGAAACCTTTATCCTCAGCCAGCTGGAAGAGGATGCCATCCTGGGGACGCCGTTCTTGAAGCGACACCAATGCCACATGGACTTCCATAAGTCCGCCATACTAATGGCCGGCCGGGAGCTTTCCTGTGTCGATAAGTTCGGTCGTCCCTTGGTCGGGGGTGTGCAGGTAGTACGTAACTGTACGGTACCCGGCCGCTCCCGGGCGACCATTCACTGCAGAGTGAATGACCGCCAACTCTCTGGATTAGGGGTCGTTGAAGGAACGCACAAGAGAATCCAACTCGCCAGCAGCTTGAACCGGCTAACTGACCGAGGGGAGATCTTGGTGCAGTGCGTCAACCCCTTTTCAGAGTCGGTGACATTACCATCTGGATCCCTATTGGGCCGTTTCCACACGGTCCAAGAGGGAGACATAGGACCGTCGCTGGGCGAGGCGACGGAGGGTCCCCAAGAGCGCCCATCTGTGCGGCGTTGGGACCGTCTCGGAACACGTCCAAGAACTATACCAGTCAGCCTGTGAAGGCTGTGTGGGCAACAAGGAGCGCCAAGCTATGGCCCAGTTGCTGCGCCAGTATGGGGACGTGTTCAGCAGCAGAGACCAGGACGTGGGCCTGACTAGAGCCGTCCGTCACGAGATACCGCTAGCTGCCGGGACTCTGCCTATCCGCCAACCCACTAGGAGACTGGGGCCGGAGAAGGAGGTCAGCCGACAAGTCCGGGATCTTCTGGACCGCGGCCTCATAGAGCCTGCACATAGTGCGTGGAGCTCGCCGGTCGTTCTGGTCCGGAAGAAAGACGGCAGTTGGCGGTTCTGTGTGGATTACCGCAAACTCAATAGCGTAACCATACAGGACGCCTACCCTCTACCTCGGATCGACGAGTCCCTGGACGCCTTAGCCTGCAGCAAGTACTTCAGTACTTTAGACTTGCTGAGTGGCTACTGGCAAGTCCCCCTCAGTCCCGACGCCCAGGAGAAAGCGGCGTTCATCACCAGAGATGGGCTGTGGAAGTAGAAGGTACTGCCCTTCGGGTTAACTTCCGCTCCTGCTACCTTCCAGCGGCTCATGGAACAGGTTCTCAGCGGCCTCCACTGGAAGATGCTGCTTGTCTACCTCGATGATGTCATCGTGATCTCCCCAGACTTCACGACCCATGTCAGTCGTCTGCGAGAGGTCTTCGAGCGACTCCGAGGTGCCGGTCTCAAGCTCAAACCTTCCAAATGCGCTCTTTTGCAGCCGGAGGTGAAGTACCTGGGGCACGTAGTCGGCCGTAATGGGGTGGCGACGGACCCCGACAAGGTGCGAGCTGTGGCCGACTGGGTCACCCCCCAGGATTTGACCGGGCTTTCCAGGGGCTGGTAGGGTATTACAGACAATACATACCAGACTTTGCGGGGGTTGCACAGCCGTTAAATCGGCTCACCGCAAAGGGAGTGACCTGGCAGTGGACGTCCGACGAACAAAAGGCATTTGACAGTCTCAAGAGCCGCTTGCTAGAGGCTCCAATTCTAGCCTACCCAGACCCCACTCTGGAGTACGTTCTTGACACGGACGCCAGTGACCAGAACGTTGGCGCTGTGCTGTCGCAAGTGCAAGGAGGCCGTGAAGTAGTCAGAGCTTACCACAGCAAATCACTCACACCCCCAGAGCGCAATTACTGCACTACTAGCAAGGAGTTGCTGGCAGTAATCAAGTCAGTGAAACACTTCCGGCCTTATCTCTACGGTAGGCCGTTCCGCTTGCGGACGGACCACGCCTCTTTGATCTGGCTGTGTAAGAGAGCTGAACCGTCCAGTCAAGTCGCCCGATGGCTCGAAGTCCTAGCCGAATTTTCATACCGGATCGAACATCGACCCGGTAAGAAACACGGCAATGCAGACGGACTGAGTCGGCGACCGGACGAGGGGTGCAAACAGTGTCACAACATTGAGAGGAGGGATGGGGGTCCCCCAAGATCCGAGTTGGCGACACTGGACCACCCTGGAGTGAGTTACGACTGGGACCAAGGTCAACTCAAACCAAGGAGTCCTAACCCACCGGAGGCTGTCAACAACCTCCGCGCCAACCCTGTCTTAGCTCGTAATGTCAGAGAGCTGCAGAAACTCCAGGAGGACCTCCCTGGGGTGGTAGCCGACATATATCGAGCTAAACGGAAAGGGCGACGACCCAGCAAAGAACAGCTGCGGCAGGGGTGCGCCGAGTTACGGCTGTACTGCCAACGCTGGGACTCTCTGCGGATCGGGCCAGATGGTCTGCTGACCATCACCTTGGCCGCCGACCAGGAACACCCTGGTCGAGAAAGGGTGATCTGTCCAACCGCCATGCGCTGGGAGCTAGTATGGGACACTCACCGACAGGCTCACGCCGGAGTTCGGAGGGTGCTTACCAAGCTAAGGCTCCGGTGGTATTGGCCCAATCTGGAGCGTGACGTCCGCCTAAGGATCAAACAATGCGAAATCTGCCAGGCCAGCAAGCATGGCCGTCTCCCCAGGGAGGCGGGACGGCGTAGGCTCTATGCTGGCAGGCCCTGGCAGGTGGTAGCTGTTGACTTGGTCGGACCCATGCCCATCACCCCCAGAGGAAACAGCTGGATTCTAGTGCTGACCGACTACTTCACTAGGTGGGCCGACGCACTGGCCATTCCGGATGCGTCTGCCCCGACAGTGGCCAGCACACTAGACCAACGTGTATTCTGCTACTTTGGGTTGCCCGAGCAACTACACTCGGACCAGGGGTCGCAATTCTAGTCTCAACTGATGAGCGACCTCTGTCGCTTCTGGGGAGTAAACCAAAGTAGGACCATTCCATACCACCCTCAGGGTAACGGAGTGGTCGAACGCAACAACCGGATGCTGGGCGATGCACTCCGCAGTCTACTACTCGGCCGAGGCCAGGAGGAGTGGGATCTCGTGTTGCCGCAGGTCATGCGGGCCTACCGCAGCACGCCACATACCAGCACCGGCGAGACCCCCAACCTCTTGACACTCGGTCGTGAGACACGAGTGCCCGACCACCTCGCCTATCATATCCCAGAGCCAGAATACTCTGTCCACGAGTACGCTGGGGAATTCATAGAGCGTCTGAAAGTCGCACACGAAATATTGCGGGATAAGCAGTGGCAGGTGCGACAGGAAGACGCTGATGAGCCACCCCTCTACCAGACCGGAGACTGGGTCTGGATGATCAACTACCGTAGGCGTCGAGGACAGGCGGCTAAACTACAGCTTAAGTTTGTAGGACCCTACGTGGTAGTTGAGGTGATGCCCAATCACACTTACAAGTTGGAGCGGTCTGGACAAGTATTTGTCCAGAATGAAGCCCGCTTGAAACCCTATTGGGCTAGCCCAGGTGCGGCCGGGGGTGCCCCCCCATTGTTAGAGCCCAGGAGGCAGACAACGATGCGCGGGCGGCGGCGGCATAAACCCAATGATGAGTGGGTCATGCCACGGACAGAAGACTTGGCAAGGCAGGAGAGGCCACCCCCCCAACGGGGCCCCACCCTCTGCTTCCAGAGCCAAGCCGTCCGGCCCCAGGACTACCACCACCACTTCCGGAACTAAATATACTTCCGGAAGTGCAAAACCCCCCCACGGGAGGGGCTCCGTCCGGAGAGAACATAGGGGAAGAGAGAATGACAGCTGACGGGAGGCAGGAAACACCACCAGTGGAGAATAACAACCCACTGGTGAGTACACCACCTCCCTCACCAGCTACCCCACCTTCCCCGGCGTCTACCACTAGTACACCTCCCCCCCTTGAAAGGGGACAACGTACTAGAAGACCCCCAGCTTATCTTCAAGACTTCGTATGCGACCGCATTACAAGCGGCAGGTATGAAAGTTCAGCTGGGCGCCGTACGGAAAGACTGGCAGCAAAGCGTGGGAGTTATGAACACCACGGAAAAACCAAGTTTTGCGAAAACGGAATAGCGAGTGGAATTACCACTCTCCGGGCACACAGTTCCGGTCTCGCACAACAAACACGCTGCCCAGCCTTTTCCTACGCCGACGCGGTCAAGAGTAGACGTGCTTTTTAATCCATCCACATCCAAGCTTGAACGTCGAGTATGAGTATAAATACCGAGTTCCCAAGTAAGCTTGCTTAGATCTAACACTCCACTAATGGAAATAGATCTCACCTCAGTCAACTCTGATTTAATCGATCTGATTGAATCACAGTTACTGGAGACAGAGTCACACGTGAATGACGACGAGGACATAGTAATGGCGGACGATCTACTAGATCTGGAGCTTGATACTATGTCTCTCAGTCAGTTTACACGTTCTGACACAGTCTCTCGAGTGCCGTATAAAAAGATGCATGACTCTCAGACTAGTAACAGTCGATTGTCATCAGAATTATGCTGTAAAGATCAAATTCGATCTAACAAGAATTCTGCTCTTTTAGACGCCACTCGCTCTCCCAACTACGGAGACATGCCTCCACTAGAGCTAGCCTGGAACGGGGAGACACCTCCCACATCTCTACCTGACGTGCTACTCCAACAACATAGCTGGGTCGCACCAGAAACAGAAGAGCAGATTCAGCTACACCGCGGCCATGATGAATGCACCACCTGCAGGCTGTGTCAGCAGCACTTCTCTACCCATCGCCGTTTGCGCGTCCATGTACCGCAACACTTCTTAACTACCCTCTGTCCCTGTGGTGAATTTAGTTACCACAGGGACTACATCCTCAGACACCAGCGCACCATGGAATGCCATGTGGGGCACCTATATGATGTGGATCAATATAACTTCCCCACCTTCCTCAACCTGATCAAGCCTTTCATTAAAGACCTCCCCCGTTTCGAACGACTGAAACAAGAATTCCCCTCCCCTCGCATCATCACTCATGGACCGTGTTCGAAACCCCCCAGACACAGGAAACCTACAAAGCCACCCCACTCTCCTCCAGCACAGACTGTACCTCGACCCACCACCCTACCTCGAGTCCTGCTCCAAAGAGTCGAGATACCTCGGAAACAACGCTCCCCCTCTCCTGTTTCTATACAACCTTCTTCTAAACGCCGCTGGCATTCCTCCTCCCCAAAACGGCAGGCTCCCATCGCTCGCAACTTGAAAGAAGTTGAACTCCGCATGTACGACTTAGAAGCTGAAATTCAACAGTTAACCCCCAGAGTTGCCGCAGCCGCCTCGGAGATGAGGACTCTCAAAGCCTCCGTGGCCCTACTCAAACGAGGCGACCAAGACTGATGATGACAGTATCCTCCCTCTCCACTTCTCTAACTATCCGCACCTGCAGGTGGTGACAATCTCTCTCTCTCTCTCCGTTCACTCCTCCTCCGGCTGTATCTGATCTCGGTGCTACATGATCTCCGTATGTGGATTGTATTATTCTTTTTGTTATATTTTTTATGTCAATACGTAATTTTGCTCAATAGTGTGTAAATTCTTTTGGAGATATGTCCACCTTACGTGATGTTCAGATCTTATATTTTTTTGGTTTTTTTTTATAGTATTTTGTTTTATATTTTTTTGTTGTTGTGGGTGCATATCAGGAAGGTATGCTTCCTGCTGGGGGGGGGGCGGTGTAATGGGGCATGGTTTACGCCTCACGCGTATCCCCCTGCCAATCACAGAGAGTGATTGGCAACTATTGGATTAAGCCAAGCAGAACAATATTTTAGTTAGTTAGCGTGTACTTGCAGCGATGTAAAGTAGCAATTACGGTGATACTTATAGATATTTTCATGTTATATTTTATGGTTTATAATAAAGCTTACAAACGAAACTACAGTCAGATTGCTTGAGGATAAATGCTAATTGCTCACTAGAAAGCCCACATAATCATTGTGCATCGCACAACAAAGGTAGATTTATAATATTATATAAATATATAAAGATGTAACATGTGCCTAAACATACTGAATAATAAAATGCATTTAAAATTGTGTGAGCTATGTTTTAGTGCATGATTTTAGATTAAGGTGAATGTATTATAATAATATTTCTAAACCAAGGCATCAGTGAATTATTTTTAAATAGTAGTGTAAATTAGTGAAAATGATATATTATATCATATACTCAATATTATATATAAAATATGAAAGCATTATATAAAAGTGCTCTATTAAGCCACTAAACAATATAATGCATCCAATGTTATTTATCCATTACATCCATTGTCTTTTTTAATATGAGCTTTATATTAATCATTAATATATATACATTAAAGTAAATGTAATATAATAATTTTATAAACCAGGGTGTCAGAGAGTTTTTTTAAACTAGTAGTATAAATTAGAGTAAACATAACATATTATATACTGAAATACTATGAGTTTAACATTGGTCTTGCACATTCTGATAGAGAGTAGTATTAGGTGAGAGGTTGTGTACAGTATGAACTACTTTATCATAGTTACGATCCTCAGTTACCGTGTTGATACTTTCATATGTTGGTGCGTGATTGTTGTCACCAAAAACTTCTACATATTCTGGTACAGCTGTACTTGCTTGCTGTATGGAGCTTAAACCAACCTCTTCATATTCATCAGATTTCTCAAGTCTGGGCTGCATTTCACTATTAGATGGTGGAGTTTTAAACTGCTTTGCTCTTCTCAGTATAACGATTATAATCACCACCAGTATTAAAATTATGAGAGCCAGGGCACCATTGGAGAGTCCAACTGTCAAACTAATGTTTCCTTTAAACATTGGACAAAACATTTAACAATAAGTTCACAATAAACTACACTTTCAGCTATGAGTTTCGCAGAAAATTCGTGAAATGTAATTCTATATATTTATGCAAAAGGCTACAGCTTTCAGGTATTTGCAGTTGTAAGTTACCAAAACTATTGTTAGTTTATTTTTATTAATGCTAGCTCCGGCAGCAAATCAACAAAACATAACCAACAGGTAGCAATATGATTACAATAAGATAACTCCAAAATACATACACATAGATAACAAAAACCAAGACACTATTTATTGGATAATTTTACTGACAATGAAGTTTTTGCAATATTTGGAGGGGTTGTGTGGCTTGAAACAGAGTTATATAATATATAAACAACCATTTGGCTGTTGATTGAACATTACAGTCCCATTTTAGAATTGCCATTGTATGGATTCACTAAAAAATTGTCATATTTAAATTACAAATTACAAATTTTACACTCAAAAGGCACCTCAGTTAATTTTACAGATATCTTGCGAAAAATCCATTTGTTGGAAAAGATGCAATAAAAATAGCTTTATCATTGTTATTAACAAGATAACAGATTAAAAAAAGGCCATGCCGACTTACCTGTGATTCTAGTGTACCCAGTTTGTGAAGTCACTGGGCTCTCCCCAGCACTGTTTATAGCCTTAGCACTACATGTTACTTTGTCATCAGATCTGAATTCACACAGGCTAACTGGTTGTTTATCTGTTGCTAGGATACTTTGGTAGCTTCCTTCTTCTGTGTTGGCATAGTAACAAGTGTACTAAAATAATATATATACATGTATATATTATATATTCTTTGAAAATTGCAGCCAGAATTCTTTGATTCTTGTAAAACTTATCTTTAATTGTTTGAACACATGTAATTTTCTTTAGCTTTTTTGAACAGCAGCTATATTATTCTGAACAGTGTAAGAATTTATAACTTTGAGTCATGGTGTTTCCATGCGTAACTCAGTGACAATCAAGCAGCTAGTTTACTAGTTTACTTGGTATTCAGTGATGACGCCATTAGGTTGAGTTGGATCTTGAATAGTCAGATGAGCACAGCTTGTGTCAAAGTCTATAGAAAGACTTGGTCCATCATATGGAGCTGCAATCGTACAAAATTGCTTTTATTGCAATTCTTATAAATTTGTATTTCATTATATTTTAAAAAAATTACCAGAAAGAGGTTAAAAAACTACTATAGCACTACGAAAAATATACAACTGCAAAAACTTAAACAAAAGACATTGCATAACTTATGTAGCTCTTTGCAAATATTTCATAATTGCTTGTTCATATACTTACTTTAACAGTTAATATATGGTTATAGGGAAAATATCAATTTTCAATTTTCAATAACATGTCAAAAATGAGTGCTATATACAATTTAACTTGACACGCACATACCCAGCTCAGGTGTGGTGATGTAGCGAGGTACTGCAGAGGATTTATTAAAGGCATTGTTCACAGCTATCAGTATAATAGTGTAGTTGGTGTATGGATCTAAGTTTTCTAAAACTGTTTCTCTGGTCTCCTCAGCTGAATATCTCTTATTGAAGATTTGTTGCTCATTGAGTTTGATAGTCAGATCATAGTATGAGATGGCAGTACATGCTGGATAGGATTCCTAACATCACACATATACTGTATGGTTACCAAATGTTTATGACTATAGTTTGTTTTAGCCCTGCTCAAATTAGTGTAGATCAAAATTATTAAATATCTTTCAGATTCACAACTATTATTTTGAGCAAACATGCATTTTGCATACAAATTTGTAAAATATACTAATATCAACATATTAAGTGTGTAAAATGACAGTTCCTTTAGATTTATTTAAATATAATTGCACTGCAGAGATTGCAATAATTTGTTTTTAATAACTAGGTGACTATGACTGCTATCTTAATTACATAGCATGCACGATTGTAAAATTCAAATAGTTTTTTTTTCAACGAGTAATATTTTTCTAACATATGCTTAATCTACTTTGAATAGTTTGATTGCATATGCAAATGCTGATGTAGAAACCAAATAAGTAGTGTTATTGTTTTAGTTAATTTAGGAAATAATCTAGTTAAAAATTCAACTAAAATATAAAAAAACTGGTAAAAAGTAGTCTTTTATGCTCACATGCAACTAATACATTTGCTTCAGTTGAATGCAAAAAACAATAAAGATATTTTGCAACTTTTCACTCTTTTTCTCATTCAATTTTTTAGTAAGAGTATCCAAAATATTATGTTTTATTTTTGTCATAGTCTTATAATAACTACAAATACGGTGACTAATTTAGTGCTATAACTTTTAATGTAACATATAACAAAACATATAGCGTACTTCTAAATATAAGTTTTTCAAAACATGTCATTTATACTAATTATTGCATGTGTGTCTAAAAGATGTTATTAAAATTCTATAAACAACAGAAAATTGTTTTCAACATACTTCCCAGGTTACGTTTAGCCTGATACGTTCTCTATTTAGATATGTGTGAGTAGAATTAACTGTGGAATACTCCGGGATAGAAGGATCTGTAAAAGTAATAATGACAACCAGTTTATACTAATATATTTGCAATGTATATTTCGGTTTTGACAAACAGAAAATTTCATACAACACAGTTTTTAAACTTTTTCAACTGAAATTTCATCAAAGTATATAATGACATCTCAAGAATTAAAAGCTACACAATGCTCATGATAGAGAAATGATGAATACATTAACTCTACTTAATGTGAGCAAGGCAAAACTAAAAGCAGGTGTGCATTATATATATTCACATAATACTTCAGTTTGAAGATTTTTCTGTGTTGTATTGCAAAATATACACACATATAGTTACACAGATTGTAGTGTGGGGTAAAGTTTAATAGAGCACATGCATATATGCAATAACATTGATTTTATTCTGTATGTGTTAAAATTATTGCAAATTAGATTTTCTGAATTTTAACAGAGAAGCCCAGCTTAACCTATATTTTATATTTTATGTTTGACAAATCCAATTGATAAATTTTATCAAAAAGCTGTTTTACAAACTTACAGCCGCAAGTGACTCTAACATCTCCTGTAACTTCAGGTCCATATCCAACTTTATTACCAGCTCTAACTTCATATGTTACCACATCTCCAGCTTTATATCCACAGGCTAAGTAACTATTCTCTGTTTGCACATCTGTGTAGCTTATCCATTGGGAAACTGAGTTGCCACTTATATAGTATCTGTGCTGTAAACCATACAATCTTCTGTTTATTGTATAACATGTATACTGTCATGGACGCTCCTAATTATTCTATTACCCATTTATTGCTTATCAATTTTAATTATGAGAACTTGGTGCATGATGCTGACATCAGGTTTTCAATAAATGTTGAAAAGAGGTTTCTAAGCAGTATAACAAAATTTGAAAAAAAATAGTGAAAATAATTAAAAACATTATATTAATTGTATTTGTTTTCCATATTTCATACTTTAAAATTAATTGTTCATGGCAACTTTTCTTGGTACAGCAAAAACTTTATAATTCGATTTTTAACTGGAGTTTCTTGCCTTTTTAAATCACAATTTTGTGTTTTACAAAATGTTGGCTTTATAAGATTCTTAATAACCATGCATATAAAAAATTTGTTTTCACTATACCTGGTATGTAGTATTGACTCCATTAGGTTGACTTGGAGAACTCCATTGTATGAATATACAACTTTCATTAAATGACTCATTCCTCAGTATTACAGGAGAGTCATATGGCTCTAAATAATAGTAAATAGTACTATATGTGAAAACATAGCTTTCTGAAAACACTGAAAATGTTTGAAAATTGAAAGGAGATTTTAGTGCTGAGATAGAGATTGTAAAAAAGTTGATTCAGCAAATAGGTGAGGAAGAAAATTATCTGATAAATGCTATATTTTCATGTCAATATAGGTGATGAGAAGCATGGAAAGAAAAATAAAATTTTCTCATGTTTATACATATGAATATGAATGATATAAATGAGTATAATGAACTTAAACAAGATCAATTAATAAGTCAAATTAGGGGTTATGTTGATACATTAAAAAGGAAAGCTAATCTAGCAGCAATTGTGAAAGTAAGTAATACTTTATTCACCTAGTTCCAAGGTTTCAATAACCAGCGTGTCTTCCGTTGCCAGATCTTCATTGTTGATGACCCTCACTTGTATTGTGTAGTTCTTGAATGGTAGAAGATCGTTGATGTAGTTGGTGTGGTTCAAATAGACTGTGGAGCTGTTCAGCTTAAATTCTCTTAACTTAACTGACTCACAGTTGATTGTAACATTCTGCAAATACAAAATAAACAGGTTAACTCCTATTTTTAAACAATACAGTTTAACAAGCATACAAATAGAGTCTCAAAGCATATTGTCCAATGAAACAGTTTAAACTGCATATACCTGACCAAGGAGGTTGAGTTGAATTTTAATCTTTCGTCTGTCTGATCCACTTGGAGTATATCTACTTTGAATCAGGTAGTTAAAAAGATTTGTTGGTAGAATTGGTGCTAAAATAACATTAACAAAAATATTTTTAAAATTTAGTAACAGAATATTATGTTGCAATTACAAAACAATGTCAGTTGATTATAAAAAAACTTGCTATTTATCAACTTTGAAAATTGATAAAACATTAAACTTTACTTTGAAATATCAAAATATAAAAACAATATTACAAGTAGTACACAGCTAAAACCTCATATAAATATGTTATACGAGTATGTTCCTCTACTCACCAGCACAATCTGTTGTCACATTTTCTCTAAATATCTGACTATGTTTATTCTCTTGGGAGTTACTCTCTCTTCTAGCTCTAATATCACAGATTACTGGTTCA
This sequence comes from Bugula neritina, assembly GCA_964035545.1. NCBI lineage: Eukaryota > Metazoa > Bryozoa > Gymnolaemata > Cheilostomatida > Bugulidae > Bugula > Bugula neritina. Next base: position 8,563,561 of record OZ037769.1, on the reverse strand, counting down.
TATGGCTCATATCCACAGAGTTCCTTGTTGTCAGGAACTTTCATCCATATCTGACTGTTGCACTTTACCTGATATTTAAGAACAAAGAAATATTTATATAACTGCTCAATTTTCTCTGTTCAAATTACTAATATAGGCAACCATTTGGGCTTACAATTTATATCATTAAAGAATATTTTTTTATTGCTTTACCTGATATACTAGCTCACTTTCTGGTCCATTAGGATAGAGTACAGGATCATAACTCAGACTAACACAGTATGGAGATACGGCTGTTAGTTTAAAGTTTTCTGCTGCTAATTGAGGAGCTGCAGAACAAATTTAATCTAAACCACTTAGTAATTTCTTTGAAATAACACAAATTAGTTAAACACAAATTTTCCAAACACGTCAACAAAGCACCAACACTAACTCATATAATTGTGAATGTATAAGTGGTTCTTATAAATCATTAACTTAAAATTTAGAATATATAAAGTTATGAAAATATCTAAGCAACAATGCTACAGAAGCATGAAATCTTTTGTTATAGAAAATGATAAATTAAACCCAATTAAATAACATAAAGAAGTGAACATACAAAGTCCTTGCTGGGTGACAATAGATTTTCTCACAGATTCAGATAAATTTCCATTTCTTTGTATCAACCAGACTTCAGCTGATACATCAACATTACCATCTCTGTAGATAGTTGTACTAGTTGAGGTAGAGTTACTTAGAGTTGTCTTATCATCTATATTCAGTTTGTATCTGTATGATGAGTCATTACAGTTGTATGTAGATGATACCTGAGTAAGAGAGAAATAAATAATAGGTGTGCCAGCCTGCTGTTTCTAAATGAGAGAAACTATATACATAAGAACACATGCTACACATTCACTTAAGTATCCTTCACCTGCCATGTTACAGTGTATTTCCATCTTTTTCTCCCAGAATTATTTACCATTGTTGGTGAGTTAAACTGCAGACTTGATGACTGGAACGGACCTGTAATCGTTTATTGTTCTTAAAACAACTAAACTAATTACAACATACTTTTTATTTATGCTATGACTATAAAAATTGTTATCATTTTCAAGTGGTTTTTAATGTAAGCATTTTAAATTATTTATAGCGTAAGCTGAAAGTGAGGTTATTATAATGGAAAAGTATAATGATGAGAAAGTTATTCAAAAGCAGTTGACATTAACAGGTCATCTTAAATTTAGTTAAAATAGCGTAAACCATTAACCTATTTAATTTTCACACACCAAAAAGATGCATTATGGGAAGATTTTGTTATACACACAATATATGTTGAAGCACAATCTTTATCAGCTATATATTACATAAAGAGTTTGTTGCTTTCTTTCATCATGCCCGCAGCCACTCAAATTTACTAAAAATTATAATAAAACCTAAAAAATCAAGCAAAATTAAAAAACTACCTCGCTTAGTTATACCTGTATTTTTTAATATTTTATCAGTTTAATGTAAGAAACAATAGAAATTAGTGGCTAAACTGTGAAAAATAGGTGAAAAATTATATTATTGAGGAAAAGAGCAATTTAATTATATAGATGTTGTTTTATTGCGCTACTAATAGTTTCATGCCTCTTCGGCACTCCGAAGAGGCACGAAACTATTAGTAGCGCAATAAAACAACATCTATATAATTAAATTGCTCTTTTCCTCAATATATATATATATATATATATATATATATATATATATATATATATATATATATATATATATATATATATATATATATATATATATATATATATATATATATATATATATATATATATATATATATATATATATATATATATATATATATATATATATATATATATATATATTACGCTCTCATTTAATGCTCAGCAATGAAATTAAATGATTGAGCACTTTCACTAAAGTCACAAACTCAAGCTGCTAGCATTTTGCAATGCTCGTGACTCCTAGGTGACCCCTAGAGTCACTTGAGCACTCTGGCTTGAGTTTACACACCTTTTAAATATGCTTTAGTAAAACTATAAGTTTTACTGTTGCGAGGGTGTGGGCCACGGTACTCTGTTCTGTGCTGATGAGGGGACAAATCCCGAAACAGCTGCTGTCCACAGATTGAGATATATATATATATATATATATATATATATATATATATATATATATATCAAGTGTATAAAGCAAATGTGCTGCAAACTATCACATTTGTTGGATATGGATAGGGTTGATTGGTAAACTTTTTATAAGTGGGTGATCATTTCAATTATTTGGTAGTACAATACACCCTATATATATATATATATATATATATATATATATATATATATATATATATATATATATATATATATATATATATATATATATATATATATATATATATATACATATATATATATACATATATACATATATATATATATATATATATATATATATATATATATATATATATATATATATATATATATATATATATATATATATATATATATATATACATATATATATATATATATACATATATATATATATATATACATATATATATATATATATACATATATATATATATATATACATATATATATATATATATATATATATATATATATATATATATATATATATATCTCAATCTGTGGACAGCAGATTGTCAATAACAGTGATATCTCCAGTAGGGGTAACGGGGGGGGGGGGGGGGGGCACAACGGGCCGAATTTTGCATTTTTTGCTCTCATTCATCTGTTTTTTAAGTTACTAATTCAATAATTTCTAGTCTTAATGCTGCATCTGTTGTCTATTACAGCTATCAGTTTGTTGTTTCTACCTCTCTCACAACTTTCAGAATAATATATATATATATATATATATAGGGTGTATTGTACTACCAAATAATTGAAATGATCACCCACTTATAAAAAGTTTACCAATCAACCCTATTTCAAACTGATATCCAACAAATGTGATAGTTTGCAGCACATTTGCTTTATACACTTGATCAAATATTGTAGTTGCATATATAGCTGTACACTACCCAAACAGGACAAAGCAGAGATAAATGAGAAAAATATATAATTGTACATATATAATAATTAAAGTAATTGTTTACAATTACCGAAATTCCTAAAACCCAACCTTAAACTTAACTTAGGTTCAGCTATTTTCAGCTGTTATGCTGTTTATTAAAAACTTATTGCCTTTACATTTTAGTCCGTAATAAACAATAGATTTTTTTTATTGTTTTATTATAGTAGTAGGAAGCAAAACCTAGCTGGTGGCAGTTTTACAAAAACATTAACAGAAAAGGCAGGCAAGGTTTTAATTTAGTTTATGTTTTGTAAAGTTGAATTATCGATAGATAGAAATAGGTCCAGCAAGATAAATTATTTTAAAACAATTACTCAATTTTCACGAGATTAAGCAGTTTTATTTATTAATGCAAAAGTAGCATCAACTTACTGTTACAGGTTCTTTCACTGTATGTTGCTATTTCACTGTCTTGATTACCATTGAAGTTAATTTCTCTTTTTGCTCTAATCTCACAGATTACCAGAGTGTTTGGTGTAAACCCACAGACTTGTTTATCAGATGTTATGCTTTTCCAACCACCAGAGTTGCAGTTATACTGCAAGTGATAACTGATTTAAATGTGAAGGTATTGTTTTCAGTCATTTTCATTTTTTGTAACTGTGCATCAAATACTCACACATACAGAGTCTACAATGACGCAAGCATTTTCGTGAAAACATGCTTTCTATCAAATTTATAAATTGTAAGTTTTCATTTTTAATTACTGAACACATAAAATGATTTTCTACAGTTGTAGGCTTTCTGTTCAAAAATTAAGCAAAGGTGTGTTGGCTGAGGTTATATATTCAAATAAATAACCAATGCACCGTCTATATCATCTAACTCATTATCTTTAGCTGGATATAATTATTTATATGAGACTATAACCTGACTTCATAGATATTTATCTAATTGAAAAAAATCAACTATTTGCCATAGTTATTTAATTGGTTTACTTGGTATACTAGTCCACTCTCTGGTCCATTAGGATAGAGTACAGGATCATAACTCAGACTAACACAGTATGGAGATTCAGCTGTTACTTTAAAGTTTCTTGGTGCTACTTGAGGAGCTAAAACGGCAAAGTTCAATTTCGTTAAATATATTGAAATGTGCTGAAAGTGACCATTAGGATTTATTTGTATAGAAAAAACAAGTTTTGAACAATCACCAATAAATTGATTATTATGTAAGGCATTATTGATAATCAAATGATATTCAACAGATTGTCAATAACAGTGATATCTCCAGTAGGGGTAACGGGGGGGGGGGGGGGGCACAACGGGTCGAATTTTGCATTTTTTGCTCTCATTCATCTGTTTTTTAAGTTACTTATTCAATAATCTCTAGTCTTAATGCTGCATCTGTTGCCTATTACAGCTATCAGTTTGTTGTTTCTACCTCTCTCACAACTTTCAGAATAATAAAATTTTCATGACGAAAAAATTGGCCCATTGTGCCCCGGTACCGGGGTACAATGGGCCACTGGGTGGGCCACAACAAATATATTGAAACTTTGCGTATTTTGTTACATCTGATTTTTATTTATTTAATATTACAAATAAATAAAGATACTCTTTCAGACCTACAGCAAAATTTATGTTTTACTGTACAGTTTGTGCCACTACGGATAGCAAAGGAAGGCAAAATCAAACGCACATCACTCGGTTCTACAGTGCCATTATCATTACTGTTTAAAACTAAACAAGTTTTTTTATTTTCACTTCAGATGGACTTTTATCAAAAAAACTTTAGTAACATGTACTACAAAATTCCGAGTGGACTTTTTTCTATGAACTGTAGCTAAGGTGTATTGCTAAGGTTTGTGACTGCAGTACGGAAGGGAGAGGCCGGGGGGGGGGAGCAAATGAGCAAATCACAATTTATTTTAGTCAAATACATGTATATTCTCTCAATGATATAATATATAATGAATATCATGGCTATCTACTAGTAGCAACAGCAGAGTGTTTTGTATTATATATAAAATGGCAAAGCTTTAACCTCACCAGACGTATATATTAGGGGAGCTTCACCTTGTAGTTTGGTAGTCTTACCGTGATGTCGTTGATATTTTACAAAAATGTCAGAAATGACTATATCTATAGATTTTAGTAACATTTCAACCAAATTTTTTGGGCAAACAAACTAATAACCATGATCAGGGTGCAATGATCAGGTGGCCCATTGTACCCCCGTCAGCGTGACCCATTGTGCCCTGTGGGGCCAAAGTGAAAATAAATGTGCCTCAAGAAAAATTTATTTTAGAGTTTGCTGTTATACTAGTTAAGCAATGTAGAGACAAGCAATAACAACAATATCAGTAAAACCTAGGCTTGTTGCCTTTGAGTGTAAAAAGTTATAAAGCTTTAACGACATCTTAAAAATTTACAAAAAGTAGGCAAAAACAGTTTTTGACTCGCCTTTTCAACACGTATGTTCCGCAAGTGTTGAAACTACAAAGGCGGAATAATTATGTCAATATCTTTTTATGAAAGAAAAATCACAACTCTAAGTCAATAAGTTCTCTCACAATTTGGCTGGCTTTTTGTACCCCTATGACCGTTGTGCCCCCCCCCCGTTACCCCTAATCTGAAATAGAAAAAAAGAAGTTAAAGATAATTTTGCAAATATATTTTCCAAACAGACTTTGAAACTAAGGCTGAAATGAGTTTAAATACTAAATTTGTAAAGAGCTTTTATAACTTCCTACTCATTCAAAGAAAACTACTAAAAATGTCTTACGGAGGTTTAGTGTTGATGTAGTGATAATTCTATTAACAACATCAGAAAGGACTCCATGTTTATTTCTTAACCAAACTTTTACGGTTAAAGGTACTCCTCCATCTCTGTACAGAGTGTAAGTTGTATTCTTGTAGTTCTTTGTTACTGGGTTACTGTCAACTTGTAGTTGGTAAGGATTAGTTGGATGTATGCAGCCAAATGTTTCTGGTTCCTTAAAATTTACAGAAAGCTATGACAATAATGCCCTTACTTTAAAACGCATTGTTCCTAAACATTTATAGAAAAATTATTGCAAAACGCTTCTAACTTTCTCAAGAATTTATGATATTTAACCAAAATGACTAACGACTTTTATAATAATAACTCCTTGAGTGCATTTTAGCATGCTGGCAATGCATATAATTAGGCTTTATTTATAGTTGGTGTAGAAAAATTTAATTGGAGTTGGTTGCTTTAATTCCAACTCATTCTATTTAATATGCAAAGCTTGTCTTATGGCAGTAACTGTAAGTGACAACAACTACCTGCCATGTTATTGTATATTCCCACATTTTCCTGTTAGAAAGTGTAACTTGACTTGGTTCTCCAATAAGCAGGTGCTGAGGTTTATATGGAACTAAAAGAAAACAAATACTGCAGGTCAATTTAAGCTCTATTATATAATGATATAAAATATAATATACAGTGATATCCTAAAATGTCCTTTTTATTTACATATATTTAGTACTGAGTGAATTTTGATTTTTCTCTTATATTTATTTTTTAATAACTTACTAGCTTGTAAAGAAGCAAACTGCTGTGTCATAGTAATAAAAAAATTATTTCAATATATTTATTTATAATCATGATACATCTTCTTAACGCATATTTTTCATCTTAGTTAATGAATATTTTACTGAATGTTTATTATATTTATGCTCAAATAAGAAATTTTCGAAAAAATGTCTATTTTAAATATCTGATGAGCATTTACCAGCAGGACAAGGAGTTGTCACACTACCAGTAGCCACTTCACTGTTTTGGTTGTTGTTGGAGTTACTCGCTCTTCTTGCTCTGATATCACAGTTTACCAAAATGTTTGGCAAAAACCCGCAGACTCGCTTATTAGATGGTATATTCTTCCAACCACCAGAGTTACAATTATGCTGTAGGCAAATCAAATTAAAGATTATAATTAAGCAAACTTATGTTTTCAAAAGCCCAAATTTCAAACTATAATTTTTGAATTCTGCAACTCACTTAAAACGTTTAAAAGAGGGAGTAATAAGCAATTACCGCTGCTACATGTTTGTATAGATACATGATAAACTGCAGTTACGTTCTATTCATAATGTATTTCAAAACTGGGTGATCAATGATAATTGGGCTTCCTTTTTACCTGGTATACTAGTCCACTCTCTGGTCCATTAGGATAGAGTACAGGATTATAACTCAGACTAACACAGTTTGTAGATACAGCTGTTAGTATAAAGTTTCTTGGAGTTACTTGAGGAGCTGTTGATAAAACACAACGAAATCAAAAGACAGTGTAAAAAATATTTGCCTCAAATTATGATATCTTGAACAACAATTACGTAGATTTTAACTTATATGACAAAAATTTAATACGCTATTATAAAGTTGAGAGATCTTAAATTTTTTATTCTTACGCAATCCAATTGGAACTTTCAGAGATTTGATAGCAGGTGAAGACAAATTTCCATCTTTGTTTCTGATTTGTACTTTAACTGTGATTGTATCTTCACTGTCTCCATATACAGTGTAATTGTTTTTATTATAACTGTTAACTACTTGAGATTCTGTGGTTGAATTTATTTGTACTCTGTATGGATTTGAAGAATTAACACAGGATGTGTAAAGTGAAGGAACCTACAATCAACATATAAAATATTTTCAACAGTATTGTTATAGTTGATAGCTGATATTGTGAAATATTAGGAGCATAACCAGATACAACCTCCAGTGGTGCAGCTAACTAAGGAGATTTACAATAGTTCAAAACATTATATCATGTTTATGTACAGAAGTGAGCATTATGATGAATACGAGCATCAAATATGTTGACAACTTGCATTTTCTCTCTTCATAAGCCTACAATTGCTTTTAGGGGCACAGGCTGAAGTAGAGAACTTTATCAAATCAACAATTAACCATGCTAGCAAAAATTAGTTACTTTGTATGAAGTAGCATTTTTTTTAGCTTAGTACAGTATTTTTTACATTTATACTTTCCAAAAAATTAGTGCATATCATAGATTTAAACAAAAAAAATTCTTTACCTTCCAAGAGACAAAGTACTGGTAACGCCATCTTCCTTCACTTCGTTTTTTACTTCCTGTACTGAATGTGAGGTCATCAGGTTGAACCACTAACAGGTCTATAAATTAGACAAGAAAGAAATATTGAAATTTTTTTTTATTCTATTTCACAAAAAGCTGAATTTTTAAGTCTTTATTCATTAGCTCTTCTGAACAATAAATTAATTTTTGAAGTACCATGTTTCACCAAATTTTGTAAAATTGTAAAATTGCTAATTCTGCATTAGTTGCCATTAAATCATTCTACCAGTTTGAGAAACCGACAATTAATACTATTTTGGTTATTATACTAAATGGGCTAACAAATATACAGACTTTATAGAATAAAAGGCAATTCAATTTTTAAAATATTCAAATATGGGTCACGCCAACTCAATAAGGGCCAAACCAACCTCCTTAAATTTGTTTGAGACTTTAATAGAGTGTTTCAAAATCTGTCAAGCAAAAAAATCTAAATTCCTAATAGTTTTTTAATTATGACAAATTTTGTGAGCAAAGGTTGGTTAGAAATTTCATGGATTTCAATACAGAAGATCATTTTCATGGATTTTTATTTCAGGGACAATTCAAGACAAACCTTTTCATACTTTTAAAATGATATTTCTACATGACATTAATCAAATTAGAGGAAAAAAATTGTCCTAAGTGTTAAAAAAAATGTTCTGTTACTGTAATGTTTGTATCTGCTTATTAAAGCTATGTCTATATTATCCCATGACTTATACCTTCTAGTAACCTTATATTATAGAATGTTATAGCAATACAATTATGCTGTCAAAGTAATTATGTTGTAGTTTTCAAAGTGCTATGTAACTGCATTGACATACTGTTTGTTTTTCAGGCAGTCAGTTAGCTTTGAGATTTGATAGAATAAAGAGTAGTGACAGTAAGAAATTTGGTAGTAATTAATTGCAGTACTTATCTATACAACACAAAAACAGTTACATTCTGTTTTTTGGCCAAAAATTTGGCAATATTTTAAAATTATCAACTAACTCGCATTTCAAATGCATCTAACTTTCTATTAGAGCATGTTGCATTTGATTGGCTTATATAAAAAATTAGAAAATTGAATATAAAATCTAGACCTGAACACTGTAGGGTTTTATGTGCTTCAGTTTCAATAACATCATCAACTCTGACACTACACCTTTCGCCTACAGCCAGCATCAGACCACACATAGTGACATAAGTACTACTTCCGAATGATCCCCATGGAGAAGTTCCACATGAAAACTAAAATAATTAAGTATAGGTGTAGTTTTTTTTACATCAATAGGCAGTATGTATAAAAAATTAGCTTGTATAACTTGAGAAAACAGGGTTTATGAGATAATTAGTTGAAAGTTTTTTGCTGCAGAAATGGTTATATAGTTGTAAGAATTTGAGTCAACTAAACAACAGTTTATATACCTATCAAAAATAATTTTAAAATCATTTTAACTTTTCATACAATTTAAGAGCTTAGTTGTTTAGCAAGCATCTTTCAGTGTTGACAATGCATAGCATCTTTAGTGCTGGTGTCTTGCACGTTGGCCGTAAGACTCAATTAGCGTTGTTATCTGAGTCAAATTTCTGTCCAGTATGAAGGTTTTGCCTCCATTCAGCACGATCATAGGAAAGTGTGGTAAAACTGCTGGGAATTATATTGGAGTCTTCAAGATCTCGCTTTAAGACATCTTTAAATTCTAAATAAGATCTCCCAGTTTGACGGGATTCTTCTGACAATGCGCCATGAAACACGATGTGTGGAATGCGGTGCTTTGGCATTCGGTTTAAGTGACTAGTTCAGCAAAGGCAAAGAAATTTTAACTATGAGGAAAAAAGACCTGAACCTGTGAGTTAAAAAACATCTGTATTTGTCATCTTGTTTTTCCAGCTTTTACCAAAAATGCACCTTAAGCTTCTGGTGTAAAAAGCACTGAGTTTTGATTTTTGGCGTCGATATGTTGCCCAAGTTTCTGATCCATAAAGAAAAATGCTGAGAGCACACGCTTCATAGACCCTAACTTTGGTGCAGATGCTAAGATCGACGATGTCTGTTTATCTACACTTAGTTGTTTAGGCGCCCAAATAGAGTAGCAGCCTTTCCTAATTTGATTAATATTTCTTGGTCAACTGTGGTGTTCTTAGTGAGATTAGAACCAAGATAAGTAAATTTATCAACATCCTCAAGCTGAGTCTGATTGATGGTAAACGCATAGGTCCTTTGAGATTGTAAGAGGGTCACAGTATTTTTTCAACTTATGATTAGCTCAAAAAATATTACACGCATCACTAAAGCTGTTTCAAAAGTTTTGAAGCTGTTCAGGGAATGATGAACAAAGTGCAGCATCATCAACATATAGTAACTAATAGACATAGCATAGACTTTCTACACTGGCAATAATATGACTTAACCTGTAATACCATCAATGACACAACAAGGCTGTAATTAGTGTCACAGTCGGCACTGTGGTAGGTGCGTGTATTCAGTACTTCCAATCGCTGTTTTTGGCTAGTAATTACAAAGTCAAGTTGGTGCCAAGTCTTGGAGCCAGGGTGGCACCAAGATACTTTTCTGTGTTGTTTGCCAAGAAAAAAACTGTTTGTAATGAATAAATTGTTTCTGCTGCAGAATTCCAAGAGTTGCAGACCATTATCATTTATTTTACCAACACCAAATTTTCCAAGGCATTCAGGCCAGGACATGTAGTCCATACCCACCCTAGCATTTATGTCTCCCAACAGAATAATACTCTCAGAAAGTAATGTCTTTCCAACAGTATACTCAAGCTGATTGTAGGATAAATCTTCAACATCAGGATTTGCTCCAAGTGTTTGTGCATAGGCACCAAAGACAAGGAGATCTCCTTGCTTTGTGTTGACTCGGAGTACGGATAGGCGCTCACTGACAGCATAACGGGTTTGGCAACTGTGAAGAAGTCGATTTGCAATGGCAAAGCCATTTCTGTGAAGTCTAGGTTTTTTCTGGTGATTTACCAAACCAGCAAAACGTGTAAGCTGCCAGTTTGATAGTACCAGCTCCTGCTAGTCGAGTCGCTTGGAGAGCAGCAATACTGATATTTCTTTTTGACAAAATTTAGGCGGTCATTTTAATTACAATTATCTTGACTTTGTACTTCAAAGAGCCCGATAAACTTCATTGACTTGTATCAGCATCCTAATTAATAACACAATTAACAACATATACTTATACCTGATAGTTATAAGCTTCTGTATCTGTATACGGATGATCCCAGTCTAGTCTCACACATTCAGATGTTAAAGTCTGGCTAATTTTTAGGTTCTTTGGTTTAAAATCGGTTAGAGCTGTAAGCAGTTGAAACTTGCAACAAAAATTAAATTAATACTTAATTCTTAAATTAACAATTTGCAATAATGCACTTTATGTACTTACAAAATAATTTGAATTTTCATTCATAGGTTTTTCACCATGAAAATAAACTATACGATAATTTTGAACCACTTTTGTTTATTAAATACATATATAGGTATATACTTCATTAGATCATATAGTACGAGCATATTATAATAACTACAATATCTTCTATTTTGTATACAGGCATATGAAAATTTCTAAATATCTATTAATTGTCCACTTTTATATCTGTATCACTCATCTTCTGTCATTATTTATACAACATAAGATACTATTGTAATACATTTTGCTATTGAGATGGAATTCTGTAGCAATCTATGATGTTTAAGGCGTTCTAATCGGTAAATAACTAATAATCAACAGCTTAGCGGAATTTTTGTTGTTTCAAACCGTTAGCTAATCATACTTTATTAAAAATACTTTGACAATGCATAGAAGCTTTTTCAATTTTATTATTGTATACAATAGTTGCTTACATATGTAAATATATTGGAAGCAATTTTAGTCTTTATTTTTTCACTAAAGTCTTCGCTCATATTTATTATGTAAAGTGCTAAATAAGAACATATATCAGTATATTACTCTACTCACCATATCCAAACACCTCAACTTCTGAGAGAGTTAATCCGCCAGAAGATTCTCTCACCACAGCAACATACAGACAGAGTAAAGCTGGTCTGATGTTAGCATTCCATTCAGTTAATCCAGTTTCTTCATAATAAACACTGTTCCAGGAACTCTTTTGATCGACTGGATTCACATTGACGGTGTCAGGTTTAATTAGTATGTTTATTCTCGTCATTGCAACAAACTGGTTGCCTGTAAATTGTAAAACATAACATTTACAGATGGCATGCTTTGCTTTATTTAATCTGAACAAAAAAAATTTGACAACACTGCTATAAATAACTTATTATAGGTTTATTATTTATAGTGACTAACACAATCCTGTATCAGACTTTAAAGATTAGAATAAAATACGTATTTCACCACATACTTTCACAGTGTGAGATTGTTTCATAGATCAAGGTAATAACGGGGTATTAAATTCTTATCTTTTAAATTTTAGAAGTGCTGCAAAAACTAGGCTTATACAATAAATTCTTTCTTTATACATGCAAATTGGTACTAAAATAAATACTCACTATATGAGCAGTGCTTTGCATATATAAAATAGTTTTTTGTATATACATCTTAATTTATTAAATCAACCAAAGTCTTGTAAAATACTACATTATTATATTTTGCAGTGTCATAATGATATGCCATGGTGTGTGATAAGATGGTGCTGACTTGTAATGTATTGCATTGTTGATTTATATGGCACAACTACTATGAATATAAATTGATGAAAGCACTGTAGCATCTAGCAACTATAACTAACTCTTTAGCAAGAACTACAAAATATATTATATCTACATACGAATGCTGACTATTTCCTTAAAGGCGGTAAGCTTCCAGGTTATTTATTACATTTGAGCAAAAGTTTGCATGCTTTTCAACTGTTTTATCAGCATTTTATTCAATTTCTTATACGAAAACACTAAAAAAATGTAAGTAAAAGTGGTCATATTAGGTGTCTTGGACTTGCCCAGACTTGCCCGCGAGCGTGCCCTCCGTGTCCTATTCTGACGTGGGGATGGCAAAATAGCCCTATTGTAGCGTGAGTTTATATCGCGTAAAGTTATTAAGAAGCGGGTTTGTCACAGATTCTCGTTATTCGTAGTTCAAATCACATGAATGTTACTCTTCGGGCGGCTACTAATAACTAACGTTAGCTACGCAACATCAAGAAAGGTAACTAATTTGACTGTTTTCAAATGGACTATTCCATTTCGCTAGTTTGTAACTTGCTGTAAATCACAAAATAATTATTTTCCCTATTTTAATTTCAATTATCATGTCGACCACACTACCAGAAAATTACTCTTAATATGCAGTAAATGATGATTTTCAACCGTTTTGTGATGAATTATAGGTTAGTAGTTGTCTACGTAAAACCAAGTTTTAAAATTTGTAACTGAATCAGTGAAACTGAATCACAGTATCAGTATGAGTATCACTAGTCTATGTCTATGACTTTCACTCTAACTCTAAGTCTATGACTATCGCCTATTGGTGAACTATTATTAATAATATTCAATGGTTATATTTATTAATACTATTATTAGTCATAATGATAATCATATGACAGTATCAGTATGTTAATGTTACGGAGCAGGATCAGTTTCGAAACTAATACTTATAATATTAGTTATAACTATAAGTATAAGTTATACCAATAGCTATATTTATATTAATATAAATATTTATATTCATAGTAATACTAATAACAAATGTAAAATTATTATGTTAATAGTTATACTTGTAAGTTATAATATAAAGCAAACGACACCAGTATTAATTTGAACTGCTGGTCTTAAAATAAAAAGTAAAATAAATAATAATATAAATAATAAAATATAAATTATAATAATTTAATTATACTAATACTAATAGCAATACTTATACAGTAATATAATTATAATAAATTTATAAAACTTAAACAACTTTAAATTTAAGGAACAACTCTAAATACAAAGATAATATTAAATAATTATAATCATAATGATCATAACAATAAATATAATTATGATTCCAATAATTATCAATATATTATATAATATTTAAATTATTTTAATTTATAATTATAATCATAAATTTTATAGTTATAGTGAATAAATTCAATTTGACATAACTATAATATTATAAAGCAGTCAGCCTATCTCTAATGCTGATTGAAATTCAGATTGTTATGACTGTATCATTATTCACCAACTCTAAGAGTAAGTGGCTACAATTATTAGTATCAATGTTGTGTTAGAGTACTATACCCATTGGAATTTTGATATATCCATGTTATTTACAACTCTGCCTGTTACAGCTATTAATAAATTGAACCAAAATACCAACAGTGCCTAATCATCGCCTTATTTATAAAATAATCACAATCATAATGCTCAAGTTAATAGATTGGAAATTATTGAAAATTATGTTGATGCCAATATAAATATGACATTGTATGCATCCAAGTAGTGATGTTGTAATATATCTTGGAAGATAATTACGTTATAATAAGAGTTAAATTCCTCTAAGTAACTTTTTTTGCAATTATTCCTTAGAATAACTATAACTTATACTCCTAACATTTAATAGCGCATTAGTTTTAGATTGAGCTACTAATTGTATTTATTGCATGTGAAAGTTAGTTATTCTCCGCCAGCTGCATGAATGTGACTGGTAAATTTTGTAACCTTTGGCAGTAATAACTTTGTAGCATAAATTAGACACATTTTTATAAAAATACATAATTTTAATGCTATAGCTGCTAGTAATTCTAATGGGTGTAATAATATTACTTTCACCAGCATTAATTTTTACTTTGTTCATGCTTCATAAAGCATTTTCTAAATTCTTTTTTGAATAAATATACATATAATGTGCTGAATAGATTACATATGTTGGGGTTCTTCCTATACTGCAGCTCAGCCTACACTCCCCGCCACAAATGTTCCTAAACTACTAGCTTCATCAGGATACAGATTGATGGAGCTGTATTGATAAAAACTTCTCTTTTTAGCAGTAGAGGCATCATGAAAAAAAAGGCAAGTATTTTACTCAATAAGAATGCGGGTTTTTACTTCTACAAATTTGATAGCCTACACGATTCTATTTAAATGGAAACTGGTCTGACATAATGTGTCTGCAATTTATTAGTTATAATATAGTAAATACTATGCAGGCCTATAGATCAAATGGCTCCAAAAAAATTAAATAAAACATTACACAATGCTGTATTTATTAGCAATGTAATACTTAGCAACTAATTTCACATTATTATTGTTTGCAAAGTTTCATACATCTACATATGTTTGTTCAATTCAGTGTTCTGAAGTAGAAGGTTCCAACAGCAGGGAAAAGCCTTGAACAAGATATCATGTTCTACATCTCCAACTCATTTTAACTTTGCTGGTCAGTTCATTGTGTATCTGGAGCATAGTTTTGTATTTTCAAGTAGTCCATCAGATACCTTTGTAGATAGTAAAGATTAAAATGTTTGTGCAATGATGTCCATAATAGTGAACCGATTTATTGAAACTAAAACTGTTCTTAATTATAACAAAACTTGACAATCTTTACATAAAGAATAATGTCCTATAATCTATCTTCATTGTAAACAAAATTAGAAAGTTCCACACCAGCAAATTGTTTATCATCATCTGTAGGTGGAAGACGCGTGCACTCAGTTATAAAGGCAAGCTGACGGTGGTTTTCTTTGCCTTCTATGAAGATTTGGAAAGAGCCAGAAAATTAATACTCTATAACTGCAAAACCATGTTGTAGTGTTTTGTGTTATTGGTTGAATCATCTAAAGGAAAAATTGTTGTATCATTATAATTTTACTGTTAATGAATTAGCAAATCTACTTATCTTGGTAAATATATTCAAGAACAAATACTATAGTGTAACTCAGTTTTGGTTATGTGTATGCTCCTTAAGCAAATTTACAGCAGATATCAAACTATATATTAGAGACTGATATAGGAATTAAATTTAAGCTAACCATGATGATGTAAATAGCTGTTGTATGTGACTTCGAGAACTCTGCTGGCTATGTCAGTTCAAATACACCAGGGTGATCTGTTACGAATTTCATGTCATTATTGAAATTCAGCTTTTTCAAGAGCCTCTTCACAACTCTGGCAGCATTCTGACTGCTCCTTAGCTTTCTGCGCCTGAAATTTCTTCTACTTGCACCATTCTTCTATTGGTGGAATGTTAGCCTATAACAAACAGGTGTACCAAAGCTAAAAAAATATCTAATTCACTGCACTAGGATATTATTCAACTCATTTAAATTTAATATATAGCAGTAAAACAATCACATAATTGTTTTTATTTTATCAGCTTTACTTTACAAAGCTGAACCATATAATTTAATAACTTGTCACCATAATAAACTTTGTACAACATACAAATTGAAAACCTGATGTGATTGCTTCTTTAATAGAATATACAGTGCTGTGAAAAAGTTTAAGGACGCCTTACTGTTTTTCATAATAGTAATGTTCCAAGTTAATTTTAAGACATAACAAAAACATTTCCATAGGCATGATGCCTATCAAAATGATCCCTAAGATCTCCTCATCTCATTTATATAAATTATTACTGTCTCTTTTTATATTTTTTTCAAATTTTGGGTGAAACATTGAAATACTATCCGTATATGGGAATTATTCGATGTTCTTACAATTTGTGTGCACTGTATGACATCAGAATATTTTACTTAAAATATAGAAAAATATTTTATGGGGTTTGTTATACACCTTATAGCAGCATTGCAACACACAGTGCACTTAATTTTAGTGTCAACATTTTGTTGGCCAGCCTTTATTCCTAATCAGAAGTCGACAGTGACGAGGCATCGACTCGTACAGCTTCTCCAACTCATTTTCAGTCATGACATGATGCCATGCATGAATTACAGACTCTGTGAGTGTCACCTTAGTTGCTGGCTTCTTTGAGAAGACTTTTTTAGCCATTCTTAATCATAATATTTCATAGGGTTCAAGTCAGGGCTTCGTGCTTGCCAGTTGAGCGTTGAGACCGTCTACTTTTTTATTCACTCTTTAACACTCTTCGACCAATGACATGGTGCATTGTCATCTTGAAATATGTAAATTACATCTGGAAAAAAGGTTTTTATAATTGGAAGAAGTTTAGCATTGAGATTATTTATATATTTTTGGGTACTAACTACTAACATCATTCCAGAGCAAATACTGAGTCCACCTACACCTTTTGATGTTATACAACCCCAAAACATAACACTGATTATAGAGTGCCTAATTGTTCTAAGTATACATTGGCGGCTATATTTCTCATACTGGTATCTTCTAACACAATCTTTTCAGGATGACTATTCACATTAAATATGGATTCATCTGAAATAATTACTTTTTTTCTAATCATTCACTGTCTAACTACCATACTCCCTGGCCCACCGTAAACGGTTTTTTTGCTGCTTCTCGGTTGGTAGAGGCTTCCTCTTGCTTTGCGGCCATGTAAACCAAGGCTCAGCAATCTTACCTCATCAGAAATGTCTAAGCTGGTGTTCTTGTTGATTCTGACCCTTCCTTGCCAACTCATGACTTGTTTTATGGCAATCCTTTTTGCTGATCCCAATGAGAACCTTGTAATCTCTCGGTGTGCTTATTTTTAGTCGTCCACTTTTAGGTCCATCTGCTACACTGCCAGTCTCCATAAACTTCTTGATAATTTGATGTACAGTTGTCTTTGCTTTGCCAACCTTTTCAGATATTTTCCTAATTGAATATCCCTCCTTATGCAAGAAAATTATTACAAACCTTGCTTCTGAAGTAAGATTTGCAGCTCTCATTTTGTCTATGCGCAGCAGCCAAGTGGACACCATGTAAAAGCTCACAACTAAATGACAGATTTCAAATTATAAAGGGAAGTCATACTTTATGATAACATGATGCCATGCACAAAGTCAAATTTCACTATTTAGCTTTTTGTGGTAAAAAAAGCGATAAACTTTGGTTACATAAAAATACAGGAGTTGCGCTTCGCTAACTGCTTGTGTAGTTGGCCCGAAAATAGGTGGATAACATAACAACAGTAAA
This sequence comes from Bugula neritina, assembly GCA_964035545.1. Lineage (NCBI taxonomy): Eukaryota > Metazoa > Bryozoa > Gymnolaemata > Cheilostomatida > Bugulidae > Bugula > Bugula neritina. The sequence goes on along the minus strand of OZ037769.1, from coordinate 8,545,365 downwards.
AATTAATAGGTGGAAACTGTAGAACACATTCTAAGGGTCATTTTAATATATAGAACTTGCAGGAAAATATTAAGAACACACAAGAAATGCCTATTAAACAAGATACATGGAAATTTCTGCAAGCGTCCTTAAACTTTTTCACATCACTGTACATCAAAAACATGTTACTTTGATAAGCGTGTTTATAATAAAAGTATTGAACCAGTTTAAAAAAATTATTTTGTTATATAAGGGATCAGAAAACTACATCATTTTAGACCTGTAGCTTAATGTTCCTCAAGCAACGGGCTGCTATGACTAATTAATTTTCTATCATTGCATTTGATTGTTCTACTCATAGTGTATTGGCGAGTTAAAATTATTGGTAATTTAATGTATATTTTAGCTACCTCTGTACAATCAATGTCATAGTAATATCAATTAGGTTTTAAATTTCACTGAGTTTATAGTAAATTACTGCAACCGTTACATAACATTTGGCTAGTTTTCTAGTTCATTAAATAACCATACGAACTTAAATTTACAACATGACGAAACACACAAAGCAAAATTAAAATAAGCATATTATGAATCAATGTAAATGATAAGCGATAATGCTGTTATATAACATAAATTATCAAATTAAAATAGTTATTATTACTATTAGTATTACTATCATTATAACAACTATAATTATTATTAGTATTACTATTACTATTAGTATTACTATTAGCAAATTAGTAGTAAAAAATGAGTCGAGTTCAACATAATATACAATCTAGCTTACTATAAAAGTAGAAGTAGAACTTTTAAAACTATCATCTGCATCATTATCAGAACTATGAGTAATGCTAGTAGTTGTACTAATAGTAATACTAATTATTAATAGTAATAGTATCACTATGAGTATGAGTATGAGACTTGGGCTGGCAGTGATTATCACTATCAGTATCAGCATGAGCATCGTCATAGTCAAAAGTTACAAGAATTAGAAGCCATATTCATATTCATAGTAATAGTCAATCACTGATTGAGTTAATGTCATAGTGATACTCATACTCATAATTAATTTATACGATACTTATACTCATAGTGATAGTGATACTTCACCGTGAATTTAATAATAATTTTAATTTAATATTATCATTGTTGCTAATATAAATATTTATATTATGTCTTACTCTTAGTCTAACAGCAGCTCTATGAAGAAGTTAAACATAACTGATAACAAAACAAATTTAAAAAATAATACTGCAACAATCAATATAATGTATATCAATATGAATATGCTAGCAACCTAATTTTCAGCTCACTTTATTAACTTTCCGTGCAGTATTGTGAATTGTGATGAAATAAATTTATTAATGGTGACCTTGACATCTTCGTCCAAATGCCTTTCACGTCAAGCCCCGAACCAAGTTGTAAAAATTTTGGATTTTTTACTTTTGATTATTTTTTACGAAAAGAGCTTCAAAATAAATTTTAAAAAAAGTGAGCTGTTGTCCACATGAAAAGAAATATATGAGCTAATTTTCTAAATTCAGGAAGTTACCAGAGGGTCACAATATTTTTTTTAAAAAATCTTTATTTTCACGACAAGCTCTATATATTAATATAGAAAAAAAGAAGACAACTCTTTTTTCAGATTTTTCATGTGCCACGGTCACGTCAATATCAGTGCTATTAACACATATATTTTAATTCATTTTTTCTGGTATATTGAGTTGAGATTTTTTGTATATATTTTGTGAATGCAACTAAAAAAGTATGATCTTTTAATTAACAGTAATTGATTTTATCAAAATAACCTGGATGCTTACGATGTTTAACAAGAAAACATAATTCACATAGATCTACTAGTTATAGCTATTTGGCGTCTAGTAGGATGCAAACCCCAGTTGACATTAGGCTATATATAACTTACAGTAAAGCAGTTAAATATAGAAAACATTAAAAACAACATATTTAATTGTTGCAAATGCATTTTGTTTGATATATTAATCAAACATTGTATTAAGTCGAATATATCATTTTGTCTACTTCAAGGTGTTTTACAGAAACAGCAAATGGTTATCACAACATATGGCAATTTATTAACAACTCACTAGTAAAGACGTTGATCTCTGTAATAAAGTACTTGTCTGCCAGGTCTATTCTTATCCACATGTTCTCATCAGTTGAAGTAGAAATGTAGCACGCAGTACATTTTACTACGGAGTTGGTTGTATCATCTGGGTCGAATGGAGTAGCAGTTATCTTACCATCTCTGTCTCCATCCACTATTACACTAATGTCACTACTACCTCTGTTACTTAGTGAAGATCCTTTATTCACTGCTTTGTCTTTGGCAACATTTTTAATTGCTGTCAGAAGAAAAAATCTAATATCAATTGCTGTAGAACTACTTGATGCCAAGTGGTACAGATAAATGGAGCTCTGCCATTTAATTTACAATTTATTTTTTTTTCCGAAGTTGAATAGCAAAACCAGAATATTTATCTGCATATTTATTTCATCTAGAAATCAGAGTTGATTAAATAGATGGATATACTTTTGGTTTATTCTCTCAACAAAGTACATTAACTGCTATAAAGCTATAATTTGAGTATATAATTTGATAGTTTCGAACTTAGATATCTAAAAAGTTAAGTTAAATAACAAATGATGAAAAATGATGCTTATGTAATTTCCTGTAAAAATGGGTATAATTAGCCCTTTCACAGAGCAAATACCATAATTTTATGTATGCAGAAACCAAATTATGGAATGGTGGTACTTTGACTTTAAATTTAAACATATGTTAGACAAAAAGCTAGAGATAAACTGGTAAATCTGAGAGAAAATGCAAAACTTGTTTTAAGGAATCCTTGCCGCAGAAATATATTTGATACATGCCATATTTATAAAAAAATATTTCTAAGCAAAAAGATCAAATTTTTTTAAATAAACTTGGAGAATCTCATCTAAAATAAGCAACCATAATGGGTAAAATATTATATCATTTTAACTTACCTCCAGCTGTATTCTCAATCAAGTAGAGTAACAGGAAGGCTTTAAGAGTTATACTGCTTTGTTTCAGGAATATCATGATGAAGTCATGTACTCTTTTTAGAGTAAGTGATAGTCAGTATATTGATGTACCATGTGCAGTCAACGAGTAGCTTTTCTTTTCTGTTATGTTGTTGATTTCAGTTTTTAAGAGTGCGTATTTGACTTGAAGAAACTGAATTGATTAGCATACTCTACTAACTTCCTTCTTGATGTGTCATACACTTAGCTATGTTTTTTTAGCTTAATTCGTTCAGTGAATGTATAAGACTGTGCTAGTGTTTAGTGCAAAGAAACATATAAAAGGTGAAAGCTAAGTAAAAGCTAAAGCAAACATTCTTTGAAATAAAAAGAGAACTACTCTATTCAGGTCCGTAACTTAGCTATAATTAGATTCAAAATAATTTTTTTCTAAAAGGTAATAGAGCTATTTTTGCTTTATAATCAACTAGTAACGTCTATAATAATGAATTATAAAAAGAAGGAAAGAGGAGGTTTGATGTTATATGCCAGTGCGTGAGAATAAAGTTCAACTTCTGCCTTCCAATTTAAACGTATATGATAAATAATATCCAATACACCTCACAATATATCTTGAGCTACCCATATAATCTGCAAATTACAATAATAATCGAAAATGAATAATTAAATCAAAATCATCAAGAGTTGTTAGTAATCAAAGTGCAACACTAACATAAACAGTCAGTGCAAAAGATATTGTATATAAAGAGTGTGGTGTACGTTCAATGTAAGCAAACTGGAAAAGTTAACTTGTAGAGATGTGCCAATAACAGGTCTGAAACTTAAACTATAAATGTTACTATGCATGAGTTTTACAAGTTAGCTAACTTCATCAAGCTTTTTGTTAGATAATGGAGCTATATTTGAATTGTAATTGAGTAAAGAAATCTGCAATAATAAAGTATAGAGTTAAGATTGAAATGAATTTTGAATTCTAAATAGTATGGTGGCTCGTGGAGCTACCAGCAGCACAGTACGCAGGGTCGCGTAATTGACCCGGAACAATTGATAGCCAATTAGCGGTTTTGATAGTTAGTAGCAGTAGTAGTTTTCCCGCTGTTAGTCAGTCGAAGTTAGAGTGCTGAATAGTCTAGATGTGTGTATTATTAGATGTATTTGTATAGTTTTTGTAATGTGTTATTGTGTTAAAATATATACTCATTTACTCGACTTATCCTGGTGAAGTTCTCTAGCAAGTAATTAGACTCTCTGGATTGCATATCAACCCTAATACTGAAAATCATAACAGTGGTGGCAGCGGTGGGATAGTGCACATCCAAGATGGAGACTGAAAACGCTGGAATGCAACCACCGGCAGTAGAAGGTGAGCGTAGAGACAATGCTGTAGAGACAATGCCTGTCAACCATGTAGTAGAAGAGCGAAGGGTTCCGAGGGAACTAAGTGAAGACCGCTACCGGTTAAAGGCGCTCACCTTCATGGGCGAAGAAGAGGTGGAGCAATTCATCCAAGAGTTTAGCGACGTAATGGACGTCGCCCAGTGGCTCGGTAGGGTGGCCCTGCTGAAGCTTAGAATGGCATTGATGGACAAAGCCAAGCCTTATGGGCTGGGAGTAGACATCAATAACATCTTTGCTTCTCTGCGGGCCCGCTTCGGCCTCTCTGCTACAGATACCCGGGCCTGACTGCAAAGGTTGCGGCGTGATCCCCGCACCCCGCTGCGGGAACATGCCGCCGCGGTCATGAAGCTGGCACAGATCGCATACAGCGACTTGCCCCCAGTCAACCGCGAGAGGTATACCCTTGACGCCTTCATAGCATCTGTCGACGATCTGGGTCTCCACCACCAGTTTCTAGCTAGGGGAGTCACCACCGTTGAAGATGCTCTGACAGAGGGGGAAGCTTACCTCTTAGCAAATCAAATGCATAAAAGTCGCGGGAGCTCCCGTCAAGTGGAAGTAGACCGCGCGGACACGGCAGCGGGACGAGAGGAGGAAACCTCCGCCACGGCTGCCGTGGCTCAGTTAGCGACAGCATCGAAAGTCACTCAAATGACAGACATGCTGGCCAAACTGATAGCAACACTGACACCCCAAACCCCAGTAGGTACCGCCGCTGAGCCCGTACGGTCACCGGCGCCGCCACCGGGAGAAACGGTCAGTTTTTGCTGGGAATGCGGAAATCAAGGACATTTTCGCAGGTACTGTCCCTTCCTAACTCCGGGGTTAAACTACCGCGGCTCGCAGATGTTCCCACCTCCTGCGGGCCGACGATGAAACCTCTAGGGAAGAAGAAACGCAGGTCACCCAGACGGGCACCGCGTACTGGCAACCAACAGTGACAACAGCCGCGACGGACCAGCAAGGGGCTCCGCCCCGCTGCTACCTTTTCCATGCCCCTCCACAATCGATTCGAAGGGCTACCAGCCCAAGAATCTGGATGGGAGCCAACAAAGGTAGCCGGAAATCTAGCCTCGGCACCTCCGAGGCCCACTTACCATCATCCCAAAAGACCTCCTTCGCGACCCAAAGCGAGGGAGGTACTCCCTGCGAAAGTAAGGCCTGAAGAGAGAGTTCAGGTGCAGCCCCATGGGAACAGCTATTTCTTGCCCGGTAAACTGGAAGGCAAAGCTGTTACTTTCCTCATTGATTCGGGCTGTACCACGAACCTCTTAAGCCGCCAACTTTTCGACACCCTCAGTGGTAGGGTCAGGGGCGAGATGGAACCATACGAGGGGGAGTATGGCACCCTAGCTGACGGGTCGTGCCTTCCCTTCTATGGTATAATTGAGCTTTACGGGACGAGTCCGGGATCAAACGATCCAAGAGATGTTTATCGTCAGTCAGCTCAAGGAGGACGCCATCCTCGGGATGCCATTCCTAAAATGGCACGGATGTCACATCGATTTTAGTAAATCTGCGATGGTGATGTCCGGGCGAGAACTCGCCTGCGTCGACAAGTTCGGCCGCCTTTTAGTGGGAGGTGTGCAGGTGGTACGCAACCGTACCATACCAGGCCGCTCCCGGGCTACCATTCACTGCAGGGTGAACAATAGCCGGATCTCTGGACTCGGGGTAGTTGAAGGCGCGCACGAAAGGATCCAACTTGCCAGCAGTCTGCATAAGCTGACTGAGCAAGGGGAGATCTTAGTGCAGTGTGTCAACCCCTTTACCGAGTCTGTCAAGCTTCCGGCTGGGTCTATGCTGGGCCGTTTTCACTCTGTTCAGGAGAAGGACGTGGGCCCGTCGCTAGGTGATGCGACGGAAGCATTCCCTCGGTGCCCTACTCAAGGGTGAGGGACAGTCCCAGCACATCTCCGGGAGTTGTATGACACAGCCTGTGGCGGCTGCGCGAGTAACAAAGAACGCCAAGCTATGGCGAAGTTGCTACGCGACTACGGTGATGTGTTCAGCAGCGGAGATTATGACGTGAGGCTGACTGGAGTTGTCAGACACGAAATACCGCTGACTGCAGGGACAGTCCCTGTCCGGCAACCCACACGCAGGCTGGGGCCGGAAAAAGAGAAGGAGGTTAGCCGACACGTACGGGATCTTCTGGACCGCGGCCTCATAGAGCCCGCCCATAGTGCGTGGAGCTCGCCGGTCGTACTGGTCCGGAAGAAAGACGGCAGTTGGCGGTTCTGTGTGGATTACCGCAAACTCAATAGCGTAACCATACAGGACGCCTACCCTCTACCTCGTATTGATGAGTCACTGGATGCCTTAGCCGTCAGCAAGTACTTCAGTACGTTAGACTTGCTGAGTGGCTACTGGCAAGTTCCTCTGAGTCCCGACGCCCAGGAGAAAGCGGCGTTTATCACACGGGACGGTTTGTGGAAGTGGAAGGTGTTGCCTTTCGGGTTAACCTCCGCCCCAGCCACCTTCCAGAGGCTGATGGAGCAAGTCCTCAGCGGGCTCCATTGGAAGACGCTGCTGATCTACCTCGACGATGTCATCGTGATCTCCCCAGACTTCGAGACGCATGTCAGTCGTCTGCAGGAGGTCTTCGAGAGACTCCGAGGTGCCGGTCTTAAGCTCAAACCTTCCAAGTGCGCTCTATTGCAGCTGGAGGTCAAGTACCTGGGGCACGTTGTCGGCCGAAACGGCGTGGCAACGGATCCCGAAAAGGTACGGGCAATAGAAGACTGGGTCACCCCCCAAGACTTGACCGGACTTAGGGCTTTCTTGGGGCTGGTAGGGTATTACAGGCAATACATACCAGACTTTGCGGGCATAGCACAGCCGTTAAACCGGCTCATCGCAAAGGGAGTGACGTGGCAGTGGACCCCAGTCGAACAAGGAGCGTTCGACCGCCTTAAGGGCTGCCTACTAACGGCGCCCATCTTGGCCTACCCAGACCCCATTCTGGAGTACATCCTCGACACTGACGCCAGTGACCAAAATGTTGGCGCTGTGCTGTCTCAAGTGCAGGAAGGCCGAGAGGTAGTAGTAGCCTACTACAGCAAGTCTCTCTCTCCCACTGAACGAAATTACTGCACTACCCGCAAGGAGCTGCTGGCAGTAATCAAGTCAGTAAAGCACTTCAGACCATACTTATACGGCAGGAAGTTCCGGCTGCGTACGGATCATGCCTCGCTGATCTGGTTGTGCAAGAGAGCAGAGCCCTCTAGTCAGGTCGCCGGGTGGCTCGAAATCCTAGCTGAATTCTCGTACCGGATCGAACATCGACCGGGCAAGAGACACAGCAATGCGGATGGTTTGAGCCGCCGACCTGATGGAGGTTGCAAACAGTGTCTCAACATCGAGAGGAGGGACGGGAGGTCCCCGCGATGTGAGCTGGAGACATTGGCTCACCACGGAGCACCGTTTGACTGGGACCAGGGTCAACTCAGGCAGGAGGTTGACGAGTCCCCGGAGGTTGTACAGAACCTCCGCACCAATCCTGTACTGGCCGATAATGTCCAGGAGCTGAAGAAGCTCCAAGAGGAGTTGCCTGGGGTAGTGGCAGACATATATCGGGCCAAAAAGGACGGGCGACGACCCAAGGAGGAACGCATACGGCAGGGATGCGCCGAGTTCCGGCTATTCTGCCAGCGTTGCGACTCGCTGAGGATCGGGCAGGATGGTCTATTGACCATCTCTCTAGCTGCCAACGGCAGACACCCGGAGAAGAAAAGGGTGGTCTGCCCCAGTGCCATACGCCGTGAGTTAATCGGGGACACTCACAAACAGGCCCACGCAGGGGTCAAGAGAGTGATCTCCAAATTGCAACTCCGGTGGTATTGGCCCAAAATGGGGCGGGATGTCCGGCTCAGAGTAAAGCAGTGCGAAATCTGCCAGGCCAGCAAGCATGGCCGTCTCCTTGGTGAAGCGGGACGGCGGAGGTTACATGCTGGAAGGCTGTGGCAAGTGGTAGCTGTTGACCTGGTCGGACCCATGCCCCTGACCCCCAGAGGCAATAGTTGGATCTTAGTACTGACCGACCACTTTACTAGGTGGGCGGATGCTCTGGCTATCCCTGATGCGTCAGCCCCAACAGTGGCCAGGGTACTAGACCAACATGTATTCTGTTATTTTGGTCTCCCCGAACAGATACACTCTGATCAAGGCGCTCAATTCCAGTCTCAACTGATGAGCGACCTTTGCCGCCTCTGGGGAGTAAATCAGAGCAGGACCACCCCCTATCACCCACAAGGTAATGGAGTGGTGGAGCGCAACAACCGGATGCTAGGTGATGCGCTCCGGAGTCTCCTCCTTGGACGCAGTCAAGAGGAATGGGACACGGTGTTGCCGCAGGTCATGTGTGCATACCGTAGCACCCCACACACCTCTTGATGCTCGGGAGAGAGACCCGGGTACCTGACCATCTCACCTACCACGTTCCAAAGCTAGACAACTCGATTCACGAGTATGCCAGTGAACTAGTGGAACGGATGAAGGCCGCACACGATATACTGTGCGAACAGCAGTGGAAGGTGCGACACGAAGATTCCAAGGAACCACCCCTCTACCAAACGGGGGATAAGGTGTGGATGGTCAATTACCGTAGGCGTCGCGGGCAGGCGGCTAAGTTACAGCCTAAGTTCGTGGGACCCTACGTGATCGTCGAGGCTATGCCCAACCATACGTACAAGATTGAGCGCTCAGGACAGGTGTCTATCCAGAATGAGTCTTGCTTGAAGCCGTATTGGGCTAGCCCCGACGCAGTGGGAAAAGCCCCCCCGTTGTTGGAGCCCAGGAGGCAGACAACAACACGCGGGCGACGGCGGCATGGACCTGAATATGAAGTGGTCATACCGCGGGAGAAAGACTTGGTGAGAGAGGAGCGACAGCTTTTGCCAGCAAAAGCACGTCCGCCGCCGCCAAGTCTGATTCCATCATTTTCAGAAACCGAGCCGGTTCCGGAAGTGCAAACCCCCACGGAGGGAGGGGCTCCATCCGGAGAACAAGAAGAAGTGACCGCTAACGGTGAAGAAGAGACGCCATTAGAGGCCCCTGCTAATAAACCGGCGAGCGTGTCACCCCTCCCTAGAAAGGGGACAGCGTACGAGGCAACCCCCCGCATATTTGAAAGACTTCGTATGCGACTGCATTAAAAGCGGCGCGTATGAAAGTCTAGGGGAAAACCGTACGAGAAAAGTATCGAGCAAATGTGGGAGTTGTCAACACCACGGAAATATCAACTTTTGTATCGGCGGAAATAGAAACAAAATTCATCCGCCGGGTGCACAAAGTCTTAATCACGCACCCCAACCACGTTGCTCAATCTTTTCATACGCTGATGCAGTCAAGAGTAGATGTGTTTCTAAGCAGTAGTTCAAACCATTTCACAAATTCAGTATGTCTTACGACAACAGATCGTGGGGTGAGTTAACTATATCTTGATATGGAAACTCGATTGCATTGCTCAGCTCCGACTCACTGAGTCAAATGAACTGGAGATAGGCTAGTGAACTACCGTAGTAAGAACTCAGTTTGACTTAGAGATTTTATAATCTCATTGCAATACGTGTTCTATCTGACTATTCACTACCATAAATCTTTACGAAGTAACTGAACGAGAAGTTGCCAGGCTGTTCAAGCTGACAACACTGCAGTGTATTATACTAACACTGTTGAAACTTTTTCAGATTACACTCGACCAGTTACAACCAGGGTACGGGATAGAGCACTTCCCGCTCCGCATACTGAGGAGTATGCCAATGGTGACCGGCCCGAGCCACTGCGCCGCCGTTGGCGGTGGGTGTCGCCGGAAACAGAAGAGCAGATAGAAACGGCCTGGGGATCCAAAGGAAGAACGCGGTGCCAGATTTGTGACGAGGAGTGCGCCTCTCACCGCTCCTTGAAGCTACATGTCAACGCCCACCTCTTACTCACATTCTGCCCCTGTGGATATAATGATGTCTACCCCTACCCCGTCACCAGACATCGGGCGACGGGCTGTTTCTCCGGAGAGGATTACCTGGTGGATGCCAAACTCTATCCAGAATTCTTAACTCTGATACGACCCCTAGTGAAGAAGGCTATGTTGTTGGCCGTCCTGACCTCAGGTTTCCAGCGCGTACTAGACTATGCCAGGCAACAATCTCCATTGGTATCTGACCGCCCTCAGATTGTGTACACCCCCGAAGAGTTTACCTATCCCGAAGAAGGAGAGGTCTCCCCCACCCCGACGAAAAGACGGACCCGGTCTCCAAGTCCCCCTCTTTGTCGTAGATGGACACTGTCCCCAGACCCCGCTCGCCTGGCCACTGTAGAGGAACGCCTCCTCCGACTGCAGGCTGAGTTTACCCAGTTAGCACCGGATCTGCTTAATACCACGGCGGGACTCTTTCAGTTAAAAGGCTCGGTTGGCCGGATTAAAGAAAGTTACGTATATGCCAGGCCAAACATCGTCGTGCCCAACACTGACTCTGGTTCTGCTGCCGGAATGATCTACAAGCCTCGTCTTCTTGGGGATCCAAGACGATCATGCAAATGCTTGACTGCTCGAAAGCTCGAGTCCTTGTCCAATACCACAACTAGCCGGTATTCTTTCTCTATAGCTGGCCAATTGTATGTAACCTGCTGTTATAATGACTCTGTCTGTTATTGTGTATCTTTATATATGTTATGTCTTTTCTTTTGGTCTACTGATGTACGTGGGTAATAATGAAATACTTTCTGTATCAGAAAGAGGGCTTTCTGCTGGTGGGGGCGGTGTGGTGGCTTGTAGAGCTACCAGCAGCACAGTACGCAGGGTCGCGTAATTGACCCGAAACAATTGATAGCCAATTAGCGGTTTTGATAGTTAGTAGCAGTAGTAGTTTTCCCGCTGTTAGTCAGTCGAAGTTAGAGTGCTGAATAGTCTAGATGTGTGTATTATTAGATGTATTTGTATAGTTTTTGTAATGTGTTATTGTGTTAAAATATATACTCGCTTACTCGACTTATCCTGGTGAAGTTCTCTAGCAAGTAATTAGACTCTCTGGATTGCATATCAACCCTAATACTGAAAATATCATAACAATAGCAAATAATTTTGTAAGATTAGGAATAAATATATATTTTATTGATGATTACCGAGTATGTTATACAATGGAGTAGTAGTCGTTTCAGTATTTCAATAAACATTAGCTTTTAAACCTAAATATCTCTATAGTTTCTTTGAACTTCTCTATAGCAATAATGTTATAATGCAACATCTTTAGCATAAAAAAATTACACTTATGAGGTTTATAAGCTACCTTAATGTACCCAAGTAAGTTTATAGAAATAGAAACAAGGACAACATTATAACGGAAACAATGGACGTATTTGCATATACTTTATTAAAAAAAACATATGAATCTATTCAAAATAATTTTATGTACTAAAAATTGATATTCCGGTGGCTATTGTTTTCTAAAATAACTTTTCTTTTTAAAGCTCACAAGCAGCAGAGGTTTATGCGATATGATTACAACATCTATGATAATATTATAATAACTATATCATATATATGGAAACAGAGTATTCATTACATGCTGTAATTACTTTGTTGTCCTATATTATTATAAATAATGTTGACATAAAGTACAATAGCACAAATACTGTTTCTTGAACTTTGCTTTCAAATCAAGCTCACACTTTTTTATCTGTCTTACTTACAATCTGAGGTTCTGTAGAATCTTTACGGAAGTCTGCCAAAAACTCATACAGCCTCACATAACTTGCCTGTATCAAAAAAACACTGCATACATGTCAGCTTGAAATTTTTTTTTCACAACCCATTAGTCTATGTCACAGTCACTACATAATATTAGATGAAGGAAATTTAAGTTTCTATTTTTATTTTCTTAATTCATTGGTCTATATTTTAGTTATCATATAATAATATATAAAGAAAGTTTCAACAAAATATTGTAATACAAACATGTCATGTATTAAATATATATACAAGATAGCATATTCCTTACCAGTGTGGTGACAAACTGAGGACATCTGAGTCTGGCCATCAGAACTGTACTGTACAGATCAACTTCCTGTTCCGCTTTCATCTTCTCAATTGCATTGTGGGTACAAATGAACATTCCACACTTGGCACCTCCATCACTACAAGTTACATATCAGCTTGCAAAAATAATCATACAAGAGATGCATCAGTTGTTTTAGGATGCACAAAAACAATAAGGATTTGACCATGGGTGGAAACTTCTAATTTAGTGGAAATTGTTACGAGGAAGTCAAACAAATTTGGGAATTCTAATAATAGTAAGTAATGCAATATAAAAACAGCTGAGCACACTTACAAGCTTATTATGCATGTTTTGTGTTTTTTTTGCTGCTGTCCTTCTGTTTGCTGTTGCACTTCTGCTGGCTTCTGTGCTCCCTCTAGCAGTGCCATACATTTCAACAATGTTTTATTAGGAGGCCAATCTGCCTCTTTCCAATTTGTAATTAGAAACACTTGAACTGTTTTGACCTGAAATAAAACAAAAGCATACACTTCAGTTTTTTATAAAACTCAAAAAGCTTTATAAATAAGTAAAGCTGTTACAACAACTTTTGCACAGATAAACAAAAAACATATTGCGCAATTCAAGATGCCACTGTAGTTTCGCATTATAATTTTATGCAATATTTATACCATTTCACTTTTCTTCAATTGCAGATCTATGAGAATTATCTGCTCATTAGATTTGGTACAGAGTCTTTCAATGACAAAGTCTTCCATAGTTAGGGAAGATTTACTGTCAGAGGCTGGATAAAATTGTTCTCTGCTCTAAAAACATCAGCAAGAAAGTAAACAATATTTTTATTCTCTTTATCTTGCTGTTGCAAGAAGAAATAATACATTTATGTTATTTTTCGATCTAATGTAATTTGACTCATTATTATTTACTATAAAAAACCCAGAAGTCAATTGGGTAGAGTGCTGGCTAAACGAAACGCACAGATTTACCATATATTTAGAACCTATAATCTGGAACATGCCAGTTACCAAATGAAATGCTAAGTGCTAACAAATACCATGATGTCAAATTTATTTGTCAAACACATATCAGCTTTTTAGACTAAAAGCTTTTACAGGACATGCATGTTGTAATGTAGCTATGAGTTTTTTTAAAAGTTAATGATACCAGCGCATCATAGCTTATCTAAAAAGTGTTGCCAGTTACAGTTCACAGCAGTTTGGGCAACTTTCACTTTTAATAGATATGTAGAATTCAGTGCCTTTTAAATTGTTTTTGTTTCCAAATGTTATAAATACAATTTCAACCTATTATAGATGCATGTCTTTTAAATGCGTTTCGAAAATGTTTTTTTTTAATAATTTATGAACAATAAAAATTATAGTGCATTAGCAGTCAAATAAATGTCAATTTATGCCTTTAACTAATCAGTACATACATCACAGGGATCCAGTTGTACAATCACAGAAACTCCATGTTCATCTATCATTCGCCAGAAGTCAGTGATGGTGTTTACCAATGGTAGCCGAGTAGCAACAAAATGATTCTTTTTTCTGTAACTCTGTGTAATATTATATTCATAAACAATGTAAATAAATGGATAAGAAGCATATGATGTGTTTTCTAAAGTATAAAGGAAAGTAGGTTACTGCATGTGAATGAAAAGACGCATTTAAAGCATAAAAATGTAAAGGAAAAAGCAATACTATCAAAATGTCATATCATTTGCCGCTATGACTATTATGCCACATCATTCACACTGACAGCCAAGAAAAAAGGCATGAAAAGCGTAAAAACAGGCAATTGGAAACACACTTAAGCTGCAATATTCTTTTCCATTTCAGTTAAATATTTTTTGTTATTTATAATGTTTATTGGATGCACATGTTACATAAATGGGATAACTTGACACCATGTTTTCAGGTGAATCAACTATACCTACGTTTACAAACACAGCATTGATGTAACCACTACTAGAAGATATCAATGGTTTTAACGATCTTCCAGTTGTGCCTGCAATAAAACAATAACATACTAATTTGGTTTCATGGAGCTAGCTGTGGTTGTTCAAATTACAAATTTAAATATTATTATCCAAACATTAGCTGGGCGATACCAGTTATAAGAGCATATAATTATGTTACCCGAATTCTGTCTTTTTCAAATTGCTTTGTTGTATCTGCCAATGCAGCAAAACTAGATGTTATATAGTTGAAGAGTACAAAGATAAAAAATTGCTATCAAATCTGCATCAACAACTAGCAGTGATATTTTTGTTTTTTTATTGGAGATAAATTTTTAAAAAGCATAATATTTACGATACTATAATGAAATTTAGTTTAAATTGCCTAAAAGAAAAGTTAGCAAAACAAATAAATAATTTTAGGTGCATAGTTTATTAAGCAAACCATTTTTATTGCAATTCAAGTACTCTGCACATAATGTAAATGATACCAAGTGCTAAATTAGCTGATGGTGGTAGTACGTGAGCACTCCTATTTTTAGCTGATGGTGGTAATATATTATCAATACTCTTACCCATGTCCATGTTTTTTTTCACTTCTCTTTTATCTATGTCCAACATATGCTTCTTCACAAGTTCTTCCATTTGCTAAAATTAATCAAAACGCAATTGAAATCTGCCCCAGCTTATTTTAGATTTAGTGCATTATTTATAACACAAAGTAATAAGAACGAAAACTCTTACCTGAAACTCTTCCACAACCTCTCCATCCATACGAAGATACTCTGTGTTGTCTGATAGAGTAAGACTTGTCATTCTTCTTTCGAGCTCAATAGGAGTGCAGATGTATTTGGAAGTTATCAGCACTTCATTCACCACATGGTGAAGGAACATATATTCCTCCTAAAACACCCATTATAATATATTTACATCATGGCCATTAGCAATATATTAACCTCTGAAAATTACTAGTGTAGAATCAATAAACCCTTTGATAACTGAGTATTTTGTCAATTTAATTTTTTTGGCTTGCATTATAACTGTTTTAATATCAAATGAGAATTTATGTTTAATCAATTTCTTAATTAAAAGTTTTCAATGAAGCTGCGATGATTGCCTTTAATATACATTATTACTTCTATTTAGCTATTCTATCTTACAGCATAGTTAATTACCTCTGTCTGAATTATATGTGGCCGACATTCTTTCATCAATGTTACACATTTGTAGAAATCAATGTGTTGATGAAAGTGTGCTTGATCTAGTAGATTACTCATGGCTATAAATATACCTGTTCTCCCAACACCTTTGCTGTAATACAAAATATGCATGTGTTGAATGGTGACAAAATATTTGGAAATAAACAAAGATTCATAAAACTTACATTTTGTTTTCTAAGCTTTACCTGCAGTGAACAAGAAGGGGTCTATCTATTCTGTCAGTCTCAGTCTTGATCTTCTTGTAGAAGGATATGAAAGGACTCATAGTATCTGGTACACCGTGATCTGGCCAGGCCGTGTAGTGGTACTGTCTAACCGCTCTCTTCTCATCATTCTATAGTAAATTCAAGGTAGAGAAAAACTCTCTGAATTACATTCAAAAGTACATTGCGTATAATTATGATCTGTTTTTATTTTTTTTATTGTTTTAAAAAAAACAGTTGCAAGGAAATTGTTATTTATTTATTTTTCATTTATTTACCTTTTCCGACTTTTTGAATTTCTTATTTTGGAAAAAAAATCTGGCTACTCAGACTGTTCAAGGGGTTAAAGGGTTATGAAGAAAATTGTTTATCACAGTTTCAACGCAAGCGTATAGCATATACCTTCACATAAAGTGCAACACTTTAAAAACCATACTGATGAGAATATCAATTGTCACAGTTTACCTTTGTTACTTCAAACACTCTAACCACGTAGTCGGCCCACTCTTCATAGGATACATAGCGTACTGTGATGTCATCATAACTAGACTCTGCTGTGAGACTCTGTGGCCAATACTGCTCACATTTCACCTGTGAATTAGTAAACAATTCTTTCAAAAATAATTTTTTTCAATACTCTATGTTTTTGAATATATATCAGATTATTAATCAGCCATCTAGACAAGCTTACAGATGTATAAAATGTTTTATTTTAATAATTACATGTACATAATTCTCTGGCATGTTTCTTATAGTCACTATCTATATGTGACACATTCTAGATAATGATGTTACTCCAAATTGGACTGAGGACTAATAATTGTTTGTCAAGTAAGAAAAGGTTAGTTATGACTGAATGCCCTTCTTTTCATTACTCCAGTTTTTGGACTCCAGGTACTGTCCTCCTGTTTACTGGGCCAGTGTTCTAACCACTAGACCAAAGCTGGTCACTTGTGCAGTGAATATACATAACTATTATTTTAGAATTTAAATAAAGGAATAAATAATGATATTATTCACCTTTCCTCTTTCAATAATATTGGTTATCATAACAATAGCCTCTACTCCCTGCTGCCAAACCATCAGCCAAAAGTCATCTACAGTATTCTCCATTGGACCTGCAGAGATAAAGTATGTGGAAAACAAAACGTTAATGTTTCATGATTTGTAAAAAGCATTTTTTGCTGTTCGCAGTCTTTTGGCAAATTTGACTAACAAAATTATAAAGCTAATACACACACACACGCACGCACGCACATACGCACGCACATACGCGTGTGCATGTTTATATATGTATATATATATATATATACATATATATATATATATATATATATATATATATATATATATATATATATATATATATATATATATATATATATATATATGTATATATATATTACCTAAATGTTAATGCAATGTATTATTGTGAACTTACCCTGTGTTGCAATAAATAGGCTAGTTGTTTTGAGAAAGACTTTCTGAAAAAAAGAAAATAAATGTCAGACAAGTTATTGTTACAATTTTTTTTAAACAAAAAATCAGTACGTGATACTGATTTAGATTTTTTATAAAAATCATTATTCGACTATGTTTTGCATTGATATAGCTTTCAATACTATACCAACTTCATTATCATACTTACTTCATTATCATACTTACTTCAGTATCATACTTACTTCAGTATCATACTTACTTCAATGTACGTAGCATTAATGTAGTCAGATTGCTCAAAGGTTTGTCTTTGAAGTTTCACTCTTGCGTCATTAGCTGAAAATAATTAATAATCGGATGTGTGTGTACTGACTCATAGACCATACGGAGCCAACAGACAAAATTTAAAATGAACTACCAGTGTCTTAAGCAGCTCCAATCTTTTCAAAGTCTTTTAAGAGTTCACCTGATATAATATGAACAACTAAAACCAATATCATAAATGTGTTTTTATTAGCAGTTTGAAAATTAACAAGTTTTAGTTAGTTATCAAATTGTTTTATCAATAAAACTGAGGTAAAACAACACAAACTACTAAAAACATTGCCTATACCTGAATAAACACCTCTGTATCTGTTCTTGCTTTTATTAGAAGGAAGTTCCGCAACTGACATAACTGGCTGAGACAGGTTACCAAAACTCTAAAAATCCAGCAATGATTTTGTTAAACGCATCTAGTTTTACCAAAAAGCTGTTGGTAGGGTATTGTAATGAGATGACATGATTTTTAAACCTAATCTAATCCTGTATTTGAATACCTGGGTCATTTTACCTAATTTAGTACACACTGGAAATCTCCAGTTTTTAGCTATTTTCTACAATTTAGCGGCTAATGAACATGGATTTTTGCCCAAAACTAGTAAAATATGAATGAACAGACCTAAATAATCAAGGTTTTTTTAATTTTACATGATTTCCCATGTTTCTTTCCAATTATTTAGCTACTTTAATTTCGGAGGGTTACGGTTGTTTCATAACACTTTGCAATCAAAAGTTGCTGAATATTTAGGAAAAAATATGGGAAATCAAGCAAAATTAAAAAGAACCTTGATCATTTAGGTGTATTTATTCATTTTTTACTAGTTTTGGACAAAAACCCATGTTCATTAGCCGCTAAATTGTATAAAATAGCTAAAAACTGGAGATTTCCAGTGTGTACTAAATTAAGTAATTTGACCCACCTTAAATTGATTTCTAATAAACTTCTCATCCTTTATGTAATCTTCTAGTTTTATAGTAGGGATGGACGTCAGCTCTACTTCATCATAGGATGTTTTATTTTTGGCTGCTTCACTAGAGCATTCTGGGATAGTGGCATACACTGCATCTGATTAATAATAGAACAAAATTTTGTTAGTCATAGAATTTTAATAATTTTTGCCTTTAAATTATACTTTAAAAATATCATACAAGTTTTTGCCTTAAATAGTATTTAGACTAAAATGAACTCGTTTTTGGTATTAGTTACAGCAGTTTTAAATGCATAAATTAAACAATTAAATACTTTCATAAATAAATTATTGCTCTTATCAAAAAGCAATGTTTTCTGGTTTTCTTTCTTTTCAAGACTTGTATCTTAGTGTTGAATCAACTAAATCGTCACGTGAATTAATGCAAACAATTACCTATAGTTAACTAAACGTTTGTAAAATATTGTTAATACACATGCATGAAATATCATATGTTTTTGCCCAATAATTTTTTTATGAAAAAATTGAATACTATAATAGCACTTTTTGAAAACAAAATGTTCTGTGCCTTCTGACAGTTTTCGTATTAAAAAAACAATAAAATACATATAAATATACTGAATACAATTATGGAAACAACCTTCTTGTACCAAAAATAGTGGGACGGTTGAATATTGTGGTGGCTTGTGGAGCTACCAGCAGCACGACACGCAGGGTCACGTAATTGACCAGGAACAATGACAGCCAATTAGCGACTTTAATAGTTAGTAGCAGTAGTAGTTTTCCCGCTGTTAGTCAGTCAAAGTTAGAGTGTTGAATAATCTAGATGTGTGGAATTATTAAATGTATTTGTATAGTTTTTGTAATGTGTTCTTGTGTTTAAAATATATACTCGTTCACTTGACTTATCCTGGTGAAGTTCTCTAGCAAGTAATTAGACTCTCTGGATTGCATATCAACCCTAATTCTGAAAAACATAACAGTGGTGGCAGCGGTGGGATAGTGCACATCCAAGATGGAGACTGAAAACGCTGGAATGCAACCACCGGCAGTAGAAGGTGAGCGTAGAGACAATGCTGTAGAGACAAGGCCTGTCAACCATGTAGTAGAAGAGCGAAGGGTTCCGCGGGAACTAACTGAAGACCGCTACCGGTTAAAGGCGCCCACCTTCACGGGCGAAGAAGAGGTGGAGCAATTCATCCAAGAGTTTAGCGACGTAATGGACGTCGCCCAGTGGCCCCCTAGGGTGGCCCTGCTGAAGCTCAGAATGGCATTGATGGACAAAGCCCAGCCTTATGGGCTGGGCGTAGACATCGATAATATCTTTGCTTCTCTGCGGGCCCGCTTCAGCCTCTCTGCTACAGATGCCCGAGCCCGACTGCAGAGTTTGCGGCGTGATCCTCACACCCCGCTACAGGAACATGCCGCCGCGTTTATGAAGCTGGCACAGATCACATATAGCGACTTGCCCACAGCCAACTGCGAGAGGTATACCCTTGACGCCTTCATACAATCTGTCAACGATCTGGGTCTCCACCACCAGTTTCTAGCTAGGGGAGTCACCACCGTTGAAGATGCTCTGACAGAGGGGGAAGCTTACCTCCTAGCCAATCAGATGCATAAAAGTCGCGGGAACTCCCGTCAAGTGGAGGTAGACCGCGCGGACACGGCAGCGAGACGAGAGGAGGAAACCTCCGCAATGGCTGCCGTGGCTCAGTTAGCGACGGCATCGAAAGTCACTCAACTGACTGACATGCTGGCCAAACTGATAGCAACACTGACACCCCAAACCCCAGTAGGTACCGCCGCTGAGCCCGTACGGCCACCGGCGCTGCCACCGGGGGAAACGGTCAGTTTTTGCTGGGAATGCGGAAATCAAGGATATTTCCGCAGGTACTGTTCCTTCCTAACTCCGGGGTTAAACTACCGCGGCCCGCAGATGTTCCCACCTCTTGCGGGCCAACGATGAAACCTCCAGGGAAGAAGAAACGCAGGTCACCCAGACGGGTGCCGCGTGCTGGCAACTAAAAGTGGCAACAGCCGCGACGGACCCGCAAGGGGCTCCGCCCCGCCGCTACCTTTTTTATGCCCCTTCACAATCGATTCAACGGGCTACCAGCCCAAGAATCTGGATGGGAGCCAACAAAGGTAGCCGGAAATCTAGCCTCGGCACCTCCGAGACCCACTTACCACCATCCCAAGAGACCTCCTTCGCGACCCAAAGCGAGGGAGGTACTCCCTGCGAGAGCAAGGCCTGAAGAGAGAGTTCAGGTGCAGCCCCATGGGAACAGCTATTTCTTGCCTGGTAAATTGGAAGGCAAAGCTGTTACTTTCCTCATTGATTCGGGCTGTACCACGAACCTCCTGAGCCGCCAACTCTTCGACACCCTCAGTACTAGGGTCAGGGGCGAGATGGAACCGTACGAGGGGGAGTATGGCACCCTAGCTGACGGGTCATGCCTTCCTTTCTATGGTATAATTGAGCTGACGGGACGAGTCCGTGATCACACGATCCAAGATACATTTATCGTCAGTCAGCTCAAGGAGGACGCCATCCTCGGGATGCCATTCCTGAAACGGCACGGATGTCACATCGATTTTAGTAAATCTGCGATGGTGATGTCCGGGCGAGAACTCGCCTGCGTCGACAAGTTCGGCCGCCCTTTAGTAGGAGGTGTGCAGGTGGTACGCAACTGTACCATACCAGGCCGCTCCCTGGCTACCATTCACTGCAGGGTGAACAATAGCCGGATCTCTGGACTCGGGGTAGTCGAAGGCGCGCTCGAAAGAATCCAACTTGCCAGCAGTCCGAACCAGCTGACTGAGCAAGGGGAGATCTTAGTGCAGTGTGTCAACCCCTTTACCGAGTCTGTCAAGCTTCCGGCTGGGTCTATGCTGGGCCGGTTCCACTCCGTTCAGGAGGAGGACGTGGGCCCGTCGCTGGAGGATGCGACGGAGGCACCCCCTCGGCACCCTACTCAGGGGCGAGGGACAGTCCCAACACACATCCAGGAGTTATATGAAACAGCCTGTGGTGGCTGCGCGAGTAACAAGGAACGTCAAGCTATGGCGAAGTTGCTACGCGACTACGGTGATGTGTTCAGCAGCGGAGATCATGACGTGGGACTGACTGGAGTTGTCAGACATGAAATACCGCGGACTGCAGGGACGGCCCCTGTCCGGCAACCCACACGCAGGCTGGGTCCGGAAAAAGAGAAGGAGGTTAGCCGACAAGTACGGGATCTTCTGGACCACGGCCTCATAGAGCCCGCCCATAGTGCGTGGAGCTCGCCGGTCGTACTGGTCCGGAAGAAAGACGGCAGTTGGCGGTTCTGTGTGGATTACCGCAAACTCAATAGCGTAACCATACAGGACGCCTACCCTCTACCTCGTATTGATGAGTCACTGGATGCCTTAGCCGTCAGCAAGTACTTCAGTACGTTAGACTTGCTGAGTGGCTACTGGCAAGTTCCTCTGAGTCCCGACGCCCAGGAGAAAGCGGCGTTTATCACACGGGACGGTTTGTGGAAGTGGAAGGTGTTGCCTTTCGGGTTAACCTCCGCCCCAGCCACCTTCCAGAGGCTGATGGAGCAAGTCCTCAGCAGGCTCCATTGGAAGACGCTGCTGATCTACCTCGACGATGTCATCGTGATCTCCCCAGACTTCGAGACGCATGTCAGTCGTCTGCGAGAGGTCTTCGAGAGACTCCGAGGTGCCGGTCTTAAGCTCAAACCTTCCAAGTGTGCTCTGTTGCAGCCGGAGGTCAAGTACCTGGGGCACGTTGTCGGTCGAAACGGCGTGGTAACGGATCCCGAAAAGGTACGGGCGATAAAAGACTGGGTCACGCCCCAAGACTTGACCGGACCTCGGGCTTTCTTGGGGCTGGTAGGGTATTACAGGCAATACATACCAGACTTTGCGGGCATAGCACAGCCGTTAAACCGGCTCACCGCAAAGAGGGTGACGTGGCAGTGGACCCCGGTCGAACAAGCAGCGTTCGACCGCCTCAAGGGTTGCCTACTAACGGCACCCATCTCGGCCTACCCAGACCCCATTCTGGAGTACATCCTCGACACTGACGCCAGTGACCATAATGTTGGCACTGTGCTGTCTCAAGTGCAGGAAGGCCGAGAAGTAGTAGTAGCCTACTACAGCAGGTCTCTCTCACCCACTGAACGAAATTACTGCACTACCCGCAAGGAGCTGCTGGCAGTAATCAAGTCAGTGAAGCACTTCAGACCATAATTATACGGCAGGAAGTTCCGGCTGCGTACGGATCATGCCTCGCTGATCTGGTTGTGCAAGAGAGCAGAGCCCTCCAGTCAGGTCGCCCGGTGGCTCGAAATCCTAGCTGAGTTCTCGTACCGAATCGAACATCGACCGGGCAAGAGACACAGCAATGCGGATGGTTTGAGCCGCCGACCTGATGGAGGTTGCAAACAGTGTCTCAACATCGAGAGGAGGGATGGAGGTCCCCCGCGATGCGAGTTGGAGACATTGGCTCACCACGGAGCACCGTTTGACTGGGACCAGGGTCAACTCAGGCAGGAGATTGACGAGTACCAGGAGGTTGTACAAAATCTCCGCGCTAACCCTGTACTGGCCGATAATGTCCAGGAGCTGAAGAAGCTCCAAGAAGAGTTGCCTGGGGTAGTGGCAGACATATATCGGGCCAAAAAGGACGGGCGACGACCCAGCGAGGAACGTATACGGCAGGGATGCGCCGAGTTCCGGCTACTCTGCCAGCGTTGGGACTCGCTGAGGATCGGGCAGGATGGTCTATTGACCATTTCTCTAGCTGCCAACGGCAGACACCCAGAAAGGAAGAGGGTGGTCTGCCCCAGTGCCATACGCCGTGAGTTAATTTGGGACACTTACAAACAGGCCCACGCAGGAGTCAAGAGAGTGATCTCCAAATTGCAACTCCGGTGGTATTGGCCCAAAATGGGGCGGAGGCTACATGCTGGCAGGCCGTGACAAGTGGTAGCTGTTGACCTGGTCGGACCAATGCCCCTGACCCCCAGAGGCAATAGTTGGATCTTAGTACTGACCGACCACTTTACTAGGTGGGCAGACGCTCTGGCTATCCCAGATGCGTCAGCCCCAACAGTGGCCAGGGCGCTAGACCAACATGTATTCTGTTATATCGGGCTTCCCGAACAGATACACTCTGATCAAGGCGCGCAGTTTCAGTCCCAACTGATGAGCGACCTTTGCCGCCTCTGGGGAGTGAATCAGACCAGGACCACCCCTTACCACCCCCAAGGTAATGGGGTGGTGGAGCGCAACAACCGAATGCTAGGTTATGCGCTCCGGAGTCTTCTCCTCGGACGCAGTCAAGAGGAATGGGACACGGTATTGCCGCAAGTCATGCGTGCATACCGTAGCACTCCACACACCAGTACTGGTGAGACCCCAAACCTCTTGATGCTCGGGAGAGAGACTCGTGTCCCTGACCATCTCACCTACCACGTTCCAGAGCTAGACAACTCGATTCACGAGTGAACTAGTGGACTAGTGGAACGGATGAAGGTTGCACACGTTATACTGCGCGAACAGCAGTGGAAGGTGCGACACGAAGATTCCGAGGAACCACCCCTCTACCAGACGGGAGATAAGCTGTGGATGGTCAATTACCGTAGGCGTCGCGGACAGGCAGCTAAGCTACAGCCTAAGTTCGTGGGACCCTACGTGATCGTCGAGGCGATGCCCAACCATACGTACAAGATTGAGCGCTCAGGACAGGTGTCTACACAGGATAGTTAAGGGCAACCTTTTAGCTGCAACTGCCTTGCTGAGGTTTGCATTGTAATCATATAAGAATTCAGTACCAGTAAAATAAAATCTCACCTAATTGTGCTAGAGTCAAAATTTAAAAACTATGCTGTAGATCTTCTTTTTCTCCAGGGTAACTTTTTTGGAAATTTCAATTTTCATTTTTTTTGCAAAGTTATAGACAAAAAACTGCCCAATTTTGGCCAATTTTGCCAGAAAAGCTGACTTTTTAGTACCAGTAAAATATCTCAGCAGCAAAGCATGATATCCGAATAAAAATTGCACTGCTGGAATCCTGAGATATTTCTCCAGGGTAAGTTTTTTTCTTTTTCCAATAACTCTTCTAGATTGCCCACAAATTGGTGATGTATACACTGAAAATGCCATATTTTTTCATAGTAAATTAGCAGCGCGCAGTGCTTCACGCTTCAATGAGCACTTAGGGATGAGAAGATATTGGCGCGTACATGCTAATTATAGGCTTGCTAGCTGGCAGGCTATAATGAATAGCTTGCTTTGTACTTTGTTTATGTAGCGCCTATAATGGAATGTTGATAGATAACGCAGCCCTAATGAAGGTTGCTGCTTATTGGTTGTAGTTTGAGCTTAGGCTAAACAATTGCAAGTAGGCAACACGCATGCCACCCGCAGAGTAGTATTAATCAAGAACCTAAACTACATTTTGAGAGAAATTTATGATATTCTTAGTGAGGATGCCCTTAACTATCCTGTGTATCCAGAATGAGTCTTGCTTGAAGCCGTACTGGGCTAGCCCCAACCCAACGGGAGAAGCCCCTCCATTGTTGGAGCCCAGGAGGCAGACAACAACGCGTGGGCGACGGCGGCAAGGACCCGAATACGAGGTGGTCATTTCGCGGGAGGAAGACTTGGTGAGAGATGAGCGACCGCTTTTACCAACGGAAGCGCGTCCGCCACCGCCAAGTCTAATTCCATCACTTCCAGAAACCGAGCCGGTTCCGGAAGTGCAAACCCCCACGGTGGGAGGGGCTCCATCCGGAGAACAAGAAGAAGTGACCACTAACGGTGAAGTAGAGACGCCACCAGAGGCCCCTACTAACACACCGACGAGTGCGTCACCTCCCCTGGAGCGGGGACAACGTACGAGGCAACCCCCCGCATACTTGAAGGACTTCGTATGTGACTGCATTAAAAGCGGCGCGTACGAAAGTCTGGGGGAAAACCGTACGGGAAAAGTATCGAGCAAATGTGGGAGTTGTTAACCCCGCGGAAATATTAACTTTTGTATCGGCGGAAGTAGAAACAAAATTCATCCGCCGGGTGCACAAAGTCTTAATCACGCACCCCAACCACGTTGCTCGATCTTTTCATACGCTGATGCAGTCAAGAGTAAACATGTTCCTAATCAGTAGTCCAAACCATTTCACAAATTCAGTATGTCTTACGACAACAGATCGTGGGGTGAGTTAACTATATCTTGATATGGAAACTAGATTGCATCGCTCAGCTCAGACTCACTGAGTCAAATGAGCTGGAGATAGGCTAGTGAACTACCGTGGTAAGAACTCAGTTTGACTTAGAGATTTTATAATCTCATTGCAATACGTGTTCTATCTGACTATTCACTACCATAAATCTCTGCGAGTGTAACTAAACGAGAAGTTGCCAGGCTGGTTAAGCTGACAACACGGCAGTGTATTATACTAACGCTGTTGAAACTCTTTCAGGTTACACTCAACCCCTTACAACCAGGGTACGGGATAGAGCACTTCCCGCTCCACATCATGAGGAGTACACCAATGGTGACCGGCCCGAGCCGCTGCGCCGCCGTTGGCCGTGGGTGTCGCCGGAGACAGAGGAGCAGATAGAAACAGCCTGGGGATCCAAAGGAAGGACGCGGTGCCAGATTTGTGACGAGAAGTGCGCCTCTCACCGCTCCTTGAAGCTGCATGTCAACGCCCACCTATTACTCACATTCTGCCCCTGTGGATATAATGATATCTACCCCTACCCCGTCACCAGAAATCGGGCGACGGGCTGTTTCTCCGGAGAGAATTATGTGGTGGATGCCAAACTCTATCCAGAATTCTTAACTCTGATACGACCCCTAGTGAAGAAGGCAATGCTGTTGGCCGTCCTGACCTCGGGTTTCCAGCGCGTACTAGACTACCCCAGGCAGAGTTTTCCTATCCCGAAGAAGGAGAAGTCTCCCCTACCCCGACGAAAAGACGGACCCGGTCTCCAAGTTCCCCCCTTCGTCGAAGACGGACACCGTCCCCAGACCCCGCTCGCCTGGCCACGGTGAAAGAACGCCTCCTCCGACTGCAGGCTGAGTTTACCCAGTTAGCACCGTATCTGCTTAATACCACGACGGGACTCTTTCAGTTAAAAGGTTCGGTTGGCCGGATTAAAAGGAAGTTACGTACATGCCAGGCCAAACATCGGCTTGCCAAACACTGACTCTGGTTCTGTTGTCCGGAATGATCCACAAGCCTCGCCCTCTTGGGGGACCCAAGACTATCATGTAAATGCTGGACTGCTCGACAGCTCGATTCCTTGTCCAATACTACAACTAGCCGGTATTCCTTCTCTATAGCTGGCCAATTGTATGTAACCTGCTGTTATAATGACTCTGTCTGTTATTGTATATCTTCATATATGTTATGTCTTTTCTTTTGGTCTACTGATGTACGTGGGTAATGACGAAATATTTTTTATATCAGAAAGAGGGCTTTTTGCTGGTGGGGGCGGTGTGGTGGCTCGTGGAGCTACCAGCAGCATGACACGCAGGGTCACGTAATGACAGCCAATTAGCGACTTTAATAGTTAGTAGCAGTAGTAGTTTTCCCGCTGTTAGTCAGTCGAAGTTAGAGTGTTGAATAATCTAGATGTGTGGAATTATTAAATGTATTTGCATAGTTTTTGTAATGTGTTCTTGTGTTTAAAATATATACTCGTTCACTCGACTTATCCTGGTGAAGTTCTCTAGCAAGTAATTACACTCTCTGGATTGCATATCAACCCTAATTCTGAAAAACAACAATATGTTGTTCTAAACAAAAGAAAGTTTAGCTATTTTATATTTGAAGTAGTGCCATACCATTTGCCTGTTTAGATATCCCAGCAAGTTCTAATGTTTGGTATGCATTCTCTGTGTTTGCAGAAGCAGACGCTTTTATAATTTTGTTGGAGGAATTTCTTCTAAAAGCAAAAGCATTAACATGATTATTCCAGGTTTAATCAGGCGTATAAAAATAATCATATCTTTAAATAATATAGCAACAATGCATTATGATGTTCAGGATACATAAATAAATTTTACAAATGAACATATACCAAACAGGAAACAAACAGTTCTAAAAGAGAAAACTACTACTAAAACATTTTAAAACTAATCTTAGTCAGTCATCGCATTATCTGCTTTAAAATATTTTCTTGCCTGCACTAGAAAAGTTTGACTCAGACTGTCACAATCCTATTATGATATACTTTTACTCAGAGCTTATGCTATTGATTAAACTGAGTATATTATAAGTCAAAAGATAGCATTATATGTTTTACTAGTTAGTGTCGTAAAGGGTTTTGCTTAAAATTCATTTAAAATTCGTGGAAATTTTAATAGAAGATTTTTTATAATATTGCTTTTATAAAAATAAAGAAATTTATTAAGCAGTCATGAGCTAATTTTACTTGATAAAAAAAGTTCAAATAAAAGTGATTAGTAGACCTATTAAAATTAAAGTCAAGCTTAGTCTACATACCGTCTTCTTTTAATCAGCACCACGAAAAGTACACCTCCAACTAACAGGTCAAAAACAGTGACAGCAATAGCAACTATACAACTCAGACCACATACTGGATCTGCAAGTAAATAGAGCTTCTGTCAAAATAGTATTTTATAGTTTTAATATGAGTTAGTGAGCTTTTATTCATGCAAGCACATCGATGCTTACTTTTATTTATATTGATGTAGTTGTGATTATTGATACATATTAGAACATTTAAAAGGTAAACATGCAAAGATAGCACTTTTCTTACCTAAATGAACTGTGATTGGATCTTCATAATACTCAATCAGTAGAAAGCCATCCTGTAATGAGTAAAGTTTTGTGAGCAACAATGGAATAAATCAAAACTGTTAAAATATGTGTATTAAAACAACAATAGTATATATTATGTTGGTATTAGGAAACCTAAATGTACAGTGAGTCTGACTCCTACCTACTACATGCTATTTTTACTAGTATTTTTAGTAGGTATTATACATGTTTTTACTTTTTAATAATATAAAACAAATATCTCAACTTAATTACTGGGCTGCATGGTTCATTGGTTCATTACTTCAAAATAATTGACTCATTCCTGATTCGAACCAAAGACCTCCGGCTTGCAAGGAGGTGCGCTAACCAATTATGCTACAGGGGCTTCAGGATTCCAAACAACAATTACGTCAAACTATTATTAATGAAAATGATTATATAAAACCTGATTGGAAATAGAAAGTTATTTTGTATGCAGTGCTGACTTTTGTAAAATATTATGTTAAAAAAATAAAGATTTTTTAACTTAATATGTTGGACGATTGCCAATAATATTTTTTGCTCAATTAAAGGCAAATGACTTACGATTAAATCAAAAGCCTAATAATGTCAAGGAAAAGTTATGCCTGCCTGCAACACCAACAATTACAACAAAAATGAGTTTTTGACATGTAATGAAACTCTAAATAAATGTGTGTAAATTTGAATAGTAATAATAACTAAATAATGATATTAGGGAAATTTGTTTTGTGTATAAACTAAACCAAATCAAATTGCTATTAATAAGAAGCACTATTTTGGTCAAAGTGCAGCTGTTTTACTTTATGTTTACTGTATTCCTAATCTATAATAACAAAACTTAAATTTTCTGGCAGTTTTTTAACACATTTTTCATTTGTTGCAAAAGTGCATGATACATACTCATTAAATTTTTCTATAACTTTTGGAAAAAATGCTTTGTAAAAATAAGTTACCTAACAGGTCTAATAACCAGCACTATATGCCAACTGAAGGCAAAATATAGAATGTATCTTTTTTCCTATCAGTTTAGGAAATCAACAACATAATAAATATTTTAGTACCTCCAACCGTACTGTTACTGCTTGGTATATCTTATAGTCCTGGTTTGGTTCCAGTGGTGCATTATAATAGTCTTGATATGTCTTTCCATCTCCAACTCTGAAGTCATACCCATTACTATCTACTAGAGAACTGTCAATCTCTGCTGTTATGTAACAATCTGGGTCAAGGTCACATTCTGGTGGTAGTTGGACAGATGATCTCTTTTTCCTCCTACTTGTTGATGTCTCTTTTTGGACAACAAACACATAGGAACTGCAGAAATAAAGCACTTTATTATATTAAACAGATTAAGTTTTCGCAGTTATTTTCCTTGTCACAGATTTTTGGACTATTAAACTAATTTCTACCAAATAAATGACTCAATCTCAGACTTTCAAATTTCCCTGTCAGCATTCGTTGGTTGCAATTCTCATGACTCCATGAATTTATCAACTGCTGGACAAAAAGTTTTAACAATTTAAATCTTTGCTCAGGATAATATCAAAGGCTAAACTGTGTATTTGAGTTATTTAAAAAACCATAAATTTAAACATATTGAAGCCTTATGTCATGCTGCCATAGATCGTTTTATTTATTTATATCTAGGACATGCACATTTTCTACTGAATAGTAACGAATTAAACTATTTTCTAATGATGATAGTCAAGTTTTTTTTACAGAACATAAGTTTTGCTAACTAACTTTGGTTTCTTGTTTTCCAGTGTAACTTGATTCACCCTGATCACAAATGATTTCCCAACATTTTTAGTCTCTTTCAGTTCTGCTTTGTCATTTTGAGTCACTGAAAATGATACACATCTGGTTAGTATGATGGCAAGGTTTTTCTGAACACAATAATTAATCTGCTACTACATATTATATACCGTCATTATAACCAACCTGCTATTCTAGTGTATCCTGTTTGTGAAGTCACTGGACTCTCCCCGGCATTGTTTATAGCCTTAGCATTACATGTTACTTTCTCAGCTGATCTGAATTCACACAGGCTAACTGGTTGTCTATCTGTTGCTTTAATACTTTGGTAAGTTCCTTCTTCTGTGTTGGCATAGTAACAAGTGTACTGAAATAAATGTTTGAAAAAATCAAAATAAATTCGGACCTACAAAGTAACCGTTAAAGTTTTTTACACATACAGCTGCTTAGACCTCTCTCACTTTGAGTTAGACATCAAATGGATTTTCTTTTGTTTTTATTTTTGTTAGGAGCAACCTTTAGGCTTTTAGTCAAGCTGTTTCTATGCAAAATATAGTCACAAGCTGCTAACTTACCTGGTATTCAGTGATGATGCCATTAGGTTGAGTTGGATCTTGAATAGTCAAATGAGCACAGCTTGTGTTAAAGTTTATAGAGAGATTTGGACCATCATATGGAGCTGCAATTATGGTGTATTGTTTGTACTTTAGGTTCTTATAGTATATCATGTCAACAGATGGTGTTATACAATGTACCTTGACATGCACTTACCCAGCTCAGGTGTGGTGATGTAACGAGGTACTTCAGAGGATTTATTGAAGGCGTTGTTTACAGCTATCAGTATAATAGTATAGTTAGTGTATGGATCTAAGTCTTCTAGAACTTTCTCTCTGGTCTCCTCAGCTGGATATGTCTTATAGAACATCTGTTGCTCATTGAGTTTTATAGTCAGATCATAGTATGAGATGGCAGAACAGGCTGGGTAAGATTCCTAACATAAATAGGACACCACTTTTATCAAATATATATACAAGATATTTTTAGGCAGCGGCCATGGTGTAGGATTTAGAGCGTTTGCCTAATAAAAACGAAGTCAGAAGTCACGGGTTTAAACATCAGTAACTACCACTGATAATGGTAGGAATTAGGAGCATCCAATCATAATTGCTCTTATGCCACATGGTAATATGAATAATTCTTTAGCTGGCTTGAAAAATTCTTTTTTCATCAAGAGTTTCTCACATGAATTGGGAATATAAACTTGTGTGAGTTTTTTTATATACAATATATTTTGTTATGCTTCCAGGTAATAACCTCACATGATTTTTGCATTAAATTTTCAATCGCAATAATTGAAATGCCTTTAAAGAATTGAAAATGTAGAAAGTTGTATAACAAGCACAATTTTTTTTCTAACAATATACAGGAAAATTTTTCACACACAAAAGTTGACTTTATAATGCACAGTAAAAATCTGAGCATAATTTGATACTTTAATTTTGGTGAATGGATAAAATGATGAATTCAAAATAAACAGGTAAATGAGCTGAGACCGCACCTTAAATCTTATGGTTGTTATGTGTTGACTGCTATTTTGCATTAAAGTAGCAACATAATTATCCGATTTCCTGAATAATAAATGGTTTTTAAGATGCAAGAACATTTTATTTTGGGTGAATTTTCAAGGAGTAGTATACTAAAATTTTGCCAATCTGGAGGCCCACATCAGCTCATTAAAAACTACGTTTGACTTAAAAATTTATCCTCACCTCTCCTCACCTATATATCTCCGTTCTGTCTTGTTTGAGTAAAGAGTGACTTAAAAATCTATATTTCAACCTAAACATAGCCTTTGATGATTTCACTGTAAACACAGATTGTTAAAATACTTTTTTATTCTTAGATTTTCAATTGAGCTCTATAAACAAGTGCTTGGTAGTTTG
Organism: Bugula neritina; assembly: GCA_964035545.1. Lineage (NCBI taxonomy): Eukaryota > Metazoa > Bryozoa > Gymnolaemata > Cheilostomatida > Bugulidae > Bugula > Bugula neritina. The sequence goes on along the minus strand of OZ037769.1, from coordinate 8,513,378 downwards.
AAATGTATGCTAACAAGCATTAATCTTCGAGTTTCATAAAAAAAAATTAAATATTGAATCAACTTTTACATGTGTCTAAAGAAAAGTCTGTTTTACATACTTCCCAGGTTATATTCAGCCATATATGTTCTCTTTCCATGTGTGTTTGAATAGAACTTACTGAGGAATATTCTGGAATAGAAGGATCTGTAAGAATAATAATAACAATAATTTCCTAGACAAATATAACAAATTTTGGTTTTGCACAAGAAGGTGAAATTGTTATGAAAAACAACTCTATATTTTTTGCTGATCTATAATATTATGTTTATGAATAATTTCAAGTCTCCAAAGTTTTTCTATACAAATATTTATTTATATCAACTCTGTGCCATCATAATGCTAATCTTAAATTATAAAAACAATCTAGCTTAATAAACAACTTTGTGCTTTGCTAAGTTTTATAATAAATTTAAAAAAACGGGAACTAGTATTTTATATCTAATTTGTAGATTTATGCAGGCTTTTATAGAATTACTTTTACTTTATATCTGAAATTAGACTAAATTAAGTTGTCCTAATTATTATTAGGTGCATTTTTATTATAATATCACAGCTAGAAAATTGTATGATGCTGAAAAATCGCATAAAGTACTAATTCAGCTTTAAAGCTTAGGTCACACTAAGTAAGTTTTAGCTAGAAATGCTGAATTAAATAAGATTCCATTACATTTCATAGCTAAGCTCATAAATGTTCTTTCAACTTACAGCCGCAAATGACTCTAACATTTCCAGTAGCTACACGTCCATATCCAACTTTTGTACCAGCTTTAATTTCATATGTTACTAGATCTCCAGCTTTATATCCACAGGCTAAGTAACTATTCTCTGTTTGCACATCTGTGTAGCTCATCCACTGGAGAGCTGATTTTCCACTTATGTAGTATCGGTGCTGTAACCCATACAATCTTCTGTTTAGTATATATTATTTTATATAGTTACATAGATACTTTTAATATGTATTGAAATATATTGAGATATTTCATATAAAAACATTTCATGAGGCATGAAAAACTAATTCAAATTTTAAAGCATATACGTTTTAAGTATAAACATATTGAAAACAAAAGCTAGAAAGTTTTCAGTTTGGATTTTTAGTAAAATTTCGTTCCATAAAATTTATAGTTTTCAATAAAGTTTTCCATTGTCTCTCACCATACCTGATATCTGTTGATGACTCCATTAGGTTGACTTGGAGAACTCCATTGTATGAATATACAACTTTCATTATATGACTCATTCCTCAGTATCACAGGAGAGTCATGTGGCTCTAAGTGATAGTAAATCAATTGGATATTTGCACAAAGTTTAAAAGTTGATTCAGCAATAAGTTTGTAAATCCAAGTTACTGGAAAAAACTATTATGTAATTACTTAGGTTATAGGCCTAACTTTTAAATAGTAATGCATAGCCTATATTAAATTAATTGGAAAGCCAAAATCCCCTTTGAACAATTTCTAAAATTTTCATAAATTTGAAATGATCATACTTACAACTTCATGCATTGGGTAATTTTTTTTTATAAAAATTGCACTCTATAACATTGCTGAATTTTTTCTTAAATTTTGTAATATCAGATTATATTTTGTTTCCTAAAAAGTAATATATAATTATGATGATTTTATGGCCAAGTAGAAGACTTTTTATCAGATAATTAAATGCAAATAAATTAAAAGTAAACATTGGGTTTAGTGTTGTAGAAGTAAGTACCTAGTTCCCAGGTTTCAATAAACAACATGCCTTCTGTTGTCAGATCTTTATTATTAGTAACCTTCACTTGTATTGTGTAGTTCTTGAATGGTAGAAGATTATTGATGTAGCTATTGTAATTTAAATAGACTGTGGAACTGTTCAGTTTGAATTCTCTCAACTTAACTGACTCACAGTTTATTGTGACGTCCTGCAAACACAAAATTATAAAAAGATTATTTCCTATTTATAGACATTATATTTTAACAATAACAGCATTTATAGCCTCACAGCATATACTGTCTAATGAAACAGTTTACTGTATGCTATAACATACCTGAATGGAAAGGTTAAATTGAACTCTTATCTTTCGTTTCTCTGATCCACTTGGAGTGTATCTACTTTGAATCATGTATTTAGAAAGATTTGTTGGTAGAATTGGTTCTGCAGTAGTGGTAACAAATAGTTTTAATAGTTTATTGATGTTTTTTTATTTTATAGGTACCGGTCAACTTTTAGCAGATTAAGAATAATATGCTACATATTACATTTAGAAAAACTATAGTAGAAAACTGAATGAATCTTGACATTTTTTTCTAGCACCAGAATAGAATATTTTTATGATATACATAATATATGCGGTAGTAAAGCAAAAGGCCAGATAAATGTATGATGTTACTGGCATGTTACTCACCAGCGCAATCTGTTCTCACACTGTCTCTAGATATCTCACTATCTCTATTCCCTTGGGAGTTACTCTCCTTTCTAGCTCTGATATCACAGGTTACCAGTTCATATGGCTTATATCCACAGAGTTCCTTGTTGTCAGGAAATTTTCCCCATGTTTGGCTGTTGCACTTGACCTTACAATTGAACAAAGAAACGCATAATTGCTACATTTTATTGTGTGAAATATAAATACATTAAAGCAATTTGATTTACCCATGATGCTTACTGTTCGGTATTTATACCTGATAAACTAGTTCACTCTGTGGTCCATTAGGATAGAGTACAGGATCATAACTCAGACTAACACAGTAACGAGATGCAGCTGCTAGTTTAAAGTTTTTTGGTGCTACTTGAGGAGCTGAAAATGAAAACAAGTTGATCACCAAAATAGTTTTGATATATCTATAGTCTCAATTCTTTTGAATAGTTGAAGAATCGGCATAACATATTTTTAACCAACGGGTGAAACTTGCCAGCTACACCACTTACGTAACTCCCCATAAACTTTTATCTCTGTACTGATCGGTTCAGAAAGACTGTATTTTGTGTCTCTACTTTGTACTGTGATAGTAATTGTGTCCCCGATGTCTCCGTAAACAGTGTAGCTGGCTTCATTATGCCAATAAATTGTTGTAGAGTCAGAAGGTGAGTCAGAAGTTGAGCTGACTTCTACACTGTATGGGTATGAAGCATGCAGACATGACACTGGAGGCAAGACTACCTACAATAGAAGTTTCAACTACAAAATACTTACATGCTTGCCGATGCCAATCAAATGTATAAACCCATATTACTAATCATATCTGAAGCAGCTCATAGAGTTACAGCAACTAAAAAGTACCAATAGCATAAGCTCTTTAATTGTTTTATATTTTTTCTCTGTATTTGTATCTATAAAACACAACTTTTTTTAACTTTTGCATGTAACTCTTTTTGTTGTCTATACGGTAAAGGCATTGCGGAATGTATTCATAGATTGGTAGTTGTCTTCTCCTACATTGTGGTCAAAGAAGTTTGGCAGCAATAACGGCAGGCTGTGTTATACATCTTACTAAGAATTATCACGTAATATCACCAAATAGTAATGTATATTGCTCAACTTATTATTTTTAAAAGCTTTTCTATGAAAGCTTATATAACAGATAGCTTAGCTTTTATGCATCAAACATACAATGTCACAACTGCTAACATAATATCTACATGTAGATGCTAGATATCACTCCAAATTGGCTTGAAGACAACTGAAATGATTAATGCGAAAGCATCGTATATAATTTTAGCTACTAGAGCTTTGATGTTGATATATGAAATTTTCTCACAAAAAGTTGTCTTGAAGTAATTTTTCATAACTGAAGATATAGTAAAAAAATTTGGCACAAGAGTGTGCCCCTAAAAAAGTACATTATAGACACAAAAGTTGTTTTAGTTTCCACATTAGAGCTAAAACCGTGTGCAATAGTTGAACAGTTAATGGTTTTGCTGCTACTTTTTGGCCATAAAAAAATGTGAAAATATATTTATTTTTAAATATATTATTCTGAATATGAAACTCTATCTAAAAACTTAAAAAAACAACTATTCTGACAACTTACAATCCAAGCCACAAGGTAGGAAAGGCGCAATCTTGAAGATTCAATGACTCTTCTTTTTACAAGAGTTACTAAACTCATTTGAGATGTTTCAGCAAAATCTATAAAAGAAAAATTAAAGTTATGGCATTCAAGTAATGAATATTAAACAGTGAAAATGATAAATAAAAGCCAGCTTAGATTCGCTATATTACTCTAAGTACTAAAAAGCAGCTATAGACAGAATTTGCAAAAAGAATTATTTCAAGATATTTCCTATTTATGTAAAAGTGCCTAACCTCATCAATGAGCATGCCTGCCGCCATTGTTAGCTAATTATAATATTATGATATCTTTTATTTTTGTTGGAAAGCTTTTGTATTATATTAAAAAGGCAGACAGTTCAATTTTATCTTGTAAACTCACTTTATGTATGAATCATAAATATACAAATTGCATTATGCTAATGTATGTCTTTCTAAAAAAGCAAAAACAATACTTTTAATACAAATATTTTATCATTACACTAAAATGTAATAAAGAGAAAGACTATAGAACTAACCAGAACACTGCAACTGTGTTGATACTGCAGTGACTGTCTTGTCCTTCACTCTCACACTGCATTCTGTTGATAAAGTGGGAGATAAACCACAGACTTCAGCAATAGTATTGGAAGTTGGTGTAGACCAGGTTATGCTGTCACATCTTTGCTGCAAACAGGTCAAAGGTCATTTCGTGCATGTGTGCGTGTGTGCGTGTGTGCGTGTGTGCGTGTGTGCGTGTGTGCGTGTGTGCGTGTGTGTGTGTGTGTGTGTGTGTGTGTGTGTGTGTGTGTGTGAGTGTGTGTGTTGTGTGTGTGTGAGTGTGTGAGTGTGTGAGTGAGTGTGTGTGTTGTGTGTGTTGTGTGTGTTGTGAGTGTGTGAGTGTGCGAGTGTGCGAGTGTGCGAGTGTGCGAGTGTGTGTGTGTGTGTGTGTGAGTGTGTGTGTTGTGTGTGTGTGAGTGTGTGAGTGTGTGAGTGTGTGTGTCTGTGTGGTGTGTGTGAGTGTGTGAGTGTGTGTGAGTGTGTGTGTGTCTGTGTTGTGTGTGTGTCTGTGTTGTGTGTGTGAGTGTGTGAGTGTGTGAGTGTGTGAGTGTGTGAGTGTGTGAGTGGGTGAGTGGGTGAGTGTGTGAGTGTGTGAGTGGGTGAGTGTGTGAGTGTATGTGTGAGTGCTCGTGTGTTTTCCCTTAACAAATGCTGCTGCAGTCTATGTTTTAATTAAGCTATGAAGCTCAAAATTTTGCTTTCTGAATGCATCTTGCTTAAACTGAAATTTAACTGAAATTAGTATTTTAGCAACCTAGCAAGAATTAACTGTCTGTCAATTTAGCAGCAAATAATTGGTGAGGCTTATTCATAAAGCTAATAATCAGATCATTTTCTTAAAACTTTCATTTAAAAAAATCGTAATTGAATAAATTTATAAAAGTAGCGGTAAATTTTTTAGCAGCTGCATGCTATGATATATAATCATAAAACTAGCTACAGTGCTATTGAGCCATAGGCCCTTTCATTTTGTTTATTTTTTCTCAATTATTTCCCCCCCCCCACTACGACAAAATAAAAACAAACAAAACATAATTATCTTAATACAGTGGAGTAAACAATGATTATTATACATGCTCCTTTTCAAGCTGTATATCCGCAAACTACAATATACTAACTTGGTAGAAGGTCCCACTACTTTTGTAAGGAGAGTCCCAACTGAATGATACACAGTCTATCGTTACATTGGTTATCTGTAAATTGGTTGGTTTAAACTCTGCTGCACCTGTAAATTAATTAAAAAGTATACATGCCTAATGTACATTAATGTCAATAACCGAGTCATATTTTCATAGAAAATCTTTTCAGTTACTGCAATTTAGGATTGTCTTCTCTTATTTTGGAAAGTGAGCGTTTCATGGCATGTTGAATATACTGACATGGCAGATATTATAGTTGGTGAGTAGTAAAGTGTAATTGTCAAAACTTATCAGTCACTTAAGTAACAGTTTGACAAACTTTGAAAATAGCACACACATAGAACTGAATATTATTATATGTTAGAGGCAAGTTATTTTAATCTCTACAAGACTCAGTCATTTAAAAAATTATTTTGCACTCCACTGTCTGGCAATATAAATGTTGATAAAAAGTAAACTAATCAAAAATATGATGAAACACTATCTAATTTCAACTTTTTCTTGTAGAGTTGAGCATATATTAAATAGAAATTTATTATATTCAACTAGCATGTATACTTTGCCGTAAGAAGAAGCTATAGTAGGTTATAATAGTGTTGATCAATGCTGGAGTACAGACAAATTCAGTACGTACCTCACAGATTTAAACTATAAGCAGAATAATTCTTCTTAAAGCAATTAGTTTGCATCACAAATAAAACGCTTTTATACAATTAGATCAAGTTGTTTATTAATCTTTAGCTTTTTTATTTTTTTAAATCCATCACATAAAATTCAAAAGTAAATTTCTACTCACTAAGTCCATAGACTTCGACCTCTGTAAGCACTAAGCTCTGTGGAACTCCAGGCTGTTGAGGATCTAGATTCTCCATAACAGCTACATGTTGTGCATAGACAGCAGTTGGTAAAGGATATCCATATGTTGAGACTCTGTCAGGTACACTGTGAATCACATTCCACTGACTATAGTCATCAGCTGGGTTCAAGTTACCCGAAGTTTCTTTGGATAATATTTGAAATGGGCCAATATTACGACCAGCAGCTCCTACAACATATCAACAAACACCTCTGTCTGTATAATCTGTTGACAATATACTGCAATTGTAGTTCCATTATGTTTGGAGCTAAAAGCTTTTAATAGTTTGTGAGGTGTTAAAGAAAATAAATTATGCTTCTGTATCATCAATGGCAAATGCTTACTGAAAAACCAAACTTGCGTGATGGTAAAATATCAATATTGCAAGACTTACCATCTGCATGTCAAATGACAAAGTAGTAGCTATTACATTTAAATTATTTTTATTATGTAGCTTACCAGTATATATATTTATATTAGTAATGAAGAATTGTCCCCCCAAATCTACTCTCCACCAAGGATTATCACTTAGAATAGACAGGAAGCATTGAGTGCAGTGTTTTGCTGCACCCCATGAGTTAAATGAGTCTGATTTGTCTCCATCCACCACCACACTTGATGAACTACCGATAGATTGTTGTCCTGATGAGAAAGTAACTTTGTTTAGAGCTACATTTGATGGTGAGGGTGAAGCTAAAAATATGCATCAAACAGTTAAACTATACAGAATGAAATATAAAAATATTTTATGCATAATACACAATTTTTACACTTTCAGTGCAAAAACTCATGACTTAAACAGGTTACTTAAAATCTAATTTTTTCTATAGAAAGTTATTCATATGAGCAATATTTTTCAAGTGTAAGATTTTTTTATGCAGCAGCTGAATATACCATAGTTAGCCTGCTGTTAAGTAATTAACTTCTACATTTGCATGGCGGGCAACTTAGTATTTTTCTTTTTATAAGGATTATGAAATGCTTTGAAAGAAATTGTGTGGTACAAAAAGGTAATTGTTGCCAACTATGAAATAAAACTTTTTATGACTCACTTGATGTAGAGTAGCACTACTAGCCTATAGTGAAACACCAAATAAAACTCAGCCTTGAGCTACTCTCATATTTTGTTAGCAATTGAGAATTAGTGCACTATATTATGTGGAGTCAGGTGCCCAGTAAGAATGGCACAGGTAAAAATGGCACATACTTTGCCAATTGTGCCATTTTTTACCTGTGCTACTTTTACTTAAAATTGTGGAGTAAACACTAAACACTTATATGTTATCAGGTGCTATAATGATGACATAGCACTTGGCATGTAATAAACAAACAGCTAAAGTTATATATTAATAAAAAATCTCACTATATAACCAAGTAAAGCAAATTTTGTAAAACAGTTTTCAAGACAATTTTGATTTTAAAAAAGCACTTGAAATGTTTGGCGAAAAATAGAGATTGCACATATTCATTATTTAACTGAATTATTTGGCAATTGCAATTATATTGCAGCTGCCAAAGTTGCAAGCTGCCAACAATAAGTTGCAGTTTGCTGTTAAAAGTAGCCATAAAAAACTGAAGATTTATAACTTAAACCAACTACAGCAGTTTCTTAGTGTTTTGACTCTGTGTACCTGTGTATGTGCGTGCAAAATCACGCTGCTAACACCAAAAATATATTTTATTGAAGTGAATTAAAAGAAACTACATTTTTACCCAGCATTTTCTGTAAGCTGAATGTTTAGTTGTCAAACAAACCTTTTAGAAACTGTTACAATGTATAACTTTACTTTATGCAAATACTGTTTTCTGGTGGAGGGAATGCAGGATGTCAATTGCTGTATTTTTGCTCTTATTTAAACGCTAAAAATCTCTTCTACTATATAATAAATTAAAATTCCATCTAACCATAGTTACTATAGCATCTGTGCCATGAATATTCTATGCCTGAACTATAAAATCTGCTTCACTCTGTTTAAACTTCATAAAACACGTGCTTTGGTATTTACTCCAGCAAAACAGTTTGAAGAGTTCATATGAAATGCAAGCTGAAAGCTAATGTTACATAAAGTTACATCTAATGTTTATTGCATAGCACTATGTTAAAGTTTATTCAACTTTCTTCATCAAAAAGCTTAGTATATAAATGAGAGAATATTAATATAGGGTGTCAAATGAATACGAAATAATGATGGGCTTTATTAATAGAAAAGCTAGTGGGGGGCCAGGTGCTTTATATGCTTGTGCTTTTAAATGATAGACTGTTTTAAATAAAGTTATTTACCTTAATATTAGTACTTATATACATGACAAGGTCAGAAAACTTCAATAGTTCAGCAACCCTTGTTATTACCTAAGTTTAGCTTTAAAACATGGGGTAAAAGTCTCTGAAGTACAAAGTCCTTTTAGCAGTATATATTAACTAGAACACAGGCTAATTTATCCTATGTTTGGTCTGGATGGCAAGCAGTTGCGGTAAATGGGTCTGCAGTTCATATAAGCCAAACATTATGTTATGTCATTATGTCATCATGACCTTATATATCTCTAATCTTTAGCAAGAGCAAGATTATATTCTATTATAAGTAATGTTTTACCTGCAAGATCAAGATTATGTTCTATTATAAGTAATATTTTACCTGCAAGATCAAGATTATGTTCTATTATAAGTAATATTTTACCTGCAGAAAAAGACAGCAGCATCAGCAGTAACACAACTCTCTGCTCATCCATATCTTTGTTGAGACACGTTAGTTATAAGCCTGACCTACATTGAGAAGCGCTAACAGCTTTATGACTAAATTTACTTTTTACTCACAGCTTACAAAACACCTTTTGTATTAAGGCATACATGTGTTATCCTTAGTCTTGAAACTGATTGGCAGCTTTATTCAGTAGTTTTGTTATGAAAGGTTTAAAGTATGCTGTTTCAAGTAGCTTCCTAGTTAATAGGATTCTATAAGTGTAACAGAGGTGACTCATAATGCAAATAATTCTTAGCGGCTTGGCTATTTTTCAAATTGTTCAACTACATGCTCAGAAATATCAGGTGACTTCTTGTCGTAAACACCAACTGCTCAAATACTGTCTCAGCTTTTTCTCCCATTAAATATAATAAAGTGTCTACCTGCACTTTCTCCTCTCTCTTACTCAGCTGTGAGGCTCTGCTATATCTATTGAGTCTCTTGACCCAGTTACTCCACATTTCTTTATCTCTACTAAAATCCAAGCCATCTGGTGGCATATACCTGTAGCTCCAGTAGCCATTTTACTTCTATATTCAGCTCAGAATTTTGAACTCCTGACACCATACAATTTATTTATATACCACACAAGAGCTTTGTTTTATAGTTCTAGTTCTTTATTATCTACTGTAGAACTCTAATGATATCATAGGTAGTCTAAAAGAGCACTGCTTCCGTAAAGTTGTGACAGTGGTATTATATGTATATTGATAAATGTTGCAATTATTCTAAATAGACATAGACATAATGACTGATTTATATTTATAGCATAAGGAACGACAGCATAAAAATGTTGTAAATAATAATCAAACAAAAGCTGAAAGCTAAGGTAAATATAAACAGGTTTACTTATTAGCTAACACATGACGGAAGTTGGAAAGTACTGCATATAAGAATAATTCCATGACTATTGTTCATGTTGAGAGAAGTAGTGACGCAACTATATAAGGAATTCATCTGCTTTAGATTAGAAGTTATGAACTGCCAACTATAAAAAAATAATTTATTAATTACTATTATTAAGACAGTGTTCAATGTCCAATAGTAATTATATGAAAGTATGTGTATTATTGGAGAAGTTACAACATGCTGTGAAATAGAGAAAAGTAAATGAAATATACTATCTGAGGTGCATGAATGTGGTTGTATTGGTTGCAGAAAATACTTAGCCTTGCAAGCTTCTAAACTATTAAAAAAGCTATAAATGCATTTAATGTACTTATAGCTCAGCTAATATGTAAGCAATACAAAAGTTAATGCAGCCTATACAACTCCTAAAGCTTGCAATGATAGTGTATATGGCAGGTTTGTAGTGAGGCAACTCTAGCTTATTAGCTAAGTGCAAAATAAGCTATTGACTGAAATAAAAGTGAATGTATAGAAAGGGTTAAATTTCACACATGGGTGTATAGGACTGTGCTAGTGTTTAGTGTACAACAAAAGAACATTGAAAAGATGAAAGCCAAGTACATGTTAAAGCAAGCATTCTTTAGCACAAAAGAGCTTTTATAATGAGGTTTTCAAGTTGGCTATGAAATATATTCAAAATACTTTGTTAAATATTTGTGTTGTAACTGAGTAAAAAATATATAATAATGAAATGTAGAAAGATGTAAAAGGAAGAATTCTGAATTATAAAGTAAACACTGTTTTGTAGGATCGAGAATAACTATATTTATTAATAATTATACAGAGTATAATGTTATACAATAGAGTAATAAAATGTAATTTTAGTAATAAAAATAACATTAGCTAATCAATGGTAATATTTCTATGGCTTTTTCTTTGAAAGCCTGTATAGTGTATACCAACATTTCATAATGCAATAGTTATGAAGTGTAAGAGCAAAAATAATTTTGGACTATTCAATCATGCTTCCTTATCTGATTATTTTAGCTAGACTCTGGTGTCTGTCAAAACTTTTAAGATAATTTGCCAAAAGCTCATACAGTTTCACATAACTTGCCTGTAACATAAAACTGCTGCATAAATTTCAACAATTAAAAAAAAATTCACTACCCATTAGTTTATTTTATAGTCACTACATAATATAAGATGAAGAAAGCTTAGATATTTTTATTTTAATTTTTTTCAACTCAAATTTGCTGAGCATTATTCAACAAAAAAACCCTGTAACACATGTGTGTCGCATATTAAATATACTATATACAAAAGAACATATTCCTTGCCAGTCTGGTGAAAAATTGAGAACGTCTCAGTATGCATGGCGATCAGAACTCTACTATAGAAATCGACTTTCTGTTCAGCTTTATTCTTCTCAATTGCATTGTGGGTACAAATGAACATTCCATACTTGGCACCTCTATCACTACAAGTTACATATCAGCTTGCAAAAATAATCATACAAAAAATGCATCAGTTGTTTTAAGATACACAAAAATAATAAGGATTTGACCATGGTGAGAAACTTCTAATTTATTGGAAATTGTCGAAAGGCAGTCAAATGGATTTAAGAATTCTAAAAATAGTATAAAATAACGCTTTATAGTCAAAATTTTGAAGAAATAGGTAAATATGATTTTAGCACAAAGGCTGAAAGAAGTTCATAAGTTATTTACCAATAATATTTTAAAGCATATCAAAAATATATACTTAATCAATTGCAATCAAGTATTAAGTGGCTTGTGTTTTCCATAGCTAATACAACATTGATAGTTATGAGTAGGGGTTTTGATGAAAATGCAAAAGTAAACTACTCACTTGAATTATCAATTTCTAGAGAAAGTGAAAAATTAACAAACAAATTGTGGGCGAGACCAAACGTGTATACATATTCAGTTCAGTTAGCCCTGGAGTTTACATTTTTTATCAGTATATAAAGCATGAAGAAATCATACATGCAAAAAAGTACACTTTCATTTTTATTCTGATACTCTTGAAATTTATCGAAGCAGAGATTCTGCATGATCCTGCTAATGTGAAACTAACAAATTTGGATTTAAAAAATTCAATACTAAAATTATTTTTCGAATATTATCTTACAACTATTTTAGCAATTTAACTTGCAACCGAAAGATGTAGCAGTGGAAATCTGAAATGTTAACAAAATGGGCTTTAAGTGAAATAGTGAAAAAGGTGTTGAGAAGTAAGATTTCCTCTCACTCCTCAACACCGTTTCTGAAAACAAGTATTCGGACACTAGGCTCAGGCTGACTGCTTGTGGAGCTCATCAAACTATTAACTCTGATATTTATAGTGTGAAAGATGGCGATTAGTAAATATCTTGCTTGCTTGCAAGTGCAATTGTTGAGTAACTTGATTAGATTAAATAATAATTAATAAAATACTTGCACTACACTGCCCTGCATTGCTCTGCATTGCCCTGCATAGCTTCGCGCTGCTTTAAAAAAAGAATATTTTCTAAATGTATTACAGTGATTTAAGAAATTTAAAAATATATTCAGCTGATTTAGTTATATTCTATTTTATATGCTGATTACTATTTTATACAAGGATAGCCTGATTGATACAAACATTTTTCAGAAGAAATTTTTTACACAGCATAAGACATGAAGCATGCATTATTATGCTAAAATCTCATTCCTACCACAAGGTAATTTTTTAGACAGATACATGAATATTGATAGTCGTGAGCTCACATCACATGTATAGTAGAGCATTAGATTGGATTATTTATTTTACTTTAGTTACTATGCCAGTATACATTCTCCAATGCAAGATAAATTGCCCCCTTTTAAAATTAAAACCTGTGTTTTGGGAACTTTTAAGTACCCTGATTTCTTCACTTGTATGTTTATGACACTTGGTACCATAGTTGTTGCTCACAGTAAACAGGGTTGAATTATTAACAATAAACTTTTTTTAAAATGAAAATCAATAGTTCCTTCAAATATCATTTTTCATTGGCGACTGTCAATATTAGAACAGAACAAAACAAATTAAACAAATCGAAATACTGATCCTAAAACTTAAGCAGGCTGCATGAACTACTCTACCGGCTCCATTTGAAATTATATCATGAAAAAATAACTTCATAAAGGTGAATATACAAAGATGTACAGAATTGTTTTTTAAAATTTACAGTATCAGTCATTAAATATATTTGCATTAAAATCTTTGAATTAGTCAAATTAAAAATTTTATATCAATACATTACGTGAAATGGGGAAGAGCAGATTCTAAGTATAGTTGCAGTGATTGTATGGTAAACTCAGTATAATTTGTGCTAACATTGCACAATTGATTGTTTACAGTAGTTTTTGTGGAGATTGGTCGTGGCATCTTTACAATTATTAGGCTTGGGGAATGTACTATTTTTATCATTCATGTCACAGCTGTACTCATAGACATTGTTCATTTGTATACAAAACTTTTTTTATTCATATTTCAGTAGTGTATTTTAGCATACCTCTCAAGTACACTTATCAGGGTAAAGCCTCTAAATAGCTCATGTGCTCATCTCAGTGTCACACCCAATTTTCAACTATAATGTAACTGGATTTCATCGCATTGCAAAAAGTGTTAATATATACAGCCGATATACTAATTATTATTAAGCAAATGCAGTTGTAGCATTATTTTTGTGAACAAATTTACTATAAAAGGTTTGATGTAAACGAAAAACAAAGTATAACAAGACATTTTTTCTTTTTATTTTATATAATAAGGTTTATGTTGTGCTGGGTAAAATATATTATTCTCTAGAAACTAACATGACTTTTTACCCACTGTTGTAGCCTGAATCAAATTATGTGCACTTGCACTTGGGTAAAATCTTCATCATACATGAATTATATATTACTTCTGCTTTAAATGGTGCATATAATTTAACTTTGAATAAACGAAATATTTTGTTTGGTGTGATTATAAATAAAAACTGTTTGTAGAAAGAATTCTATACATTTTATGTGATAGTGTTATTTATTATTAGTATTTTAATTATGCACAACTTAAATTTTCAACTCCCAAAAGAAGATGTATCAGAATACCCGCATCCAGTTTTACACAGAAAATCAATAACTGTCACTATGGTGTTAAACCCTGCTAAAACATGACAGTTTACAGAGATCATGTTTAACACCAAGACTTTACAAATGCTATTTATATCTAACTCTTCGTTAAAAAAGAAAGTACAAGCCACTTTGTTGAGCCTGAAGACAACAAAAGTACATCATATGTAAAATGATATTATGAGCTCTCGTTAACAAACTATTGCAAAATAATAAAAGTATATAATATATGTAGGCCTCATAATATATTTTTAGAGCCGTAAAGTTGTAGCAAATTATGATGTACATGGTATTTAGTTCTGTAGTGTCTGATTATAAATTTGTTTAAATTTGTATTGTATTAAGTTTAGTTTGTACCTAGCTGTAAGTGAAAATCAGAAACTATCAATCATACTATATTATATAATGCATATAACCCACTATGTTGTCAGGACATGGCAGTAAAAGGTGAAAGCTAATACTTATGCATGCCTATGCAATCTTTTGCAAAAGTTATGTTGTTAAAACATTTATGCATACTCCGGATAGTTGGAGGAAAATAGTAGAATGAAGGAAAAAATAGTTTAGGTTTATTTTAACAACATGCTAGTATCATGTTATTCCATGTTTTTTTGTAATTATAATGTTCACACTTCACAGTGTATACGCTATAAATAATTAATGAAAATATATAGTTTCCACAATTTGCATTATTTTTTGCCGACATTTTAATTTAAACATGCTCACTTTGATTTAACAATATATTATAGTCACTTTCCAGCACTTATTTTTAATCTAAAATTTAGAGAATTCTTTCTACAAACAGTTTTTATTTATAATCACACCAAACAAAATATTTCTGCTATTCAAAGTTGAATTATATGCACCATTTAAAGCAGAAGTAGTTTATAATTATTGTATAAGTGTACTTGAGAGGTATGCTAAAATGTACACTACTAAAATATAGATAAAAAAATTTTTTGTATACAAATGAACAATGTCTATGAGTACAGGTGTGACATAAATGATTAAAAATAGTACATTCCCTGAGCCTGATAACTGTAAAGTACATCATATGTGTAAAATGATATTATGAGCTCTCGTTAACAAACTATTGCAAAATAATAAAAGTATATAATATATGTTGGCTTCATAATATATTTTTAAAGCCGTAAAGCTGTATCAAATTATGATGTACATGATATTTAATTCTTTAGTGTCTGATTATAAATTTGTTTAAATTTGTATTGTATTAAGTTTAGATTGTACCTATAGCTGTAAGTAAAAATCGGGAACTATAAATTATACTATTTTATATAATGCAAGGACAGAGTTTTGGAAAACATGATATTGTAGAAAGTTGCTAGTTCATTCTTATTTTATAGACAACCACTTACTGTAAAATTTAATTTATTCTAGGAAAAATAAATAAATTCACTACATACATGTATTCATTTTATGTTATTGGGCAGCTCATCGGATAAAAATAGTTGCTTTATACATATGGTTTTGTATTAACTTTTCAATTAATGGAGAAACACTATAACCGTTTATTTGAAGCAGTTACAGTTGAAATAATTAGAATATATTAGCTATAATTACTACAAGTTCAGGAATCAGACAACACAATGTGACTTATATTATTGAGTTTGGCAAACACAATCACTGAGAGCCTAATACACATAGTGCATGTATATGACTTCCAATTTTAAATTAGGCCAAAATTCTACAATTTAACAATGCATTCAATAGCTTGTGAGAGCAGATCCTATATATAATACTAAGATTAAATCAGGTGTTTTGTGATAATTATTAAAATATTCGTGGTTAGTGATCGAGTATATAGATGTTTAAAATACATTAGATATAGTCACTGAGAAAAAGTTCCTATACACTCTTCAAAATAAAGCATTATTACTACAATTATACTATAGCACAAAAACTTGTAAGCTATGGCGCAATTTGTAAAATGTAAAACATTTGATATGTATATATAAATGATTTGTTATGGTAACATTACACCTTGGGGGCAATTCTATCATATCATATGCAAACAATCAATAAATATTAAAATTATGACAGCAAATAGAAATCAATATTTAAGTTGCAGTTTTTTGGTGAGGGTGCTTGCGGTTGGTCTACACACATTAAACCAGTTCTTGTCTGCTTTCTCTTTTGGTCAACTGTCAGGTATGTCACTGCACCTTTATAATTTATCCAGCGATTTCTATGTAAAATTTTTGTTTAAGTAATTATTTTATTATCAAAAACTTTGTTGAATAATATTTGTTTATAATTAGTTTTTGTTGCATTTTGGTTATAGAAATACACGACAAATATGTTAAACAATCATTTTGTTACATTCTTGGTCATGTAGAAAGTTATATATTTTGTAAAACATTTAAATTTTCATAAAGTATAGAAAACCAAAGATTGAATGATGTTGATTTAATTGTTTCATTTTTGCCTAGTATTTTATGATTGTTTTATTTTCAAAATAACAAAAAAAAATTACCAAGCGAGTTTCTGCCAAAAACAGTTACATTATTAAAGATGCTAAACTAAATACTGATACTTGTTTAAAGTAAAATATTAAGTTCCTTTTTTTATATATCTTGTATTCTTTTTATTACAAATTAAAAAAACAATTGGAAGATTTGTTGAATGAAGGTCCGTTTTTGCTGATAATATAAAACTAAATATTAAGTAGATTGCAGGTAATTGCGCAAAAATAAACTAAAAAATCTTGAGTATCGTTACGTTATACCATAGCAGTAATAATTCAATCTATATAATTTTATATAAACTCTTTCAATTATAAATTACTTCGATATCCAAAACAAATACCTATTTAAACAACTTACAATAAATAAATCAAGCACAACCAGATGAAAAAAGTTATGCTCAATTGTACACACTAGATTTTTTTACACATACATATTTCAGCTAAAAATAAATTCAGTTACTCTATAAACTCCATATAAACTCCATTTTTAGAACTCTACTTATGTTACTATGTTTATGCAATATAATTAAACAATATTATCTACATATTTAGAAGTATTACAGTCTAAGCAATTATCTATATAAAATATTTGAACTCCAAGTTGTGAAAAACATAACCTAAAATATCTTCGACTCATTTTAGGATGAAGCTAAAACGTATGCTGTTCATCATTTGGTTTTGTTCATCATTCCAGTTAGCTATGCCGAGTATACTAGGTAAGTGTGTTTCCTTCATTATAAATAACTGTTGTGGTTATCAGAAAAATTATGAAGCTTTGAGCTTTGAAGTTTGAGCTTTAAAATTTAGATTTTGTTTTTATATATAATTGTATTATGTATATTCATTGATTTTACTTTTGTATCATTCAGACCATACAGAGCCTACTTGAATAAATGATCACTTCCCAGGAGATTATATGCACTGAGAGATGAATCAACATCACACTTTTTCACTCTAAAAATATCTATATATATTATTTGGAGTGAAAAAGAGTGCTGTTAAAAATGTTTAAGCAATAAATATTATGTGGCAACCTATTGAATGATTATTCCACTGAGGCTTTTCATATAAGTTTATTGCATATACCAGTATAATATACATGCTAAAACTGAAGAAAACTCATAGACTGAAGCTGAAATAAATATTAATTCAACCATGACCATGTGTTACATATTTTGTAGATTTACCAGACTGTGGAGACTCTGTCAGTGTATCAAAAGGCCAGTACCTCAACCCTAAGAGCTCTCTTATAACCCGAAAATCATCAACCAGAAGTCTTACAGAGTGTTTAGTCAACTGCTGGAGAAATTTTCCTTTGGAATGCAATGCTATTTTTAAAAGCAATGCAGGTAAACGATAACAGTTGTAATAAATTGTTTAGAAATTAGAAGCTATATTGGTAAAAGAAATATTTTGTACAATACAAATAAAGTGATTTTGTTCAAGATATAAGTTGATAAAATTTAAATATTTCTCTTTACAGCCACTTAATTAATATAGAATGCCTGTCTATAGAATGCAAATGTTTCACACTACACATGGTAGCTTGTTGCATTTGTCTTTAAGCGAAATTGCATATTTCTAAATACATATACATGTGTTTACACTTTTGCACAAACCTTAAGTGCACCTTCGCTGTTTTTATACTTGCAGCAAAACTTTGCAATAATGGGCATCTAAATAATGCTTAAAGACTCATTATTTTGGTGCAAAAGTTTTTTGTAATTAATTTTTTGCCTTACTTACATGCATTACTAAACAATGTTGCTCAATGTTGAGGTTTGCACTCAAAAGTAATGTTGTTTCATATTATGAAATATTATTCAACTATAGGTTGTTTTAAAGTCAATAGCTATATGATAAATATTGTATTTTTTGTCATGCAAGCATCCATTATTCAACGTGGGCGCGTGAATGCCATATTGCATACAGTGCAACTATGAGTATTGGAAAAATATTGGTCATTGTGATTTAAACAATGGATGCTTTAACCAATCGTTTGTGCTGTAATCAACTTACAATGAAATTTGTAAACACCAGAAGTCTTTGTCCCTCAGAGAGTCATATTTCATCTTCTAATGTTGCAAAAGTTTGTGATCAGTTGCAATAGTAATGTCTGAACTTTTGTCACCTTAGTTATCATATATTTATGTCCTTTAGACCAACACAAAATCTTAGTAGCCAATATAGATTATAGGTTAATTTCATATGCTATAATAATTTTGTTACTAATAAACTGACTTTAAACAGTGTGGCAATAAAAATTTCAAACACTAGAAATTAATTATGCATAATAATCTAGTTGAATCATCAAACTACAGTTGTCAATTTTGAAACATAGTTTTTTAAAAATCAGTTTTTGGTTCACGCATAGCCATTAATTATACAATTTTTTTGTTCAATTAGGCACAAATTAAAGTTCAACGAATATAGACCTACTTACAGATACTGATACTGCAATAATGATTACTGTATCAGGTTTGTGACAGTGTCTGGGTGACTTAGATTGTGATATACTTCATCTCTTAGCCAACTTGGCAACAGGTTCTTAAGTTTATTGACTATCGAATCGTATCCTGGAAACATAATGGGAAAAATAGAAATTATGTAAACTGCTGCAAGTAATGATATGAATCAAAAAGTTTGAGTAACATTATGAAAATAATACAGATTTAAACAAGATGACATTAGCTTTTGTAATCCGAATAAAACTTAAAAAATTGACACGTGACCATTGGATTGTCGGGTGAGAATTCTACAAAACCACGATTCAGTCATTTCTACTAGTAATTCCATTGCATTCAGATGTATCTTTACCGATCCAAAAGACATTATGAGTGTGCCTCACAGTAATTGTTCAATTATTTACATTGGGCTTTATCCTCCGTAATCGGAGTCTAGCCAACATGTTATCTTTAATTTGCATTGAGCTGATATAAGCCAAGATATATATGTAATATTATTTTAATATAAACTTGTAATATAAATATATAATGTCTCAGTGATGATTTAAAAACAATATTTGTGTGAAATATATTGTTTGCAGACTGAAACAATGCAATCTCAGTGTAAAACCATTTCATTGAATAAAATATTTAGTACTCGATTACCAAAGAATTTTAAGTTATAGAGTGAAATATTGTGGATAAATAAATACAAAAACAAACTAACGCGCATGACACTCTTTTACAACCTTATAGTCTTTTCTAACAACAGTTAAACCAGGTTATCTGTTCATTTTTATGTTATACTTGGAAGCTCATTAGGGTGATTTCCTATCTATTATAATTCATTATAGCTGTTTTAGGATTGTGTTATGAGTTAAATGGTGCCACTTCCACTTTGAATGTATCTTCTAAAAGTGACTTGGTCGATGGATATTTCATGGAATTGATGACTACAGGAGAGGTGAGAGAGGAAATTTTCATGAAATATTTCATAGATGAAAATGCCATTTGACTTCGTAGTAGATTGCGCTTGCTTTATGAAGATCATTTGGAATTTTTTCTTATTGAGTCACAGTTAAAAAACTGCTACCAGTAATATATTGGGAACATAGTAATTATAGTATAGGCTATTGACTGCAAACTACATATTTAAAAAGGCTTTAGCTTGCTGATTAATATGGTATTTCCTTAAATAATTAAAATTATTAAGCACAATAATTAGCATAAAAGCTGGTCTAGAAGTTTATTTTATTATCTGTTTGGTATGATTCAAGAACGATATGCAAATCGTTAAACACATCATGTAATTTAGCCATTAATGGACAATTGCTAACAAAAATACAGGTTGTGTAAAAAATGTTTTATGTAGATTTCTTAAATGTAAAGTATATCTTTAGTTTAATACTGATTTACTGTAATATTGTCAACTGTAATTGTTGCATGTATCTATGTTTTTAAGCTGTCAAACTGCAATGGTAGAAGCTGTTCAAGTTCAGAAGTCTGTATGATTGGATGTGGAGATACCATCTTGGAAAACCCTGTCTGCTTAGGTAAGTGTATTCTCATGTTTCATCAATAAAAAGTTTGCATAGACTTATACAATAATTGTCATTGATTATTCATTTTGAAAACCGGCTTCTTTTATGACATGAACGATGTCACCTACAGTCACCTCAGGGGTCTTCCTAGTCCATCTCTGTCACATCTGAAATGTCTGAAGTAACTTGTTACGGTAATTACGCCAGAATTGGTCAAATTGCTTTTGAATGACTCGCCAATGCTTGCGGGAGTAAAGGTCTGAGTCAGAGAATTTACGAAGAGGGTGCAGAGTGAGTTGGTATTTCATAGTAAGAAGCATAGTTGGGGTGAGTGGTAGATTGTTTTCAGAGACGATTCCCCGAGGTCTACTGCTAATAATTGTTGTAGCCTCATGTAGAAGGGTTTTTAACTGAGAGGTGCTCAACCTTGCACAATGTGTCCTTCCTATTCCTCTAAAGATTGTTTTGGCAGATCAAATCAAATGCTCCCACACATCACCCATGTGACTAGAGTAAGCTAGATTAAATATGAACTTGATGTAGAGGTGGAGTAAAACTCTTGAGTCTAGGGATGTATCTAGTTTTGTCAGACAACTATATTTTTTTAAAGCCTGAGATGGCTTGAGTGCGCTGAACTAATTTGAGAAATATTCTGCTTGAATGATTTGTAAAATAGTTTGTTTAGCATTTTGAAATTGACTGGGGAATTTTGCTTAAGTGTTTTTGAATTCTGGCGATTGTTCTGATTGCTCTGTTCTAGTCAAAAAACTTTTCCAAGTATTTATCGATAGAAATTAAACGGTTTGTGCATGAATGACAATGATGACTGATATATCTCCACATCGTCAGGGTTGATGTACACTTGAGATAGTTCGGGAAAAATAAAGGGTCCAGTCCTGAAGAATTGTAGACAACTTAGTAAATCAGATGAGCTGACTTCTTTAACATTTGTGACCCAGGCAGTCAGAAAAGCACTTTGTGACAAAATTCACATTTTTAGTTAATGCTTAATTCTTCTTTGCCTCTTTATACTGATTGATTTGCACTTTAAATTTTTGAAATCGGACCAATATTATAATAGTAGTCCGATTTCAAAAATTTAAACTGCAAATCAATCAGTATAAATAGGCAAATAAGAATCAAGCATTAACTGAAAATGTGAATTTTGTCACAAAGTGCTTTTCTGCCTGGGTCACATTTGCGCCTTCTGAACTGAGGTCAACTGCATTTTTGGCAGTTGAGGGGCGTGTTTCCAGCTATCAGGATTTGAAAGATGCCCAATTGTTTCTACTTTGTGTCATATGTGTGAAAACAATCAGCAGTATTACTTTTTTGCCAAAAATCAACAGTTTAGTCTGAATAGCAGTGTCTGGCAATGTTTGAAATGTTAACTTCCTTGACATATTTTGTTATCGATCTGACAGCACTTGCTGCTGCTGGAAGCTGAAGCCTTAGAACAGTAACTGGTCTCATTGTCTCACTTACTTGAAAGAAGTGCAACATGCACTCGCCTTGCAGAGTCAGCTAGTCAAATGTATGTGCAATGACTATAGCCAATTGTATTGGCATTAGCAAATGCATGCAGTTGAGCAGCATCAGTTGAATCAAACTTATGAGGAGTGAAAGAGCGAGGTTTGGTGTTATGGTAGGCAGACTTTATAAGTCTGATTTCTAAGCAGACTATCTGACGAGTTGTGAGCCTGTGGGTGGTGCATTCCAACCAGGATTATTATTACATGCCTCTTGTAAAATAATTCTACCCTAGAAAGAAAAAGGAGTTATCAGACCACGGGGATCAAACTCAGAAGCTACTGTGGATAAGACATCTTTTGTCTGTTTGATGATGGGCGATACTGGAATGTCAATTGGTCTTGATCTGTATCCCAATGGACACACCAAGTGATCGTTCTTGAGCTAATGAATTGGATGTGAGATTTAGGGTACCAAGTGTGTTTGCAAACTCATTCTTTGGTAACTGCGACAAGACGGAGCTACTGTTAGAGGCTGTTTTTTGGAGCCGCAACTGACCGTCTTGACAAAGGAAATTGAACTGTGAGACTCGTGAGACCATCATCAACGTCAAAGTTGCAAATAATGAAATGATGTGATGGTGGAAGAGTAGGTGAGAATAACTTGAGACAATTAGCTAGGAAACTAAGATCGTAGGTTGCACTTGTGGGGAAAGATCATGCTCCAAATAAATGGACAGTCAACTTGTATGTAGCATGTATCCCATCTTCATCATACCATATGAGTTTCAGGTAGACCTGGTGCTTTGGTAAGACCTTGAACTGATGGAACAATTCTTCTATGTCTCTCAAAAAGGCTGTATGGTGTTTTCAAAATTTCAGTGGGTTACCTTGGAGATCATTCATGCGATTTGGACCCTGCAGAAGGAAGTCATTCAGGCTAACTCCTCCCACTTTGACAGCACAATCATAGACAACACGATTGCGATCAGTTTGGGAAAATAAAACAATCCGATGTGAGGAATACACCAGGAGCCAGTCATCCCATGAGGAGCGATGACGACTTTACCCTTCGAAATGATGTCAGTCATGAATTGATGATCTGAGTTTTGTACACGGGATCGCTGTTGACGTTCTTTTCTAGAAGTTTGAATCGATGTAGTGCAGAAGACTTGGTGTCAATATGTGGAGGTAAAGCTTTAAATGGCAACAGCATCCAAACCCTGCTTTTTGTCATCGTGGTTTGACTTTTTATTATAGAGAGAAGTTCCTTGTCTTTAATAGAGAAACTTGGTACTTTATCATGTGAGTTTGAATATTCAGCATTAAATATGTCAATTAGTTTAGCAAGCTCTCTGTTTGGGTGAGTGGTACACTTGAAAGTTACCAGCTTTCTGCCATGCGGCATGGTTGACTGAAAATTGCAGTATGTATAACATGCCTGGGATTGAGTTTACTGATGACATTCTAACTTATCACTGTTTTGATTGCGAATGGTTCTTTTTTGTTTCTTGTGATAAATATTTGTTGAGGTCTGTTGTGAAAGTTTTGCTAATCGGCAATCCAACAGGTATGTCATTGCTAGGATTCGGTGGTTCCCTTGCGACTGTTAACAAATCGAGATCCATCTTTGTAGCTTTTGCCTCATTGCAATTTGATTGTTATTAATAAGTAGTGATTGGTGTGAATAACTTGGTGGTAGTGAATGTTGCTCTGTTCCTCTGTAGTTACAAACGTTTAAACCAGTAACAATATCATAATCCATCGGTTTGTTATTGGAAGCCCGTTTGGTAAGACCAATTTGTGTTTGCAAAGTTTCAGGAAATAATTTTGCTATAGTGTGATGAATTATGCATGTTGTGTCAGACATAGAGTCTAAGAAAGCAAAAACTATACATTCTGTTGATGGATTTCGCGCAGTGCTGACTCAAACTGGTATTACCCATGAAAAGCTATCGGGGGGGGGAGAAGGGGGCAAAGTTGATGGAGTTCACATTTCTGGTGAAAGTTCGTTTTTTATCGTCTAGTTAGTTACTTGATGTATTTTGTTCAGAGCTTTGTTTTTCTTGGTTTTCTAGTGGATATGGCGTTGTGACTGGTTGCTTGTTTAAATCATTGGATGGATATTTATGCATTTTGGGAAAAGAAGTTGGGTGCTTTTCTTTGCAGGTGTTGCAGACAGCCGGAGATTCATGTCGTTTTCATCTAAACGGGGATTGCAGAAGCCTTTGGCTCATATGAACTCATGAGCTTTTTGAAAATGGCAGAAAGGTTAGCTTGTGACTGTCAATTTTTTACAAAACATACATGCATAAGTGTGTGCTTCAGATTGCTGTGGAGTGATTTCAACCCGCTGCATATCAAATGTTATCTTTGGATTTACAGGCATGATGATGTCTTGAGTTTTTGTCTTTGCTTGTGTTGGACTCATAGAGGGCTTTTGACAATGAATTTTGAGCTATATCAGAGTTTTGCGATAAAAATTCTACAAAAGTTTTTAGAGGAAAAAACATCCCTGTTTTCTTTTGTCAGCTCACCTTTCCCTTATTTGAAGTGCAATTTTCAGTATTAACATTTTATTAGCTGCTTTTGCGTTGAGGTTGATATTCGCATCAAGGCCATCAACTGATTTTAAAAAATCACTGACGTCGTTTAAAGCTTATGAATCTTTGGGTCATCTTTCCCCTTTTCAGTATCTGTTGTCTAGTTTACCCCAAGCTGCCTCATATGAGTGTTCTGTCTCTTGTTTGTAAAAACCCTAGATAGCCATGTAGGCTCTGCCATCTATAAACTGTCTTAGCTTTAGCCATTTTAGCCTGGCTGAGCTTTCTGAGAGGTAGCCAGCCTAATTCAAGGCCGGCCACCTTCCAATCTGAGTATTCCAGTGAATCACCAAAAGTTATGGGCGGTTCTGATAGGCGTTGCCTAACTAGGTTGATAGCTTCACCGTTATTGTCAGGAGTTAAAGCAGGCTGCTGTTGGTAGCTGGATATAGCAATAAGGCTTTGATAAGTAGCATGGGGAACATGGCTCAAAAGCTTGGTGGGCTGTAGAAATGGGCTTATGTGGATGGTGGAGGCTTGGTGAACTAGAAGAAAGGGTTTATAGAAGTTACAGGTGTAGTTGGAAGAATTTGAGGTTGCATGATATTTTGAGTTGAAGACTTGGGTGTGGGAATGAGTGGTGGAAATGGAGCAGCTGGTATGCTGAACGGCGATAGTTTTTGGAGGAAGAATGGAGCTGTCCTTTTCTTCTTCTTATGCAATGGTTTAGGCTAGGACTTACTTTTCAGCCTGTGCGGCGTATATTTTAGCTTGGAACTGTTGCTGCTTGATACTGTTTGTAAGTTGACTGGCTTGCTGTTCTAGGTCATGAATAATATGTGCAGACACTAATTAGTTTAGTGTATAACTGCTTTAGCTTTGAATGGCACCTGCATCAATCTTAGCTGTAACTGTGAAATAGCTCGAGATGAGTGACAGGATGAATTCGATTTCAAACTAAAAGTGTGAATAACAGAATATTCTAAGATCTCAAAACAATAATTTTTCTGTGCGAAGCCAGCAGTTTTTATTTTAGTTGAAAGTTGACTCATGCGATCTATGGAATTACCATTCAATGTTCCACAATCAGAATGCAATCTATTTATTTGATTTTAGACCCTGAGCTGTGGCTCATAAACTCCTGGCATAAAGTGCTACTTCTCATAAGTTTCCTCTAGGTTGTGTTTAGCTTTTTGTAGCTGGTTTTGATAACCTTCCAGTGAGCAATACAAAATATCCTGTTTTGATGCAAAGTATACAAATATGGATTTGTGTAAGTCAGTACAGTTTGTTATTTTCTGTTCAAGTTGTGCAGCATTTTGAATACCTTTCATTTTGAAAACTTATAGGATTTTGGAGTGTTGGCTTTAGACATCAATACTCAGCAGATTATGATGAATAAATGTCAGCTAGTGTGTCAAAACATTTGATAATGTTTTCACAAGTCAACCCGCTGCCTTTTGATTTCATTATTAAAATTACCAATGTTACAGTTTCCCAAAATAATAAACACAAATTCAGCTTAGTTATATCAAGTTTAACAAAATAAAGAATATAAAAAAATTGTTGATGTGCCATCACTTAGCTTGAGTGATTATGGCAAGTAGGCAACTCAAGGATTGGAGAAGGTTCGTTCAGGAGTTTAATCCACAATAATACAGTATAACAACCTATCGGTTGAGTTGGTTGTCTGTTGACTGCTAGCTCCATCTGTGTAGTTCTGGTGCTGGATGTTGTTCTAGCTGCCAAAATAACATACTGGTCATGATAGTTGAAACTGGATGCAGCCAGGAATTGAATCTTGACCTCTAATGGCTTTATGGTTTGATTTTGTGGTTGATTATTTGAGTGCTCCACTCCGAGGCAAGGAGTTACAACAGGTTTGTGTCTTTTTGGATATGCCAACAACTGTACAGAACTTAATGGTCTTTTCATTAGTAGGAAAAAGTTTGACTTTAACTTTTACCCCAGTTGATAGATAACATGTTGCACTGCTGGAGCTTTAACGATGTTTATAAAAGCCAACTTAAAACTATAGCTAATAATACATGTTATAATGTATGCTTGATGGTGTGTGACAGGGTGGTGCTGACTTGTAATGTTTTACATGCTGATTTATTTGGTACAACTACTATGAATATAAAATGATAATAACACTTTGGAATCTAGCAACTAACTAACTGTTTAGCAATACCTACACAAGCATTATATATAGATGCTGACTATGACAATAATAAGGAAATGCATGATTCACATAGAAGTCATATATCTACTAATTATAGCTAATAAGATGTAAACTCTATGTGAAATTATAACAATACATTGATACTATTTGATAACAAAGGCATGAATGAAAAAAAGGAAACATACAACATTACAAAACTTTTGCATAAAATGTTTAACATACCACTATCACCTTTTCTGGGGAAAGTTAAAATTAGATAACTATGGTTTTAAAGGTAACAGGTCAAATATGAAATATGTACAGAATGCTGTTAATCAATCAAAAAGGTAACTAATGATATATGTAACGCAAGTGTTGTGGTCTGGACAAAGTGTATCAGACAAGAATGAAAGCACAAAGCAACTGAGCTGCTCTAATTTCTGGCTACAAGCTATGAAACCTGACAAATGTTGTGGTTAAAAAATCATTGCTTTGTGATGGTGAACACAAAGTCATCTGTGGTTTACAAGGCTGTAGCTGAGTGAGTAGCTGACATAGATAGTATATAAGTGAATAGTGATGAATTGTCCTGCGTCAATGCAGGTGATTCTTTGAATGGATTAAGCTAACAAGTTGAAGAAACTGTAATATTGTTGTGGTAGGAATATGAATGTTATAGTAGGGTTATCTTTTTTTGCATCTTTATCGTGGTAGAACTATTTTTTCTTGCACTTCATTTTTATACTTTATATAAACGCGATTATGTAATTCCACCCTGTCGAAAAGTCGGCACTCCCGATTGTCGGGCTCCGGTAATCGGATCAAGTTCCGATTATCAGAACAGCGGATGATCGGGCTTCGGCTTTTGGACAAAATCAGAACAAAGAACCTTTTTGCGTATAAAAGCAGGCGAGCTCGCAGTGTAGAATCAGTCTACTACTGGAGCTTGCCTGATACAGACTACCTATTAAAGCACCCACTCCACAATAAAGATATATTCACTGGGAACTTTCACCGCATTTTGTTCTTACTATGTTGGAGTTATGCTCCCCACTTAAACTTCATTCTACCCACAAAACTACTACGTTGGTGTCAGTGGTGAGATTCCGAATAGTTAAGTGGGCCATTAAAGGGATAGAAGAACATTGCCTAAGGAGGTTGTGGAAGAGGATTCAGCTTACTCGCAAGAGTATCCCAAACTACCCTCTCAACTTCAGAAAACCCCCTTTGTTTTTAAAACAAAGAGAAGGTCTGCTAGACACTGGGTGCAGTACAAACCTGCTGAGTAGGCGTCTTTTTGACACTCTTGGCACTCGAGAGCGAGCGAGCTTAGAGCCGTACAAAGGTTCACATGATACATTGGCGGACAGGTTATGCATTGCTTTCTACAGCATCATCACACTGCCTGAACGCGTTGTGATCAGGTGATTTACGAGACATTCATAGTCAGCCAGCTAAAGGAAGATGGCATCCTGGGGATGCCATTTCTGGAAAAACAGTAGTGTCACATGGATTTTCAGAAGTCAGCAGTGGTAATGGCTGGGAAAGTACTTGTCTTTGTTGACAAGTTTTGCAGGGCCTTAGTGGGCGGAGTCAAGGTAGTGCCGGACTACACGGTCCCGGGTAGATCCCAGGCAACTCTTCACTACAGGGTTAACTGCGAGGCGATTGCTGGTCTGGGAGTGGTGGAAGAAGGCACGGAGCAATCCAACTGGCAAACAGCCTGAATTGGCTGAACTGTGGGAGAGAACTCCTCGTGCAGTGTATCAACCTCTTTAAGGAACTCGTCCGATTGTGGGCTGGAGCGCTGGTGGGGAAGTACCACTCCATCCAGGAAGCGGATGTGGGGCCGGCACTAGAGACAGTGGCTGCCGCCTAGGGAAATTTCCCTCGTGCCAGTCGAGGAGCAGTCTCAAAGCACTTGGCTAACCTGTCTGTTGGAGCATATGGCAACGTGGGTAGAGCTCTCCAGTAGTCCTGGTCAAAAAGAAGGATGGTAACTGGAGGTTCTTTGTGGACTACCGCAGACTCAACAGTGTTAACATCCAGGACGCCTACATTCTCTCACAGATAGATGAGTCTGTAGATTTCCTCGCGGGTATAGTAAGTGCTTCAGTGTTTTGGATCTGCTTAGCAGGTGCTGGCAAGTGCCCCTCAGTCTAGCTGCCCAGTAAACAGCAGCGCTCATAATCCAGAATGGACTCTGGGAATGGAAAGTACTGTCATTTGGGCTTACATTTGCCCAACAAATTTTCAGCGAGTCATGGAGCAAGTCCTCAGTGGATTACACTGGAGGACCTTTCTCATCTATCTGAATGACATCATTGTTATCTGCCCAGACATTATGACACATGTCAGTCGTCTGCGAGAAGTCTTTGACTGCCTCCAGGCAGCTGGACTGAAGTTGAAGCCCTCCAAGTGTGCACTTCTGCAGTCAGAAGTCACGTACCTAAGCCATGTGGTTGGCCGTGACGGGGTCGCTACCGGCCCGGAGAAGGTGCATGCTGTGAAGGAGTAGACGGTTCCCCGCGACCTCTTTGAGTTGCCGGCATTTCTTGGCCTGGTAAGGTACTATCGGCAGTACATACCCGGGTTTGCAGAGATGGCTCACTTTCTGAATCGGCTAACCGCTAAAGAAGTTTGGTGCCAGTAGACAAAAGAGAAGCAGCAGGCATTTGACCACCTCAAGAAATGGTTAATGAAGGCGCCAATTCTGGCGTATCCTGATCCAGTCAAATAGTACATCTTGGACACCGACGCCAGTGACCACAGTGTGGGAACTGTTCTGTCTTGGGTCTAGGGTGAAAGTGAAGTGGTCTTAGCTTACTACAGCAAGACTCTTAGGCCGCCGAAAAGAACTACTGAACTACTAGGAAGGAGATCTTAGCAGCACTCAAGGCGGTCAAGCATTTTCAGCCATATCTGTATGGGAGAACGTTCAGGTTACGAACAGACCATGCATCACTTATATGGCTGTGTAAACATGCAAAGCCTTCGAGCCAGGTAGCTCGTTGGCTAGAGAATCTTACTGAGTTATCTTATCGGATGGAGCGCCGTGCTGGCCGGAAGCATGGGAACGCTGACGGCATGAGTCCTCGGCCCGTAGAGGACTGCAAGCAATGCCTGCACATCAAGAAGCGAGACGGGGACCCGCTTGCCTTGACGTGGAGACAGAGCTAGGGGAGGGCGCCGTCTATCGGTAGGAGCACGGCCATCTTCGCACCGAAACCCACTCAGATGACGTCCAGGCACTTCGTGCCAACCCCACTCTGTATCAGAACATCAAGGAGCTGTGCCGACTCCAGGAGACGCTACCCGGCGCGGTAGCGAACATATTCCGGGCCAAGAAGGAAGGCTGACGAACTAGCGAAGAACATAAGCGGCAGGGAGACGTTGAGTTCCAATTCCTCTGCCGTTGTTAAGATTCCCTCAGGGTCAGTCTGGATAGCCTACTGATGATGATGCTAGCAGCAAACAACTGTCAGCAGGAGTAAGACCACGTTGTATGTCCAGGCGCTCTCTGACGGGAACTGATCTGGGACACCCATAAACAGGCTCATGCTGGAGCCAGTTAGGTCCTCGGGTGTCTGCAGCTGCGATAGTACTGGCCTGGAATGACTCGGGGCGTGCGACTGTGGGTACGGCAATGCGATATCTGCCAAACTAGTAAGCATGGCTGCCTAATGGAACCTACTGATCGACGCCGGCTGTACGCTGGTCGGCCGTGGCAAGTGGTGGAAGTAGACCTCGTCGGACCTATGCTATTATTCACCAGAGGAAAAACCTGGATACTGGTGCTCACGAACCAATTCACCCGGTGGGCAGACGCCCTGGCTCTTCCAAATTCGTCACCCCCTATGGTGGCTGGGGCCCTGGATCATAATGTATTCGGTTATTTCAGGCTGCCGGAATAGATACACACGGACCAGGGTGCCCAGTTCCAGCCCAACTCAAAGGAGACCTCTGTCGTTTATGGGGTGAATCAGAATCGAACCACCCCATATCACCCGCAAGGAACTAGAGTCATGGAGAGGAACAACTGGATGTTAGGTGACGCTCTCAGGAGCCCACTCTTAGGCAGGAGTCAGGAGTAATGGGACGTGGTGCTGCCTCAGATTATGCGGGCCTGCCGCAGCACACCACATTCTAGCACGCAGGAGACCCCAAACTTCCTGATGTTCGGCTGGGAGACACGGGTTCTGGATCATCTGACATACCATGTTCCAGCTCCCGAGTCCCCAGTACATGCGTGCGTGGAAAAGCTGGTGGAGATCATGGGACAGGTCCATAATGCATTGCAGGAGAAACAATCGCAGATTTGGACGGACGACTCCAAGGAGCCCCTCGTATACCAGAGAAGGGACTGAGTCTGGATTGCGAGCTACCATAGGCAACGCCGACAGTCGGCTAAGCTTCAGCCCAAGTTTGTGGGTCCTTACTGTGTGATGGAGGTGCTGCTCAATCATTTGTCTCGAGTGTAGCACTCTGGGCAGGTTTCAGTTCAGATGCAGTAGGACAAGCTCCACCTTTCCTGGAGCTGAATCGTCAACCCAACACTCGAAGAAGAGTGACCCAACCCAGGTGGAGATCCAGAGCAGCAGGCCCCAAGGCCAGCACCCCATCAATGGAGGACGTTCCCAACCCCAGTGTGGGTGAAGGTGGGGACCCCCCACCCACAAAGCCTGAGGAGTCACCGAGAGCACAGGAGCCAGTCACTCTGGGAAGAAGTCGGAGAACCAACAGGCCACCTAGATATCTGGCTGACTATCATGTTGGGCACATGGATCTACCTTCCATGGGGGATAGTACACCGACTACTGGCAACTACTCCAGTAATTTGGTTGTAAATCCTCTTCAGTATTTCGGAGAATTGTGACAGAGTGTAGAAAGTCTGGACTGAAATTCGGAAGGGATGCGATCGTTAAAGTTGTTTTTTCAAAAATTGGTGTAATTACTGCCCGCACACGTGACCAAGGGGGTTGGCACGTGAAAACTTGGTGACACAAGGCTCGGTCATTTTAAACAGTCATTCCACCACGGTTGAACGTAATTCTGATAACACTTACTACGCTATGGGAATGACTTTGCCAAAAAAGAATAGTCAGTCAGGTATTGGTCTAGGGTTAGATCCTCCAGTATCAGAGTCTAACCCAACCTTTACCAATTGTTATGCACTAGATTTACTCAAAACTACCCTGTTGGAGACTGAGATCAATATGGATCTCGGAGAAGACTTACTTCACGATTACCTGTTTGATCATGACATGGGGTCAGTTGCTCTCTGGGATTCATCGGGACCCCCAGTCTCCAGCATGGTACCTTATAAACAGATGCCGAGTTTCGGCAGCAGTAAGACTGGCCGGTCACGGTCTCTACTGACTGTTGTAGGGACTACAATTGAGTGTGAGGAGGCTGGGACAAATCGTACTGACTCCCTTCCTGCCCGGCCCCTGGTTTGACTCCTAGCACCCCGAAAAGTGCCTCTCAACCACCTGAGGTGCTATCAACCTTCGCAAGTGTGCCTGCGTCTAAACCTGTCAAGTTCCGGTTAGCTGCGAGGAAGAGCAGGTGATCCTGCTCGGTGAGCCTTTTGAGGAAGATGCAACTGATGTGCTGGCCCTGCCTCGAGCTCTGACTGCCCGCCAGCACTGAACCTCCAAAAAATCCTAGCCTCGGATTCACAAAACTTGTGGCGAGTCGGGCAACCGCATATGCCGCCAGTGCCAGCGGAAGTTCTCCTCTACACGGCGGCTGTGTGTACACGCCCCGCAACACTTTGTGAATGTATTTTTGCCCGTTTGACAAATACTCTTACTAACACGACTATATGCTGCGCCACCAGCACATACCACATTGCCACACAGGCCATACGTTCGTGGTCAACGAGACCACGTTCCCGCAATTTTGAGATGTAATCTAATCTCGATCTTTAAGCTCCGATAATCGAACCAAGTTCCGAGTATCAGGCCTCGACTTTTAGACAGAATGAGAACAAAGAACCCTTTTGTGTAAAAAAGCAGGCGAGCTCACAGTGTAGAATCAGTTTACTACAGACTACCTATTAAAGCATCCACTATGTAATAAAGGTTTATTCACTAAGAACTTTCACTACATCTTGCTCTTATATTGGAGTTATGCTCCCTACTTAAACTTCACTCTACCCACAACACTACTACAATGTGTAATATGGTAAAGGAATAATTGAAATACTACAAAGCATAATTGCTAAATTAAATCACACACATATGATAACTTCAAGTAATTGTAATTGTATTGTAATTGTAACAATTGTAATTTAAAATACAAACTTTGAATAATTTTAAAACAGGTGAGGAATCAGCTGAATGCGAGTTGAGAAATGAGTACACAAACATCAGACATTATTGGTCTACAGATTTTGAAGATCAAACAGATATAGGCAGTGTAATGGTAAGGTGTACAATTGTAAAGTATTTTAGCAAATGTTTATACTGAACAACTGTATTGGGTTTTATTCACGATGTTGTTGGAAACATTTTATTGTTATTTTTACAAAATGACTAAAATAAACACAAAGAGAAAGCGGATCGTGTTAATATGTGATATATGTTTCATTATTCATACAAAACAAGATTAGTATTGACGCAATATTAAAGGACTTGTGTGTCATTTAATTTTGACAACGTTTTCAGATAGCCACATACCCAAAGTCTAGGGCAGACTCGGGACTCAGAGTCATTATCCATATGGCCGCCAGAGGACATAATAATATAGCTGACTTTTGTCACCACTGGTACTTGACATTTGATGGTAACAAGTGCGCTAACCCAGACACTATCGAGGTGTTAGATTACAGTGCTACTGCAGGAGACTTACATCGAGCAATAGATAGTAGGTCTAAAAAAATCATCATTTTAAATTATAATTCTCCTTCAAAAAAATTTTACTTAAATATGATATATGTTATGCTCATGAAGCAAACCTTTCTTGAAAGACAATGTAACGGGATACTTTTTTTGAACATGTTTAATGCCCATATTTGCTAATGAGATATTAGATAAAATATGCGATTTAGTAAAGGTTAAACCATAATTTATAAGAACAGAGACTAACTTAAATTGATATTGATTTCTATAAATATTTCATACCAATGTTTGCGCCACTAAAATGTTGTGATATTTAGTTGATGGCACATGCTATGGACTGGAGGCTGGTGACAGAGTAGTAGAGTTAGTAGTCGGCCCATGTGACGGTTATGGATCTAGTGATGCTCACTCTGGATGGAACTCTGCAAGAACGATGTTGATTATGGAGATGGTGCCGCCACAAGTAACTCTAGGTATGCAGCAGCTTTCTAGATGAACTTATTTATGATAATTTTGAGGATGAGTTAAACAATTTAAATCCAACACTTTGAAAACAAAGAAGTTCAAATCTAATCAGGTTCTGAAGTTCGGCAGCTGGTATGCCGACATTCGTCATGTCGGTAACAGACATTCGGTCTGTTGGCAGCCAGTGAGCCGAACCTCGGTAGACTGTCAGTTTACATGAATCAGCAAAATTGAACCCAACCAAGTGTATGCTTATTGTAACTTGTAATTGCGGAAAAGAGATCAACTATTTACTAGGCTAAAAGCTTAACAATAGCTATAGTATTTAAGGTATTAGAAAGTTACGCCACAGACTTAGCTATACGCAGCTAGTTTAAGGTCATAACTTTCCAGATTCAGACACTGCTTTATGTTATATATAAACGGTTTCCAGGGTATAGCTCAAACAGTTTTTGTCTCACAATAACAAACTATACATGAAAAGATAGCTCTCGCATTCTTCTTCTATAATATTATTTTTTATCTTTTCAAAAGAACTTTTTTTGATGAAGTTGTTATACTATAAGTAAAACTTTACACCCTCCATGTTCCACTGCTGTAGCACAGGGGATTCATTTCATTAGGTCTAAAATTTAAACTTGACATTTCTTAATATGTTTTTCTAATATCTTTCTTTGTTTTTTGAAATTCTGTTAATGCTCTTTACAATTTGGTCAAAACGTATACCATTATGTAAGTTTCATTGCAATTATCTAGATTCTGCACATGGTGGTTCTAGCTACGATCCTGTGACTAACTATAACTTTCCTAGTACATTTGCCGCTCTGCACGCTAGCACAATAACATAGTACCTTCTCGTGCAAATCGGCAATCTATTGGAATTCTGCCAATATAATGTTCCCTTCTTTCACATTAGCACTTAGCTGCACCTTCTCACTATGTTACAAGCTATTGAAAATGCCTCAGCACAACATAATTTTTTCGTTTGTCTGCCAGAGTTAATTTCAGCTAAATCTGCTACCCACCTCACTTTGCAGTCTTTGTCAGTAAAGGTCTGTCTATAGTGCAGCAGGTATACTTTCAGTTTCTCTAATTTACATATATTGTGGTAAATATTAGGAGTTATCCCCCTTGACACATTACTTATGGCTATTTTTCTAAATACTGTAGTTATAGCTAAGTCTGTGGCGTAACTTTCTAATACCTTAAATACTATGGCTACTGTTAAGCTTTTAGCATAGTAAATAGTTAATCCCTTTTCCCCCAATTACAAGTTACAATAAGCATACACTTGGTTGGGTTCATTTTTGTTGATTCATGTAACCCGACAGTTGGACCGAGTTTGGCAGGTGGATGCCGACATTGGGTCTGTCGGTTACCGACATAGTCAGTGTCGCCAAATGTCGGCCTGCTGTCAGTGGAAGGTTCTAGAAGTCCTTTGTTCTACTAGTATAAAAGGACATGCATTTTAAAGCTTCAGTCACTTCAGGACTGGAGCTCACACTGGATGCATCTATGCTACAATAAATTACTGCAAACACACGGGTTCTACTCTCTCTCTCTCTTGTCTCTTCTATAACAAGGAATTATGTTCTCTGCCTGATTTCATTCTATAATCCACAAACTACTACAACATGATTATTTTAAGTACTTTATTTTCCATAAGATCAATTTAAGGTTTAGCCCAGTGTTCAGTATCTAATTAGTATGCATGAATGATGTACTACTGTTGAATAATAATTTAAAAGTTGAAGAAATTCTACAGCTATAGCCATATTTATTACACATAGAAATGTGTAGGATTTGCATAAGTTGACAAAAAAATTTGCTAAAGCAAAGGCTTGAAACATGACCTACAAACTTCTAGCTGGCGCCCTTAACCTCTGAAACACATAGTCATCGTAACTGACAAGACAAATTATATAAGTAACTATCATAGATATTTTGAGGCGCAAATGGGATTTTTAGGCTGTCAATTCATGTTGACTAGCAGCTATTTTCATAAACTGTTGCAATAGCCTCAGGTTACTAGCAGAGCTAATGGTTTTGAACAAATAACCCAAATGTTGAAAAATAAATAGCTTGCATATTACTACATGTAGGTACAAAAACAGGTCTGAAATAGACTGGTAAAGCATGCTCTTGCCTATTATTGTAGAGTTTGCAGATGTGCTCTAAAATAAAACTTAAACTGTATGCTATTACATAAGTATTTGTATGCAAAAGAGTGATGTACAATACTGAGTTTTTGGAAAACAACATACTTGAAGTAAACTTTGACAATGATGTGTTATTTTCTTCATACACTAGCACACGTAGGGCCTATAGCATAACTCTCTAATCATATGAATATTTATGAAGCCCACAGCTAATGTAAGGGTGGCAATGTAATTTGAAACTAAAAATTACGTTGCTGCATTGTGTTTAAGGTATATTATGGAGAAAAATTTGGGTTTGGTAGCAATTACCCCAACAGCATTCTACAATGTAGCTTATTATATGCTGGCAGTTGTAATAAGTACTGATAATAGCAAGGCTACTATCATGGCTAGCTTTATGCAGTATGTAACCTCTTGAATAGTTTTGCCAATTTTGCACTATTGGAAGTTTGCCAAGTTTTCATATCGCAGCCAGCCACCAGAGACAAAGCATCACAGCTATTCATATAATATACTGATGCAATTGGTAGCAGAGTGGCTGATCAAGTAATCTAGTATAGTTTATTATGGTTCAAAATCCTTTCCTTTCGGAATACAGCCTCTTTTTTTAGGTTCACCTAACAAACCACGGAAATATCTAAACTAACCTTCTAATAATTTAGAAGTACATTTTGAAAACTAGGTTAATTGCACATGCTTGCACAACAACAATAAAAAATATATATTATGCAATATAATAAAAAACACATAATACTATATAATATATCATAATGATAATAATATAATATTATAGGTACCATTACTGCATTTTATAACTTGGGTGGTTGCCAAAGAAATCCATCACACCAATTCTGTAATTACAACAAAAATTATGATAAGAGAATAGAACTAGCTCGGCAGCAGGTTGGAATAGAGTAAATTCCTAAAACATGAAATCATGATTATATAATTGTTTTATTTAGGTCAACCAACCTAGGAATTCAAGATTGGGTTGTAGCTGACATATAGGTTTTGAGCCAGCAGCACTGGCACTTGTAAATTATAAGCAAAATTAGTGAACAGAGACTAACGAGCTCTCAACTACAGTATATTGAGATACAATACAAGTCAGGAGCATATAAATTAGAAGGAATGTGGAAGGGGGACTATGTTTTTCAACAAGCAAAAACTTAAACATGAATTGGCTTTTGAAAAAATTAAAAAAGTATATTGGAGAACATAATGCTTTCTATCTCCTCTGTACACCAGTCAAGGATGCGAGACAAGGCCTGGATCTCTCATTTTAAGACGCTCGCTTGGCAATGGGCGCCCTATTCTGCTGATGACGGGGCAGCTATGGGTGGGCTGGCCGGTCTCCTCTTTGTTCTGGCTGTCCAGTGGTCCGGTTGCGGGGTATCAATGCCTACTTGGGCCAACACAACCTGAAGACACTGGGTGACTGTTAGCCAGGTGACCGGGCCGGTCTGAGGGGTCGTCGTTCCTGGAGTCGTCTTGAACTGTCTGGGATACTCCGCATCCGAGGCTCAGAGTCTCTACCCATACTGGGTGTTCAACGCCTCTGTGGGTATCTGGGAATGTGGGGATTGAAATATATTATGCCTGAACTAGGCGGGTTATTCTGTTGTGGGAGTATATCCACTGGCCCCACATGGTAATCTGCCAGACAACTCGGGGATCTCCTGCTTCTTGATTGACTCTCCAGTGACACCGGTGCTTCAGGTTGTGATGTGGGTGCCCTAGGGAGAGGACTCCCTGGATCACCCACTTCAGTCAAGGGCACATTCTCTGGTGCCCTGTCCTGTTTGACTGTGTCATAGACGAGAGTGTCCACCTCCCTGGGTCGAGCCACCCATTCTCTAGAAATGGGTTGGCGGGCTGGCTCCAGTAGGGTAGATGCCTGCCCCGCAGTGTCCAGGCTGCCTTGAGACGGTTTTAACCGTTGCACGTTCTAGACCGAGACCGGTCCTGAGGGATCTACAACGTGCGTGTTGTTGGGTAAAACCTCTATCACGCAGTTGGGCCCCACAAACTTGGGCTGAAGTTTAGCCAACTGTCCACGTTGCCAGCGGTAGCTCACCATCCGTACCCAGTCCCCGACTTGATGCAGGTAGGAGACTCTTCAGAGTCCTTTGTCCTCGTCTGCCACTGCTGTTCCCGCAGTGCTTCGTGGGCTTCTTCTATGGTCTCTATGAGCTTCCCCGCGTACTCATGTACGGGGGACTCGGGTGCTGAAACATGGTAGGTTAGGTGCTCTGGGACCCAGGTCTCCTGACCGAGCATAAGGAAGTTTGGGGTCTCTAGAGTACTGGAGTGTGGTGTGCTGCGGTAGGCCAACATGATTTGAGGCAACACTGCATCCCATTCTTCCTGACCCGGGCCTAGGAGCAGGCTTCGGAGGGCATCCCCTGACAGTATTGTTCCTCTCTCCGACTTGGTTCTCTTGCGGGTGATATGGGGTAGTCCAGCTCTGGGTTACCACCCCCAAATCCGGCAGAGGTCGCCCATTAACTGGGAGTGGAACTGGGCGCCCTGGTCAGTGTGGATCTGTTCGAGAAATCCAAAGTAGCAAAACACTTGCTGATCTAGGGCTCCGGCCACGGTGGGAGCTGACACATCTGGTATAGCCAGAGTGTCAGCGCACCAAGTGAAGTGGTCCATGAGTACCAGTGTCCAGGTATTCCCTCTGATGGATAACGGCATTGATCCAACTAGGTCCACCACCACTTTCTGCCTTGGCCGACCAGCATACAGCCGGCGCCGACCCATGGTCTCTGTAGGGCGGACATGCTTGCTAGCCTGACAGAGCTCGCACTGCCGTATCCGCATTCGAACGTCCCGAGTCAGTCCGAGCCAGTACCAGCGCAGCCGTAGACACCTGATGACCCGACTGACCTCAGCATGGGCCTGTTTGTGAGTGTCCCAGATTAGTTCTCGCCGTAGGGCGCAAGGACATACGACGCACTCCCTCCCTTGGTGGTTGTCTGCTGCGAGTGTTATGGTGAGGAGGCCATCCTGGCTGACCTTGAAAGAATCCTAGTAGCTACAGAGGTGTCGGTACTTGACGTCCCCTTGTCGCTGCTGTTCCTCGGTAGTTTGGTGGCCCTCCTTCTTGGCTCGAAAGATGTCAGCTACTGCACCCGGCAGTGTCTGCTGGAGTCACCTCAGCTCCTTGAAATTTCTATACAGCGTGGTGTTGGCCTGTAGGGCGTTGTCGGTATCCGGTGGATGTTCGGACTAAAGATAGCCGCGTTCCCAATTATGGACATCGTCGTCTCTCAACTGGTTCTCCATGTCAAGGTGGGCAGGTCGTTCATCTCGTCTTTTGATGTGCAAACACTGCCTACAGCTCCCATCCAGCCGTCGGCTCATCCCGTTGGCGTTCCCGTGCTTTTTCCCAACACGATGCTCAATCCTGTAGGAGAACTCAGCAAGAATCTCCAGCCAACGGGCCACCTGGCTCGAGGGCTCTGCACGTTTATACAGCCATATCAGAAATGCATGGTCTGTTTGCAACTTGAACGCTCTCTCATACATATATGGCCGGAAGTGCTTGACCGCCTTGACTACTGCCAGAAGTATTTTCCTGGTGGTGCAGTAGTTCTTCTCTGCAGTCGAGAGAGTCTTGCTGTAGTAGGCTACCACCACTTCAGTCCCACCTTGGACCTGTGACAGAACAGCTCCCACGCTGTGGTCACTGGTGTCCGTGTCCAGGATGTACTCATTGGCTTGATCAGGATACGCCAGGATAGGCGCCTCCGTTAGCTGATTCTTGAAGTGGTCAAACGCCTGTTGCTCCTCCTGTGTCCACTGCCACCGGGCCCCCTTAGCCGTTAGCCGATTCAGAGGCTGTGCAACTCCTGCGAACCCGGGGATGTACTGCCGTTGGCTATCCTCTTGCAGTTAACCTTGCAGCGTAGAGTAGCCTGAGACTGTCCGGGTACCGTGCAGTCCTGAACTGCCCGGACTCCGCCCACCAAGGGCCTGTCAAACTTGTCAACGCAGACAATTTCCTTGCCAGCCACAACCAATGCAGAATTCTGGAAGTCCATGCGACACTGGTATTTCTCCAGGAACAGCATGCCCAGAATGGCGTCCTCCTTCAGATGGCTGACAATGAAAGTTTTGTAAATCACCTGATCACGGACCC
This sequence comes from Bugula neritina, assembly GCA_964035545.1. Taxonomy (NCBI): domain Eukaryota; kingdom Metazoa; phylum Bryozoa; class Gymnolaemata; order Cheilostomatida; family Bugulidae; genus Bugula; species Bugula neritina. The sequence goes on along the minus strand of OZ037769.1, from coordinate 8,472,780 downwards.
GTCCATGTAGAATGAGAACGCCGTAGAAGGGAATGCCTGATCCGTCCACCAACGTATCATGCACTCCCTCATACGGCTCAAAACTGGCCCTCACGTGGGCCCCAAGGGTGTCAAGGGGGCGCCAACTCAGTAGGTTGGTAGTACAACCGGTGTCCAGCAGGAAGATGGCAGCTGTTCCCGCAATCTTCCCAGGTAGGAAGTAGCTGCTTCCGTATGGCTGAACACTTTTCACCTGGTCGGCCTCTGCGGGTGACACTTTTTGAGTTACCACGGTGAGTCGCCTCCTTGTCTTTACAATCGCGGGGGTTTTCGGAGGTCTAGAAGATAGCTTGGGAAACTCTCGCAAGTAAGCTGTATCTTCTTCTATGACCTTATCGGTTAACTCCGCAAATCGGTTGTGGAGTGGCCAGGCTGGAGGTTCTGGAAAAATTTGCGGTTTTCAAGATCTCGGGGGTGCTTACCACCCTGCGTCAGCTGGCTTCTTCTGGATACTTCTCGGCAAAACAGGAGGTCTAGGTGGGCCCCTGGGCCCCCTTTTCTGAAGACTCGACCATCCAGTGTTGGCCGTTCCATCTGTCGTCCTCCCATGTAAGGCCTCAGTACCTCCCAGGATAGAGCTTGACCCGGCTCACGGTTGGCAGAATTTACTGTAAGCCTCTGATGTTTAAAAGCATCCTCCCCTTACAGGGACATTGCCGCTGGGTGTGATTCAAGGCGCCACACCCCCAGCAAGTGGGTTGGTTTGGCTTGATTGGGTTGTTCTGAACATCGGGCGTCCTCTAGCTTTCCTGTTGCTGTTGCAGCCTCACAACCTCTATTTGCAGGCTCTTCATCATGTCTAACAACATGGTGAACTGCAGGGAACTACTCAACATCGCAGTCACCTCTGAAAATTAGCGGCCGAAGGCGGTACCTGTCACCAGGTGGTGCCGGTTTGGCCCAGCCAACTTCTCGGAGGGCGGTCACCAGGCTATCCAGGGTGAGAACCTCTCTTCTTTTCTCTCCTATCCTCGCCATCTGGTTTCTTTCCTTATCTCTTCCAAAGCTGCCAGCAGTGAAGTAACTTGTGGGTTATTGAATGCAATCAAGCAGAGAGCGTAACTCCTTGTAAGAGAAGAGATAAGATAGTTTAGAATAGTGTGCGCTGTATATCTTTATTTCTGTATTTGATCCTTCTAGTCCGAGCTCCAGTCTTCAAGTGACTGAAGCTCAGAATAAGCTTCCTTTTATACTAGCAAGACAAAGGAATTCTACAACCTTCAACTGACAGTGCACAGGATAGTTAAGGGCATCCTCACTAAGGATATCACAAATTTCTCTGAAAATGTAGTTTAGGTTCTTGAATATTACTACCCTGCGGGTAGCATGCGTGTTGCCTACTTGCAATTGTTTAGCCTAAGATCAAACTACAACCAATAAACAGCAACCTTTATTAGGGCTGCGTTATCTATCAAAATGCCATTATAGGTGTTACATAAACAAAGTACAAAGCATTATAGTCTGCCAGCTAGCAAACCTGTAATTAGCATGTACGCGCCAATATCTTCACATCCCTACGTGCTCATTGAAGCGTGGAGCACTGTGCGCTGCTAATTTACTATGAAAAAATATGGCATTTTCAGTGCATAAATCACAAATTTATGGGTCGGTTTACATGAATCGGCAAAATTGAACCAACCTTGTGTATGCCTATTGTAACTTGTAATTGTGGGAAAAGAGATCAACTATTTACTAAGCTAAAAGCTTAACAATGGCTATAGTATTTAAGGTATTAGAAAGTTACGCCACAGACTTAGCTATAACTACAGTATTTAGAAAAATTGCCATAAGTAATGTGTCAAGGGGGATAACTCTGATATTCACCACAATGTGTCTTGATAATAAATACCTTTCGTAATGTTTTTACGGAATAGGGTGTTTCTCAATAAATTGCTGAAGCTTTTATTTATGGCAAACAAACATTTCACATGTGTCTAGTTAAACAGGCCATGTCCTGATAATTTTTATGATTATAATATTATACTTTCAAAGTTAATGTTGTGTTTGAATATATAGACATATTTTTTGTCGCAGACTGATTGAAGAGAGCAACGAGAAAAATTATAAGTGATAAGTTTTAAATTATGAGTTGCAATCTGCGAGTGAAAAAATTAATGAATGAATAATAGAAAATCTTAGATTTATATACCAGTCAAAAAGGTTAGCTTTTCTGTGGTAGCCAGAATTACTGTCGAAAAAGCACAATGATTTATAATTAAAATATCTGTCAAGATTTAAAAGTTATAACAGATTGAGAAACGCTTTTCAAGCTCATGTAATCGTTCAACAGTTAGAATTCATTCACTCAGCTGACTAGAAATTTTCCACCAATACTAGCTGCCCTAGCAACTTTATAGATGGATGTCAAATAGTTGCATCTGTCCACCTCTATCACTTTGATAACAGTCAAAAGTATTTGATTATTATCCTTTACCTGTGTATTCTTTTTAGATGAAAGCCTCATTTACTGCCCTCTCCTCAATGGGTTCAACTATAAGTATGAGACTTGGAATGAAGAAATCGATCAGACGGTTGATCTTCATGCTGATGATCTTCTCATTAAGGTACTATGATCTATGTATTCTTGCATGTAACTTGATTCACCAATGCTATCATGCCCAAAGAAAATATTAGCTATGTTTACATAATACTAGTCTTATAATTTCAGTTTTTATGTCAAATTTAATAGCAAAGGTTAGAATATACTGTATTATAAACAAAGTGTCCAAATAACCTGTGATATTATCCTCAACAACATGCTGTGTTTTCTGTTGTAGCAGCATCGTAACCAATAAAACTTAGCCAAATTATTTTTATGAATCACAACTTGCTTATGAGCTTTTAGAAATTAAAAATTTTGTTATTGAAAGACAAGCCATTTTATTAAAGTTATCTTCACTATAGAAAGTTCTCAGAGGAAAGTTAATTAACAATTTGTTGATTCAAATGAGCTTACAACTATCTGTAAGCTTATAAAGCTTTATAAAGTAACGTCGCCTGTGAAAACACTCCTAAGAGAATAAAGTCTTGCTTCTCTTGTGGCAGATGGACAATTTTGTTTAACTCCCGTTCTGACATCACCAGTGATCCTTACTGAAAACGTGAACACACAACTTTGTGTTTACAAACCCATACTCTAAGCTAGCATTGCAAATAGCTGCTCTCCAAAATAAAAATGTAAATAACTTGACATCTATAGCAGAATTCCACAACAGCAGTACTGGAATAAAAAGTTTTAATGAATAAAATATTTACACAAATAATGTTGGAAGCATGCATTATATGATATATTTTCAATATGAAGAAACTGGATCAAAAATACATATTCTATGTTTAAGCAAAAACATATAGTATCAAATCAGCATCCATAGTTGCTAAGCCAGTATTGTATTTACACAGGAAGTGACCTACAATAAAGTTGCAGATGACACTAGTCTAAGAATAAAGTACAGTGCATTGACTGGTTTGGTGATTGATACAAGTGGACCCCATTACTGCATCAGGTGGTGAGTTCTATACATTAAGTAATAGTTTTTAGACAAGGACTGATGGAATAAAACATAGTAATAAAATTTCAGGTTAAACTTTCAAAAAGTTTTAATTGTTTATTTACTCTTTATACACCTATGTAACTTATATATGTAATTCTTTGTGATTTGTAAAACACCGATTTCAGACAACTTTCAGAGCATGCTGTGATAGTTTTGTGGGTTAGAATAATAGACTGCAGAACATAATTATTTTTGAGCAGACAAAATATTTTAGGTGTAAAAGTTGTTATATGTGTAAAGAACACAATATCAAAGTCTGTATCCAAAATCTGGTGGATTGAACTACACTGGCACACTCACATCTTTCTATACTCTAGAAATTGGACACTCCGAAGATCGGGCGCTCTAGTGTTTAGACATCCCTGACTTCTAGACCGTTTTATCCAATCGTCAGCCAAAATTGTACACCCCAAAATTATGGCGTGCCGAAGCTGACGCCCGATGTTTTGTTCTCACCAACTTTGGCCAAAAATCAAATAAACAAAACAAAACAAAATAGACAGTTAAAATATAATTAAAAAAAAGAATTTCAATCTAAATCCAAAGATTTCACACTGGTATAAAAACCCAAGTTCACTATACAAGAGTAACATGAAGAGGTGTTGAGAATCCTGAGGAGAGAGATGCCTCCCTGTGAGGAAGAACTGGCATCTGTAGAGCTGCGCATCTTCTAACCATGCAAAGAGGAAGAATGAGGGGCAGCGCCAATGATGATTGTGAAAAAAAATGTTTTGTATTTTCCAAGTGTAAACCGGATATATATATATATGTGTGTGTGTGTGTGTGTGTGTGTGTGTGTGTGTGTGTGTGTGTGTGTGTGTGTGTGTGTGTGTGTGTGTGTGTGTGTGTGTGTGTGTGTGTGTGTGTGTGTGTGTGTGTGTGTGTGTGTGTGTGTGTGTGTGTGTGTGTGTGTGTGTGTGTGTGTGTGTGTGTGTGTGTGTGTGTGTGTGTGTGTGTGTGTGTGTGTGTGTGTGTGTGTGTGTGTGTGTGTGTGTGTGTGTGTGTGTGTGTGTGTGTGTGTGTGTGTGTGTGTGTGTGTGTGTGTGTGTGTGTGTGTGTGTGTGTGTGTGTGTGTGTGTGTGTGTGTGTGTGTGTGTGTGTGTGTGTGTGTGTGTGTGTGTGTGTGTGTATTTCATTCAATAAGCAATAAAAACAGCAAAAAATTGATTGGGTCCACTTATAGTGCTATAATTATAGCGATAAGCATCAAAAAACTTTTAGTTGTCATAATAACACTTATGTCAATGCTAGTAATGGGTTAATGTGTGGCTACTCAAAGCAAATTTTGCAGATGCTCATTTAAGGCTGTGTTCTATTACTATTTTTATATGGTTCATGCTAGAAACATGCATTCAAATTTTTAAGTATAACCAAATATGCTCAGTGCCCTTAGTCCCAGTTTAACTAGTGTAGGGTACTTCTTACTGGTTGCTGGTTAAGTGTAGAAGCTAACTGTTGTTGTAGCAACTTGATGTGCTGTAGCAGCAACATCACATAATTCAAGTTTTATTACTGGTATACTTATGCTCACTGAAGCTTGGTTATTAGTTTCTGCAACTATGCGTTAGTCAGAATTTTCTCAAGCGTCATGTTTATGATTGGCTAGTGTTGACTAGTACACACTTTCTGTGAATGCTTAAAAAACCAATGAAATTGTTAGAATTAATAATGATTGTCCATCACTGCATTAGACCATTGTTCTTTTGCGTAAACGCCAAATCAATATTTTATTGAAGTCATTAAGAAGGTTGACAACATTTGGTACAGCATTTATTGCTGCATTGCTTTTAGACTTTAGAGCAACAAGTTCAAATTGCAGAATAGTTACTTCACAGTTTTAAAAGTTTAGCGTTTTAGAACGTTTTAGAGAGTCAGCATCTGGCAACAAGTCATGCAGATTTCTGCAGAAGTTGTGACTAAAAAATTTCGAATGGCTAGCACAGAAATCCGGATTTGAAACAGTTGGCCGATTAACATTTAGCAAAACTATTTTTAACATTAGAAGCATAACCTTATAATCTTTAGCAAACTAAATAAAACTTATGAATTTAAATAGTTTTCACTTTCTGTGTTCATATTTAAAGTCATCTTATCATAGAAAAGCAAATGACGCAGCTATACAAAAAGATCCTATAAGCTAGCAAGATTCTTCACCCGCAGACACTGCACTTTATCTGTTATGATTTGCAAGCATGTGGAGCTATGTGATGTGACCTCAAGGCTAAAATACAATTTTTAATAACATAATTTGACAAAACTAGCAACATTGTGAGCTATTGTTGGTTCAAGTTGTAGTTCTAGTATATTCTTAGATCCTGCTAATTTAATTACAGGTTTGTGAAGATAGATGAGAGTGAGTGCTCTCCCCAACTTGATTATTCATTACCCCAACTGTCACCTAATCACTATGCATACTGGAGGGATCATAAAGGAACCAGAACCTGTAATTGTATCATTTCTTTTCAAAACAGAGATGTCATATATATGTGTGTGTGTGTGTGTGTGTGTGTGTGGTGTGTTCATGTATGACCAGCACAGATACCCAATAAATATTCAGCAACATTTTATATAATTGTCACTATGAATATCAATTTTGCATAACTTTTTGCTTCAGTGGAAGGAATATGTGACAACGTATTGCCTAAAGGAACACACACCATTGGAATATACGTTGGGAGATGCATTGATAGTTATAATCAACCTACAAGAATTGTTACTGGTGGATTCAACTCTCCTTCACGTCTGCACATTGAAGAAATTAAGAGAGGTCTTGTAGTTGATGGAGGTATTACTTTACTTCTTAGTAAGCGTAGTCAAATTGTAAATAAATAGGATTTCCAGATGCTTGTTTGTGCTGACATACAACTTGAAGTCATTCATATACCATTTTCAAGTGTGGTTCAACTGGTATTACATGCTGGATTGAACATGTCTGCAAGAATAAAGAAATGAGGCAATATTATATGCAGTTAATGGAAAAGAACTCTCCTTATTGATGATTTAAATTAGTTGTTTTGTCAATTAAGTTTGAGGATAACTCACTAACATCTTGCTGCAGAGGTATTAGCTTTTTTAATCAAACCAAACATTAATTGGTTGAAAATATGTTTTCTTTATTACCTGCATCATTTTATTAATTTCCTTTTTTTTCAATAAACAAAACTTGTTTCTAAACTTGTGTGGCATAAATAAAACATAATTATATTTAGTTATTCTACTTAGCCAATGCCACATGTATTTCGGAAGTCTGATACCTTCAGCTAGCATAAAATCTGCAAAGAAAACAGTAACTTCTGAACATTTTACCAAAGTCGAAACTTACAGCGCAATTGTTCGTGTATGTGTGAAACATTTCTATATTGGATTAACACCTTACAACACATTATCGGCTGTCTCACACTCATAATCTGCATTAAAGTTGCAAATAAATGAAATTATTACAGCAGGTGTGCTTTATATAGTTATCAATAATGATTATTTGTAAGAATTACATATTTTAGTAATATCCGGTAACCATGAGATGTACCGAAGTCATATTGGAAATCTAGAAAGATTTCATTACTGGGCAAGTAATAAAGGTGAGGATGTGGCAGATCTGTACACCATAACTTATGTGAAAGAATATGCAGACACCGGACTCAGACTGACTGCTAGTGGAAATCATCGGATCCTTTCTGGTAGTTGGTACTCGACATGTGGGAGATGGTAAGATTATGAAAATAATAGTTAAATGACAAGAAAGTTTAGTGATTGTAGTATAGTCATACATCTTATCCCCATATTATATATATTTATTACAGGTACTTTAAAATTGACAATGCTGAATGTACTTTCCCAGGAAGAATAGAAGGGATATACTACTTCAACCATGACGCAAATATGCACCATCCAATGCAAGGTAAATTTCTTGAAAATGGGCAAAAATCTTAGGGTGCTATAAAATATGAATTATATGCTCTTTAAGAGTAGATTTCAACCTTCTCTTTCGAGCTTTTTTTGACCCACATGATATATTTCCCATAATGAACACATTAGGTAATAGCTAAATGATGTGTTTTGCTAAGGTTAGACTAAGATTATTTGCAAACAGTTAGCAAAGGTTCTTAAACAAGTTTCATGCAGTTTTTTGATTAATTTTTTCAGTAAGTGGAATATGTCACGGCATATCTCTGGGAAGTCACAACATCACCTATGCTGTTGGTCAATGCTCTGGGTTTGATGGCACTGATGCCTACACCGGCTGGCAATCTTCGTTCCATATCTTTGTTGAAGAACTTAGAGTAGATCTTGTAAAGACTTGCTCATCCATACCTGTCAACTGTGATGCTTAGACAGCTGTATCTTACTCAGTTTTTAATATTATTATATTAATATGATAATTGTAAAATCATGTGAACATCAAAATGCTGAGAAAAAGTGCCTAATAGTATGATAATATATTTATTTTGAAGCAAATCATTGGTATACAAAATCACCGCAAAAACAAAAAATAAAACTTTGTTGTGGTCAATAAACTTTTGAAACCAAACAAAGACAAATTATTGAGTAGCCTATATTTTACCTATGTATTTTACCTTACTTATTTTACTTTATGTATGTGCACTGGAATTTACGTATAATAATAGATATTATATTTAGAAATATGCTAGAGTTTCATATGTAGCATCCTTGCATGTAAATATTGATGTGTGTATATGTGCATACATGTATGTATTGATCGAAGGACGTATGCAAGTATGTATGTGTTGATAGATGCATGTATGCATGTACATCATGTAGGTATTAATCTATGTATATGTACGTATGTATGTATGTATGTATTGATGCATGTATTTATGTATGTGCATTCTATGTATGTACATATGCTGGTGTGCGTATATGTATGTATGGAAGCATGTATGTATGAGCATTTGTCACAGCTAGTCACCTTTCAGATGTAGACTTTTATTATGATAGCTATGTAAAGACCAGTCACCTGTTAATATGGTTATATAACTATAACATATCTACATAAAATATCGTGATACATTGTAGTGTTCTTGCCTTGTAATGACTATATGTACTCGATGTGCTGTAATATACCTTGTAATTTTATGTTCAGTTGTTCCAGCACAGTGTTTTTGTTATATAACTAATGGCAAGTATGATTACTTCATGCTATCATGTACCATGGTTTTTATCATATTTATATGTTTTTAAGGTGTTAGTCGTTTGTGCTTCAGAACCATATTTTTTTGCGCAATAAAATTCCTTTTGAAAGGGTAATTATAAAGTTATTATAGTTCTTCATACTGGAAATCCTAACAAGTAACAAAAATTTAAATCAATGTTTTGAATAACCTAACCTTATTATTTTATAATTAGTTTTTCAATTTTTCTTTTTATAGGCTATCAAAATAGTTTCATAACATTATTTATATATTTTTCATTTAAATAAGACTCGTATCAATGTTGACTTCATGCATGATCAAAGTAAATAAAACCGCTTAAGTTGAAGAGATGTGTTGGGAATTGGAATTTTAAGAGTCAATAGACCCTTTTCACAAGTTCTTCTAAAAGCATTTGGATTATGAAATTGTCTCCTTCCAAACGGACCATGTCTAGTTTCCATGATATATAGAATATGCACATAAAATCAGTAGAAATTTAAAGTATGTGTGAATACCATTGCTAGTACAAGCTACTTTTCACAAATTAGCTACTTTTATCAAATTTTGTACTAGAGTTTCTAAGTTTCTTTTTCCAAATTCCTTAGTAAAATTATGTGCGGGTATGTTTTACATCGCCATCGCATATATATATATATATATATATATATATATATATATATATATATATATACATACATATATATATTTAGCTCATATGACAATGAAGGTGCGCTTTATCTTTGTTTTATACTCTGGCAGACCTTGGGGTTAGGACCCCAAATTGAGTTAGAGTTTTATTCTCTCCTGATTATTTATCTCAAGGGTTCAGGTGAATAATTTCAGATAGGTGTGGACCTGCCACCCTTGAGCATTTTAGAAATCTAAAATGATTCCCAAAAATGAACAGATCCTAATCAGTAGCAGGCATAAAGCATATATTATAAAAAAAAGAATTCTTTGTTTGATGATTCAAATAGATGCACAATTTTGGAACAAATATGTGCAATACCAATAAATAGGAATAAAAGTAAAGAGCCAAGAGACATGTTGCTCAGCTCAAAATTTTGAGTTTATTTAAAACAAATCACAAGTTGTGATACAGAGAAATAGTAGAAGGCTTTTGAAATTGTCTGGGCAAATATAATATAAAGCCAAAAACATTGCTTATTTCGAGTAAACAGCAAACGACAAAGGATTCAGAAGTGATTGCTAAGCTAAAGTTAATATAGATCATATCTGTATTTATATAAATACTAAAAAATGTTGATAATGTTCAGATTACACCACTTTTCTCATTTTTCTGGATTATTAGCATTTTAAATTAAAAATGTTAGTTCATTGCAGCACACTCGATTCTCTTTCCAATATTGTACTACATTGTTCTTACTGTATCACACCTGAGAGACCATGGGGAGGCAGCAAATTGTTCATTATAGGCACTTTGTCTTGGACTCTTCTGTTAATATGAATTATGTAACTTTATGGCAACTGATGTTAAAAATAAATACCTGTCAAATATCAAGAAGACAGCATGCTGCTCTAATTTTCTTTGAATCTGTTTTGTGGATCTATTAAAAAAGATTTAATCAATACCGGTGCTTAGCTATGAAATTACCTAACACATGGCTCACCCATCTATGAAGGAAGCTTTTGCTCATAACACTCCATCTAACACTTTTACTTTTAGAGCCTTTTTGAGATTCAACTTGGTCTTGGCATCTCTCATTCCCCCCTATTTCAAGCAGTTTTCATAGTCGATTGAAGCATCCACAGTCTATGGGTTAGAGCTTTCGCTTAGTGAACACAAATCCATGAGTTCGAACTAGACAAAGGAATGTTAGAAATGTTGTAATTACCAAAAAGCCTTTCCATCAGGGGTTTTCTCGCAGAAGTGGCTGTTAAAATCTAATGTGAGTTTTATTTCATATAATTGACAAATTTGGTAGAGATTCAAACTTATCGCAGCAAGCTGTGGTATTTGCTAAATATCCTTTTATATTCAGCTTTTATGGGTCATTTTACTCGATTTATTACACACTCAAAATCTCGAGTTTTTAAATTTTTTTTCAAATTTAGCTGCTAATGTATAATGGCTTTTGTTCAAAACCAGTGGCATATCAATAGATAGAAATAAATACGGTAATTAAGGTTATTTTTATTTTTGCTCAATTATCTACATTTTTTCTAATTATTTAGCTAAATTGGATTTGTGAACCCTCACAGTTTTTTGTGATGGTCGCACATATATAATATTTAGTGCATATGACAATGCCGTGTGCTTTAGATGTTGGGAATCCCCTCCCAGCCTTTGTTGTTATGCATAAATGGAACCAGCACATACAAATACCACGTATAGTAAAGTTTAATATATTTTCGGTAAACTTTGATGTTATGTAATAATCTGGTGATGTGTACTAAATAAAGCAAAATAATTGTATAATATATTATCTGCATCATCATGAAGGTCTAACTATTTTTTGCATTTATAAAGTTTAGTTTATTATATTAAAAAACAATGATATAGATTAGAGTATTAGTGGAAAAAATTAATAGGTGAAATTAATTAAAATATTGGCTCCAAAACTGTATTATACTGAAACGCTGAAAGTTTCATTCGTAATTATATCATGAGAGAACAACTCCAAAAAAGGTTTATTAACAAAGATGTACAGAATTGTTTTCTAAACTTAAGGGTATCAATCATAAAATATTTTTTTGAAGAACCGAAATTAACAAAAAAATAGTAGTTATATACAGTAATTGTATGAAAGACTCAGTATGGTTTGTGCTAATATATTGAGCAATTGATTGTTTACAGTGGTTTTTGTGAAGAGTTTTTGTGGCTGCTTCGGAGTTATCAGACTTGGGAAATTCACTATTTTTACTCATTCATATCACACCTGTACTCATAACAATTGCTTAGTTCTTTAATGCAAAACTGTGTCTTTTTATGCATGTTTAGTATTGCATTTTAGCTACCTCTCAAGTAAACCAATCATGGTTAAGCTTCTAGTCAGCTCATGTGCTTATTTCAGGGTCGCACCCAATATTTAACTATATAATGTAAATTGAATTCATCGCATTGCAAAAAAGTGTTAATACAGCTGATATATTAATAATTATCAAGCAAATGCAGTTGTAAACTTGTTATTGTGGAAAAATTTACTAAAACAGTCTGATGTAAAAGAAAAATGAAGTAACAAAAAGAATTTCTCCTTTTTATTTTATATAAAAAGGTTTATGTTCCGATTGGTAAAAATGTATCATTCTCTAGAAATTAACATGAAGATTTTGCCCGCTGTGGTAGTCTATATAAATTTATATGCACTTGCACATGTGTGAAATTCTTATCTTACATGAAACATACATTATTTCTCTTTTAAATGGTGCATATAATTTAACTTTGAAAAGAAAACATTTTTTTGGAGTACTTGTAAATAAAAACTATTTTGTAAAAATATTTTTATAGATTGCACATAAGAAATAAGTGCTGTAAAGTGACCATATGTATTATTGATTGAAAGTGAGCATGATTAACTTAAATGCAAATAAAAGTTCAAAAACAATAAACAGAACTGTTACACACATTCTCTCTCTTGCAGTCAGTCAATACGACTATGACTGTTTTATGAATTTGGCTTAAATTTGGTCGCAGTCCTTCATGCAATTCTGTTGCCAGGAACTCAAGTTGATTGATCTCCATTTCATATTCTTCTTGGCAATATCTTTAAGTCTGAGTCTAGGTTGCCCTCTAGTGTGTCGGCTGTTTTTTAGCTGAGAATAGAGCAATTGCCTTGGGAGTCGGCTATGTTCGATCCTGTGCACTTGGTCTAACCATTTCAAGTTTTTTTTTATAAAAATCTCAGCCATGCTTGGCAAATTGGCACATCTTAATATTTCTTCATTTTTAATTTTGTCATACCATTTTACAGCCATTATGTTTTTCAATTGCCTCATCATGAAAGCGTTTAGCTTCTTCATTTGTGTCCTGAATATTGTCCATGTTTCTGCTCTATATAACATACTTGAGAGCACCACCGCTCAGTAAACTTTACACTTTGTCTTGATGGATAAAAGTCTGTCATTTCAGAGTCCTTGTTACAGCTTTCTGTAAACCGCTCTTGTTTTGCTTAGTCTGCTCCATGGCTCTTTATCTATTTTTGCCGTACAGGAAGCAGTGCTTTCCAGATAAGTAAAGTCTGAGGCAAGCACAACAATTTTTTTATTGATCATGATAACCTTAAGTTCAGGTGGAGGGTGAATGAGTTTGATTGGCTGGTACACACACACCCACACGCGCACGCACACTCACACGCACACGCACACGCACACACACACATGAATATATATATATATATATATATATATATATATATATATATATATATATATATATATATATATATATATATATATATATATATATATATATATATATATATATATATATATATATATATATATATATATATATATATATATATATATATATATATATATATATATGTATGTATATATATATATGGAAAAGTAGAAAGTTTGCGAAATTGGCTGGGCAGATGTAACATAAAGAAAAACACTGCCTATTGCCAGTCAATAGCAAACGACGGATGGATCCAGAAGCAGATTGCTCAGTTAAAGTAAAAATGGACCATATCTGTCAGCATAAAAATACTAAAAAATGTTGATTATGTTCAGATGACATCACTTTTCTCATTCTTCTAAATCATTAGCATTTGTTAGAAATGTTAGCCTATTGCAACACACTCCTGCTGCTGCTTCACAAGCGCAGAACTCTTTGCATGAGATAGATGCACTAGAAGAGCCACATGTCGTTGCTTGTGTATGATTGTTGGTTTCCACATGAGCATTTGATGAATTTAGGCCATTTTACTTCATTTAGTACATATCAGCAAATTATGACAAAAAACAAATTTTTGCTCAACGTTTATGAAAACTTACTAAGTGGGGTAATCAAAGGTAGTGAATTTGACTATGCAAAACATACTAGAAGGAGGTCCGGCAATATTCAAGTGGGACGCCATTGTCATATGAACTCAATATATGTTTTTGTACCATAACGGTCCATATATTTTAATGTTTTTATGAATTTGGAAAAAAAACATTAAAATGCATGAAAAGTTTAATCAACCGCAATAGTTCAATTGTATTTGTTAAAATTGTAATAGTTTAAAGCAAAAACCTATATATCCAATAAGAGCTAAATTTTGAAAAATAGCCAAAAGCTAGAGTTATTGAGTGTGTACCAAATTAACTAAAATGACACACTTGCTATATAATAATGTCTGGCGCAAGCATGACGTCATTTTCTACTCTTTTTTAAGACAAGATATTTTGCTAAATCTCCTTTCACTCACCAATGTTGTAGTGGGTTTGAAGTTGCGTTTATACCTTCACGATTTTCGGTCAAAATTTCAATTTGGCCGGGTTGAAATTTCTCCGAGTTGCATTGCATTGTAAAAGCCACCCGTTGAAATTTTTGTACTGTGATAACTTAATCGGCCAATTTTAGAATAGGAGTAATAACTCCTTGTAAACATCGTTATTTAGTTATTACTTTGGCGATTAGACAACGTACTCATAAGGTTATAATTATATAGCCTACGCCTTCTCAATTATCGCTTTTATGCTTTCCGCTTCACTAATTCACGACGTTTACAAAGGGCATCAAATAGCTATTATGCGAGTCAAATTTCAATTTCAGAAAGTGAGCAACCGCATCAATATGATTTCAACGAGTTTAAGTTTGACTATAAAGGGGTACCCGGAAAAGCGTTATTAACCTAAACTCGGTACTTTTTTCAGCAGAGGTATAAACGCAACTTAAGACAGAGGTTTTTTGCCTTGTTGGTATTCTTCCATTGAAAAGCTTCATATTTATATGGAAGGCAAAGTACGTAAGTTACCCACACGCTGCAAATGGCATTGCTGACCGGTGTCTTCCAAGCATTTTGTCTTGCAGCTGCCATGAAAAAGCATTTTGCATAACCATAGCAACTTAGCATAAACTTGGTAGCTTGCAAAGAGTAAGCCTGAGAAGAAGCACTAATGTTACCAAGCGTTCTCAAATTATACTTTCCTTTTTCCAGAAACTTTAGTATAGCTTTCTTTCTAATTCTGTACATTTTTCTCAATGTATCACACTCTGAAAGACCATGGGGGGGGGCAGCCAATTGTTCATTATAGGCGCTTTGTCTGTTCTGTTAATATGAATTATGTAACTCCATGGCAACTAATGTTTAAAAAAAATACCTGTCGTATATTAAGAAGACAGCGTGCTGCTCTAATTTTCTCTGAATATGGGTAAGATCTTTTGCTTAGTAAACACAAATTCAAGGGTTCAAACCAGACAAAGACAATTGGTGATGCTAGGTAGAGCATCCAATTATAATTAACAAAACCCTTTCTATTAAGGTTTTCCCACAGGAATGGCTATTATAATCATACGTGAGCTTTATTCCATATAAATAATGAATTTGGTGGAGACTCAAACTTATCGCAGCAAGCCCTAGTATTTTATGAATATACTTGCTTCTACTTAGCTTATATGGGTCATTCTACTTAATTTAGTACACACATGAAATCTCCAGTTTTTTAGCTATTTATTCTAATTTGCTGCTAATGTATATGGGTTTTCATCCACAACTAATAGCATATCATTATTAAACACAACTAAATAAAAAAGGTTATTTTTAAATTTGCTAAGTTCTCTATAATTTTCCTTTTTGATTAGCTAATTTAGATTTGTGAACCTTCACAGCTTTTTGTGACGATCGCACATATATAATATTTAGTGCTTATAAGACAATTTCGTGCACTTGCAGTGTTGGAAAATCCTTTTCCAGCCTTTGTACTTATGCGTAATTAGAACCAGCACATAAAAATACCACGAATGGCAAATTTCAATAAATTTTGAGCAAACTTTAATGTTAGGTCATAATTTGCTGATGTGTATTACATGAAGTAAAAGACTCGTACAGTATCTATTCACCATGAAGATCTAGCTATTTTTTTCACGTGTAAAGCTTATTTTATTATATTAAAAACAGTGATATAAATTAGAGCAGTACTGGAAAATACTAATTGTCATTAAAATAAAACGAAATAAATAAAATCAATTAAAATATTGGCTCTAAAACTTAATTAAATTGTTAACGCTGAAAGTGTCATTTATAGTCATGTCATGAAAGAATAACTCCAAAAGGTGAACAAAGATGTACATGCAGCACTGTTTCTTAAACTTACTAGTATCAATCATTAAATATATTTGCTTAAACATTTTTGAAGTAATGAAATTAACAAAAAACTTATATCAATCAATTGCGTGAAATGAGGATGAGTGAAAATTCTCAGTAATTGCAGTGATTGCATGGTATACTTTGTGCTATTACTGAGCAATTGATTACTTACAGTATTTTTTGTGGAGATTTGTTGTGGCATCTTTAGAACTATCAAGCTCAGAAAATATGCACCATTTTTCCTCATTCATGTCACACCTGTACTCATAGACATTGTTCATTTGTATACAAGAGTGTGTTTTTCATCTATATTTAAGTAGTGTATTTTAGCTACCTCAAGTAAACCAATTAGGGTAAAGCTTTTAATTAGCTCATGTGTTCATTTCAATGTCGAACACAATCTTTAACTTTGTAACTTGAATTAATTGCATTCACAAAAAGAATGAAATATGTAGATATAATATACTAATACCATAACTAAATTACAACATAATTATTCTGGTGAAATAATAAAACCTCTGAAATTGGAGAAAAGTTATAAAATATAACAAAAATCTTTTTTTTTCGTTCTTTTTTATTTTATATAAAGTTTGTTTAATGCTGGATAAATTTTTTATCATTCTCTATAGCAATTTCCATGAATGCTTTACCTACTGTAGTATAGCATGTATATGTCAATTTATGAGTATTTGTACTTGGGTGAATTTTTCATCATATCATACAAAAACATAGGTTATATTATTAATTATACTTTAAGTAATGAGAATTTGAATTTAAAGAGAAAAAAAGTTTTGTTTGATGTGGTTATAAGAGTAAACTGTTGTGTAAAAAAATTCTATAGTTTGCAAATAAAATGTAGGAAGACCAAAACAAAAAAGCATTGCTGCAAGCAGCTATATATTATTAATTGAAAGTAAGCATGTTCAAATTGAATTAAAAATTACAAATGAAAATGCCTGCAAAAAACAATAATGCAACATGTGACAAGTGGATACATAAACCATTTAGCACACTTGTGATGTGTGAACGTTTTTGTTATAAAAAAAATTGAATAGTATGTATATAGTACATGCATGTAATTCAAGTTTACTTATATTATTTTTTCTTTTGTTCTATTATTTTTTTCTAACTATTTAGAATACGAATGAGTGCTTTACAAATATAACGTTTCCAATAGATTATAGGTGTATGTCTATTGTTTAGATATACTAGCTTTCACCTTTCATTACTATGTCCTGATTATGTGGAGAGTAAGCATTATATATATGGGTCATTTTACTTAATTTAGTACACACCGGAAGTTTCCAGTTTTTAGCTATTTTTCACAATTTAGCTGCTAATGAACATGGGTTTTTGCCCAAAACTAGTTAAATGTCAATAAACACACATAAATAATCGAGGTTCTTTTTAATTTTGATTGATTTTCCATGTTTTTTCCTAATTATTCAGCTACTTTTGATTGCAGACCGTTACGAAAAAACCATAACGGTCTGCAATCAAAAGTAGCTAAATAATTAGGAAAAAACATGGAAAATCAATCAAAATTAGGAAGAACCTCGATTATTTATGTGTGTTGATTGACATTTAACTAGTTTTGGGCAAAAACCCATGTTCATTAGCAGCTAAATTGTGAAAAATAGCTAAAAACTGGAAACTTCCGGTGTGTACTAAATTAAGTAAAATGACCCATATACTATTATTTATAACTTCTGATGTCAACTTACAGCTAGGTACAATTCCTGAAACCATATAAACTTATAGTCAGACACCATAGGACTAAATATTGTGCATATTGTACATGTACATCATAACTTGCTGTTTAAGAGTTATACTGTAAAATCAGCATAATATACATTTATACTTGTATATATTACTACTTCACATTAGTTTGAAGAAAAGCTTATAGTATCATTTTACATAGAATTTTTATTTGTGGTATTTAATCTAAACGAACGGCTTGTATTAGTTTTTCAAAGAGAAATTTGATATTATAACGAATATTTGTAAAGTGTGGGTGTTAAATATGATCTCTATAAACTGTCAGATGTCACCAGAGTTTAATAGCATAATATCATACTTATTGATTTTTTTTCTTTATAAAACGGAATGTGGTCCTCCTCATACATTTTCTCTTGGAAATTTAAATATTTAAGTCTCGCAGCACTAGCTGTTTTGCATAATCAAAATGCAAATATTAAATGATCAATGCAAGTTTTAAAATTTTCTCTCTTATTCTTATTTAGGCAAACACTTTCTGTAAAATTAATTTTTTTATAGGAAATGAATAAACACACTACATACATCTATGCATTTCATTTTATTGGGCAGCTCATCAGATAGAAATAATTGTTTTATATATATGTTTTTGCATTAACTATTCAGTTATTGGAGGAAAATTGAAGTTTATTTAAAATAATTACAGTTAAAATAATTACAATAGAACATTACCTACAATTATTATGAGTACAATTTCAGGAATCGGACAACATATATAATGTAACTTATAAATTACTGAGTTTGGCCAAAAAAAACACTGAGAGCCTGATACAGATAGTGCATATGATTTCCAGTTTATTATAAGAAATAGTAAAACAGATTATTTATTAATTAAGTTAGAACTCTACAATTTAGCAAACATTGGACAGCTTGTGAGAGACAATTCTATATTAAGTGAGAAAAAAGTTGATGTTTTGTAATGATTACAATATTAATGGCTATAGTTATTAAAAATGCTTTAAAATCACTAAATACAGTCATTAAGGTATAAAGCAGCAAATCATTAAAGTAAAAACATCCAATATATAGCATAATGATATAATAATATATACAGACAAGACTTTGCTTACATGCATTTTGTGATAATACAGAAGAATGAAACATGTATATATAAATGATATATTTTTTCAATATTATACTGCATGAGAAGTAATTTAAACATATGCAAACAATCAATAAATATCAAAATTATGAGAGCAATTAGAAATCAATATTCAAGTTGCAGTTTCTTGTTGAAGGAGCTTGCAGTTGGTCCACACATTAACCAGCTGTTGTCTAATCTCTTATGTTCTGCTTCAACTCAGGTAATTCTTTATGATTTTATTACCTATAAAATGCTTTTAAAACTGTTTGTTTAAGTTTTGTTATTATTCAATATTGTGTTAAATAATAACTTATTTGCAATTGGTTTGTGTATATTATTTATTTATTATAGAAATACACAACAGACGCATTAAACAAATTATTTCTTCACAATCCTGGTATACCATAGAAAGTTTAAAGTAAAAAGTTTTTTTTCTTTTTATATCTTGTATCCTGTTTATTAAACATTCGTAAAAGTTCAAAGGTTTTTTGAATGAAGGTTTTTTTAATATATTATGCAATTAAATATTGAGTAGACCACAACGCAGAGAATTACTATAAAATAAATTAAAAGAGTTTGAGTATATTATTACATTGTCATGAAAGCTCAAACCTGCATACTGCAATAATTATTCAATAATTTATATATAATGGCAACTATATAGTTTGAAATATGATTAGAACATTGTTTTTTATGATATGAATATCACATTACGACAAACTAAATTATTTTAATATTAATTCACTCTCATATATTCCAAAACCAATACTCTTTAAACAAAAAATTTCAATGAACAAATCAAGCATAACAAAGTGAATGAAGTTATTCCCAAGTGCATATTACATGTTTTTACAAATATTCCTGAAAAT
Source organism: Bugula neritina (assembly GCA_964035545.1). Taxonomy (NCBI): domain Eukaryota; kingdom Metazoa; phylum Bryozoa; class Gymnolaemata; order Cheilostomatida; family Bugulidae; genus Bugula; species Bugula neritina. The sequence goes on along the minus strand of OZ037769.1, from coordinate 8,453,052 downwards.
AAATTGAGTTACATTAAAATCTATACAAATTTGTTCAAAACCCTAACTATGTCAGAATGTTTATGGAATGTGATCAAACCAGTATATACATATTTTAGTGTAAGCAATTGTAAATATAAGATATGCAAACTTTGCAATATCAAAAACATATCTCAACATCTGACTAATTTTAGAATGAAGTTAAAAAGTATGATGCTGTTCATCATATGGTTGTGTTTATCATTCCAGTTAGCTATGCCAGGTATACTAGGTAAGTGTGTTTCCTTGATTATAAACAATGCTGTTTAAAGTTATATATCAGAGGTGAAAGCAGTTTTCTTTGAGCTATAAAATTTAAATTTTGCTTTCATGCAAGTAGGGATTCAATTATCAGCAAAAATGTTAGATTTATTGATTTGTATTGTATCATTTAGACTACAGAGCTCATTTAATTAAATATTTTACTTACTTCCGGTGAGATTAGATGCATTGAGAGATGAATCAGCATCACTCTTTCTCACACCAACAAATATGTAGTTGCTGTAAAGAATGTTATATTATTAAATATTGTGAGGCAACTTATTGTATGATTATTCCAATGAGGCCTTCCATATAAGTTGATTGCATATATACCAGTATAATATACATTCTAAAATTCTCATAGACTGAAGCTGAAATAATTAGTGATTCAACCATGACCATGTGTTACATATTTTGTAGATTTACCAGACTGTGGAAACTCTGTCAGTGTATCAAAAGACCAGTATCTCAACCCTAAGAACCCTCTTATAACCAGAAAATCATCAACCAGAAGTCTTACAGAGTGTTTAGTCAACTGCTGGAGAAATTTCCCTTTGGAATGCAATGCTATTTTTAGAAGCAATGCAGGTAAACGATAACAGTTGTAATAAATTGTTTAGAAATTAGAAGCTAAATATATTGATAAAAGAAATATTTCATATAATGCAATTAAAATGATTTTTTTTAACTATAAGCTGATAAAATAATTCTCTCAACAGTCACTTAATTATTATAAAATGCCTGGCAATAGAATGCTAAGATTTCACACTACACATAATAGCTTGTTGCATTTGTCTTTAAGCTAAATTGCATATTTCTAACTATTGTACTGTACAAGTGTTTGGACGTTTAAACAAATCAAAAGTACATCTTTGCTGTTTTTATATTTGCAGCAAAATTTAGCAATAATTATAGGTACCTAAATATGATGCGTAATGAATCATTATTTTCATGAAAACCTTTTTGCATTATTACTTACATACATTACTAAACAATGTTGTTTAATGTCTAGAGTTGCACTCAACAGAAATTTTGTTTTTATATTATGAAACAGAGGACAAATATTTAATTTAGAGTCAATAGCTACATAATAATGTACTTTTTATCATGCATGTTATAAAGCTCTATAATTATGCAACATGGGGTACTACAATGTTGCATGTACATTGCAACTATGAGCCTTTAAAGAGTATGAGTCATTCCGATTTAAACAATAATATATTATTCTTTACCACTTGTCAATGATGTAATTACTTACAAAAAAATCTGTAATCACCAAAAGTCTGTGACAGTCAGTGAGTTATTTTTCATCCTGCAATGTTGCAAAAGTATGTTGTCACTGGCAATAATAGGCTAATGTGTGAAATTCTGCCACTATAATTAACATATATATATTCATGACCTTTAGATCAACACAAAATATTGGTATATATATAATATAAGTTAATTTTTTATGGCTTTGATGCAAAACCCTATTCTAAAGTAATGCAAGAACTATCGAGGAGTTAGATAATGCAAGTAAAAATAGTACAATTGGTGACCAAATATGATGCAATACTATCTGCTCCTTTTATAATTGATTTTGATAATCAAACTATAGCTGAACATTTTATAATATTTTTTTACTAATAAAATGACTTGGATTACATTTGTGAAACGCAAGAAATTGATTATACATCAAAAACTAATTAAATAATTAAACTGCAGTTGTCAAAGTTGCAACATAGTCTTTTAAAAATCAATCTTTGGTGCGTGAATAAGCAATTGTTATATAAATATTTGTTCAACTAAGCACAAATCAAAATTTAAACCACTCAGGAAATCACGCAATTTCCTTTTTCTGACGTCATCGTCATCAGATAGTTCTAAATGCAACTTTCTTCATGTCTACGCAATCAATACAGTTAATTAAAATTTGAATGTAATCTTTTAAAGCAAACGTGCACCAACATAATTAGAATAATGAAAAAAAGTTTTTATATCCTAAAGTGTTTAAGCTAATATGATTTTGAACACATGACTCTGATTTCCTTCCTGCAAGTGGGCCAGTATTATAAAATCTATAACAATATACTAATTGGTTTTTATAATGGAGTTTCATGAAAGACTTTGATGTTTGGTCCTAATTGGTAAAGTATGGAATTTTGAAACAGATCAACTGATAAAAGAGATTAAAAACACAGTTCATCAACATTTTAAATAGCAGCAAAAAAATGAGAAAGCCCAATTCATATTTTTTAAAATATATTTGATGGAGCTTGACAATCTATGCTAAACTATCAAGGGTGCATATATTCTCCATACTGAAAGATAGTAGATATTATTTTGTGTAGCAATTTCTGTAGCATCAACCATAATATCTGATTAATTGCTATTTTGCTGTTAACCAAAGTATGCAGCATTACATTTTTTAAAAACCATTATGTTACCTTGAGTTTGTATTTAGCTGATATAAGCCAAGATATATTTGTAATATTACTTTAATATCAGTTTTATATAAAATATGCATAATGTGTCAGTGAATATTTAATCAACAATCTTTGTGTGAAATGTAATATTTGCAGACTGAGACTATGTAGTTTTATTGTCAAACAAACTCATTTAGTAAAATATGTAGCACTCAATTAACAAACGTTTCTAAGTTTGTATAGGTTGAAATATCTAGTAGATGAGTGAAAATTTACTTGCATGATACTTTTTCCAAGACTTCATTTTTTCTTAAAACAACAATTGAATCATGTTATCTATGAATTTTTATGATAAACTTAAAAATCTTTGGGGTGATTTCATATCTTTTATGATTCATCATAGCTGTTTTAGGGATGTGTTATGAATTAAATGGTGCCACTTCCACTTTGAATTTATCTTCTAAAAATGACTCGATTGACGGATATTTTATGGAGCTGATGACTACAGGAGAGGTGAGAGGTAACATTTTTATCAAATATTTTATAGGTGAAGATGGCTGTTAACTTGTTCAATAGATTGTGTTTGCTTTTTCTCATTTAGTCACAGAAAAAAATTGCTGCCGGTAATATATTGGAAATATAATAATTGACTGCAAACAGCATTTTAAAAAAAAAAAAAGCTTGCCGACTTATACAGTATTTTATACAATAATTAGAATCAAGCAAACACAAAAATAAACATAAAAACTATTCTATATAAGTTTATTATGTTATCCGCTTTGTATGATTTATAAAGACTTTATATGTCAAAAATTTAGCACATCATGTAAACTAGCCAATAGTTGACCATTGCTAACACAGATACAACTTGTTGTGACTAAATCTTATAATTATTTAGATTTATTAAATGTAAAGTATCTCGTTAGTACTTCACTTTAAGTAGGTTTATTTATTTGATATATGCTTGCCAATTGCCAATTGTAATTATATTACATGTATCTACATGTATGCTTTAAAGCTATCAAGCTGCAATGGTAGAAACTGTTCAACTTCAGAAATCTGTATGGCTGGATGTGGAGATACTGTTTTAGAAAACCCCATCTGCATGGGTAAATAATGTATAGTGCTTCATCAATACGAAATTGCAAAGGCGTATAAAAACTAAAAAAATATGAATGAACACACATTAAAAATCAAGGCTCTTGTTAATTTTGCTTGATTTCTCATGTTTTTTTCTAATTATTCAACTACTTTTAATTTTGGAGAGTTATAGTTTTTCATAACACCCTGCAATCAAAAGTTGCTGAATAATTAAGAAAAAATACGGAAAATCAAGCAGAATTAACAAGAGCCTTAATTTTTTAAGTGTGTTCATTCATATTTTACTAGTTTTGGGCAAAAACCTATGTTCATTAGCAGCTAAATTATATGAAATAGCTAAAAACTGGAGATTTCCAGTGTGTACTAAATTAAGTAAAATGACCCATAATTATAATCTTCTAACATCTCACTATTTCTACGATGCTAAAAGTTAGGTGATTAGATATCTATGTAACATTTCGTAGCAGTCAGTTTAAGTAGCATTAAAAACCAAATATATTATAGTTATATTACAGCACCAATTTTTACTAATAATAGGTTATAGCATTAAATTAATCAAATTTAGGTTGTTCTGTTTCCCTGGTTATATGATAAACCAAAATTTATCTGATAAAATAATTTCAATTTTAAACTTTGAATAATTTTACAGCAAGTGAGGGATCAGCTGAATGTGGGTTGAGAAATGAACACACAAACATCAGACATTATTGGTCTACAGATCTTGGAGATGGAACAGATATAGGCGTTGTAATGGTAAGATGTACAAATGTGAAATGTCATAGCAAAAGCTTACAATGAGCAATTGTATTGGGTTTTCTTTGTGATGTTGTTGAAAATTTCCAATTAAGTTAGTTTTACAAAATAACTAAAAACCCACAGAGTGAAAGCACTTGTATTAATATATATGTCATTATTTGTGAAAAATTAAGTTTTTGTTGACTTAAGATTTAAGGAGCAGCGAGTCAGATAAAGGTAATAACATTTTCAGATAGCTACTTACCCAAAGTCTAGGCCTGAATCAGGACTGAGAGTTATTATCCACATGGCTGTCAGAGGCCATGTTAATAGACCTGACTTTTGTCACCACTGGTACTTGAATTTTGATGGTAACAAGTGCTCTAACCCAGACACTATTGAGGTGTTAGATTACAGTGCTACTACAGAAGATTTACATCGAGCAATAGATAGTAGGTTTAGTATAACAACACTATTTTAAATACTAATTGTCTTTTAAAAAACAACTTACTAGAATACATGCACGTGCGTTGATCAAACTTTTGTTACCTAATGTTATAATAGGACATTGTTTAAAACATGTTTATTGCCCATTTCTATCATTAATATGTTAGATACCCACAATATGCTATTTAATAAAGTTAAATTCATTATGCTTTGTAAGAGCAGACACTAACCTGAATAGTTGATTTTGATTTCTATAAACTTTTTATATTAATGTTAGTGCCACCAAAACTTATTGATATTTAGTTGATGGTACATGCTATGGACTGGAGGCTGGTGACAGAGTAGTAGAGTTAGTAGTCGGCCCATGTGATGGTTATGGATCCAGTGATGCTAACTCTGGATGGAACTCTGCAAGAACAATGTTGATTATGGAGATGGTGCCACCACAAGTAACTCTAGGTATGCAGCAGCTTTTCAGCCATATTCACTTATTTATGATGAGTTTTGAGGATGAAGTAAACACAGAAAATATAAAGCTATGCAGATAAAGAACTTTTTGTGACAGATCTAATCAAGCTCTATAAGGTGTTCCGATAATTAGGTGTGTGAAAATTGTTTTTACTGGTTGTCAGCGTTGCTGTTTTTAAAAGCGATATACAATAAATTCATAACTTATCTTCAAAAAAATTAAAACTCCTCATATTTAAACTGTGAAATTATCATACAATTGTAAGTAACAACTACAAATCAAGTTTAAGATGTTATCACAAATATAATGAGTTTGAGGTTCATCATCATCACCATCGGGTTGCGTTCGTACGTACTTCTTGGTCCTCTTTCTTAGTAACTGTTCAGTGTATATCATACAGCTAGTGTGCTAAAATAACCTTGCAAACGGCAAATGTCTTAAAAACAAATACATATTATAAAGGTATTGATCTCACGCACTAGATTAATTCTCTATAATTTCCTAGTTTTACAGGCCCTACCCTGATAAATTCTAAAAATATATATTATACGAGTACATTCAAAGTTAATTTGTTCACTTATATGGTAAGCAAATTTCCAACAATATACTAGCTGCCTTAGTAGTTTTATAAATATATGTCAACTAGTTGTATCTATTAGGCTACTTTGGTTAAAATCAAAATGTATAGATCATTATCTTTTACCAACCTGCTTTAGAAGAAAACCTTCTTTCCTGCCCTCTCCTCAATGGGTTCAACTATAAGTATGAGACTTGGAATGAAGAAGTCGACCAGACGGTTGATCTTCATGCTGACGAAATCCTCATTAAGGTATTATATGATCTACATATACCTGAATAAAACTGAATTTTTAAAAGCTAATGTACCAAAAGAAAACATGGGCTATATCCAAGCCATACTACTTGTACAGTTTCACAGCTTAATTCAACCTTAATATAGCAAAGGTTAAACTATAATTATTATATAAACAAAACGTCTATGACCTATAATTTCATGATTCTCAACAAAATGTTGTACTTTTTGTTGTAGCAGCATCCTAACCAATTAATCTTAGCCAAATTATTTGTATGAGTCACAATTTGCTTATGGGTTTTCAGAAACCTTTACAAAAATTAATATAAGCCATATTATTAGAATTACCTTAATTGAAAGAAAAGTTAAGTGATCATTACCGGATTCTGAACACATAGTTTTGTGTTTACAAACTTATATTCTAATTAAGCTAACATTGAAAATAGCTGCTCTTCAAAATAAAAATATAAATTATTTAGTATTTATAGCAGAATTCTACAACAGCAGTCCTAGAATAAAAGTTTTTTTATGGAACTGTGAAATATTTACACAAATAATGTTTAAAGCATGCTTTATGATATATGTTCAATATGAAGAAATTCAAATGAAAAGATACATCCTATATTCAATCAAAAATATATAGTTTTAAACAAGCATCTAGTTGCTGAGCTGGTATTGTATGTACACAGAAAATGACCTACAATAAAGTTGCAGACGACACTAGTCTACGAATAAAGTACAGTGCCGTAACAGCTTTGGTGATTGATACAAATGCACCCAATCACTGCGCCAGGTGGTGAGTTCCACGCATTTAGTAATAGTTTTAAAGTAACGTTTATACCTCTACTGAAAAAAGTTTCGAGCTTCAGTTGATAACATTTGTCCGAGTACCTCTTTATAGTCAAACTGAAAATTGTTAAAACTATATTGAAAGATTTAAAATCTGACTCACCCGATCGCTATTTGATGCCCTTTGTAAACGTCGTCAAATAATGAAGTTGACAGCATAAAAGCGATAATTAAGAAAGTCTAGGTGATATACTTATTAACATATAAGAACGTTGTCTAACCACAAAAGTCAATACTAAACAACGAGGTTTACAAAGAGTTATTACTCCTATTCTGAAATTGGCCTATTAAGTTATCACAATACAAAAATTTCTACAAGTGGCTTTTACAATGCAATGCAACTAGGAGAAATTTCAGTCAGGCCAAATTGAATTTCTAGCTGAAAATCGTGAAAATATAAAGGAAATTAGACAGGAACTGATAGAATAAAATTATAGTAAATTTAAACTCCAAGTAATACTCTCAAGTAGTTTTAGTAATATTTGCTAATTATATATATGCAACTTATGTACGTATTTCGTAGCTATGTTAAAATACTCTACTCCAACAACTTGCAGAGCTGCTGTGATAGTTTATATACGTATATATATATATAAATATATAAATATATAAATATATATATATATATATATATATATATATATATATATATATATATATATATATATATATATATATATATATATTTATATGGTATTGATATCATTTCGGACATATTAAACTTACTTATTCATTTCATCAACTACAAATTTGTTTCTGGTAGTGCAGGTTTCGCTAATCAAGTTGTTATGTATGATTGAGTGATTTTGTTTTGAAATTTAGATTGTTTGTGTACTGCTACGCTGAAATGTCTTAATTAGCGTCTGTTAAATGCGCAAGCCAATAACTTTTCGTTTGTGTTTGCACGTGCTGGAAAGCTCTCTACATTTTTTGAGGGAGGATGACTCTGGTAGTCTTAAACTTACATATTTCTCATAGCTACATAAGTTACATATGATAGTTAAGTTTGAGAACAGTTTACATTTTGTTAAAATGCTTCCTTTTAGGCTGAAATTCATGTTGTTTTTTTTAAATTTCAGATGTGCCTGCTGAGTTGTGTGCTGTTGGTTATAGTTCTAATTCTAGTATATTGAAAAGTGCTGTTAGCCTAATTACAGGTTTGTGAAGATAGAAGAGAGCGAGTGCTCTCCCCAACTTGATTATGTAATCACTCAGATTTACTCCACTAACTATGCATACTGGAGAGACCATAGAAGAACTAGAACCTGTAAATATAATATTTATTTCAAAACAGAGATGTTATATAGATACATATATATATATATATTTATACATATATATATATATATATATATATATATATATTTATATATATATATATATATATATATATATATATTATGTATATATATATATGTATATATATATATATATATATATATATATATATATATATATATATATATATATATAATATATATATATATATATATATATATATATATATATATATATATATATACATATATACACATATATATATACATAATATATATAATATATATATGTATATATATATATATATGTATCTATATAACATCTCTGTTTTGAAATAAATATTATATATATATATATATATATATATATATATATATATATATATATTATATAATTGTGAGTATAAATATGAATTTTGCATAACTTTTTGCTTCAGTGGAAGGAATATGTGACAACGTATTGCCTGAAGGAACACACACCATTAAAATATACGTTGGGAGATGCACTGATGATTACATTCAACCCGCGAGAATTATTACTGGTGGATTCAGCTCTCCATCACGTCTACACATTGAAGAAGTGAGAAAAAATCTTGCGGTTGATGGAGGTGTTTATCTATTTCTTATTAAACATGCTTAAACTGTGGATAGAATGAATTTTCAGTGGCTAGTTTGTACTGACAAATGACCTAAAATTGTTCATATACCAGTTCTAAATATGTTTCAATGGATTTTTCATGATGGATTGACAATATATGCAGATTGAAAAAGTGAGGAGAGATAATGTAGCTAATGGAAAAAAATTCTATATAGGTGATTTAAACTAGTTCTTTTATCAATTATGTTTGAGTATGACATACTAACATCTCTCTGTGGAAGTATTAGCCTTTTCAAATAAACAAACAATATGCTTTTCTTTGTTGAGTGCATCATTTGATTAGGTTCTTAATATTTTTATTTTAATAAACAAAACTTTTTTCTAGTTATGTGTATCATGTATATGAAAGAAGAATATATTTAGTTACATTGCTCAGCAAATATTACATATATTACACATTTAAAAGTCTATTACGCTCGGTTAGCACAAAATTCTAGTTTGTGAACCAACCAACAACTCTGAGAATTTTATCCAAAATCAACATTGACAGGGTATAACAGTTCTTGTATGTTTGCATCAAATTTATATCGAAAACCCTTTGCATTACATTATGGGGCGTGGCAAGTTTGTAATCTGCATTATCAGATTGTAAATAAATAAAATTGGTAGTAGAGGCTTTCTTTATCATAAATATTTATTTCGAAGAAATATGTGTTTTAGTAATATCCCGCAACCATCAGATGTACAGAAGTCATAGTGGAAATCTAGAGAGATTTCACTACTGGACAAGTAATAAAGGTGAGGATGTGGCAGATCTGTACACCATAACTTATGTGAAGGAGTATGCGGACACTGGACTCAGACTGACTGCTAGCGGAGATCATCGGATTGTTCCTGGTAATGGGTACTCGTCATGTGGGAGATGGTAAGACTATGAATAGAATAGTTTAATCATGAGAAAGTTTATTTATTGTAGTATAGTAGTACATCTCAGCCCAATATATGTATTTATTATAGGTATTTTAAAGTTGACAATGCTGAATGTACTTCACCAGGGAGGATAGAAGGGGTATATTACTTTAACTACCACACAAATATGCACCTTCCAATGCAAGGTAAATGGCTTGGAGTGGTTGAAAAATCTTTGGGTACTATAAAATATTAATTATATGCTTTTTCAGGGTAAGCTTCAAACTTTTTTTGAGCTTTTCATTTCTTTGTCTTACATGTATATCATCTATCTACACAACCACATTATTGGCAATAGCTATAAATCATGTGTTTTTTTAACTTTGAATAAAAGTATTTGCACACAGTTGGCAAAGGCACATGAACAAGCTTTATGCTGCTTTTTGTTTGATGTTTCAGTGAGTGGAATATGTCATCGGATATCTTTGGGAAGTCACACTATCACCTATGCTGTTGGTCATTGCTCTGGGCATAACAGTCATACTGATGCCTACACCGGCTGGCAATCTTCATTCCACATCTTTGTTGAAGAACTGAGAGTGGATCTTATAAAGACTTGCTCATCCATACCTGTCAACTGTGATAATTAAGTAGTTGCATCTTACTCAGTTTATATTATGATATTATTTGTAAAATTATGTACATGCTGAGAAATAGGGCATAATAGCATGTTTTATATACTGAAGCAAATCTTTGCTATGAAAAATCACTGCAGTAACAAAAAATAAAGCTTTGTTTTGTTCAATTAGACAAATTTTTAAATTAAAACAAAGACACTTCTCTGAGTAGCTTATCTATTTTATGTACATGCAAAGGAATTTCCATATAACAATTTTTCTAACGCAATAGGTATGATATAGAAATATGTTACATTTTCACATAGCATGCATACTTGTTTGTATTTATTAATGTATACATTAATAAATACAAACAAGTATGCATGCTATGTGAAAATGTAACATATTTCTATATCATACCTATTGCGTTAGAAAAATTGTTATATGGAAATTCCTTTGCATGTACATAAAGTAGATAAGCTACTCAGAGAAGTGTCTTTGTTTTAATTTAAAAATTTGTCTAATTGAACAAAACAAAGCTTTATTTTTTGTTACTGCAGTGATTTTTCATAGCAAAGATTTGCTTCAGTATATAAAACATGCTATTATGCCTATGCATGCTATGTATGCCTAAAACATGCTATTATGTGTATATGCATGCATGTGTGCATTGACATACATAATATTTATGCATGTATGTGTGTATATGCGTATGCCTGTGTGTGTGAGTGCGTGTGCGTGTGTGTGTGTGTGTGTGTGTGTATATGTATGTGTATGTGCGTATGTAGGTAGATGTATGTATGTGCAGTTCATATGTATGTATTGATGTAGGTATGTATGTATGTATATATGTATTGATTCATGCATGTATACATGTTTTGATGTGTGTATGTATGAGTGTATGAATGTATGTATGTATGTGTGTATGTAAGTACATAGGCATTCACATATGTATGTATTCATGTATGTATGCCAGTATGTATGCATGAGTATTTGTCACAGCCAGTCTCCTGTTACTATGACTATCTAACTATAACATAATATATTCATAAAATATTGTGCTTAATCACATATATCACATTGCAGTGTTGTTGCCGTGTAATAATTATGTGCTCAATTTTATGTAATATCAAGTTCAGTTGTTCCAAAACAGTGCTTTTGTTATGTAACTAATGACAAGCGTGATTACTTCATACTATCATGTATCATGGTTTCTATTATATTTGTATGTTTTTAATGTATGAGTCATTTGTGCTTCAAAACCATGTTTTCTGAACATGTGATAGAATATACCTTTAAATAGTAATCATGATAATATTATAGATCTTAATATTGTAAATAATAAAAAGCAACAAAAAAATTCATATTTTAATAAAACTAATATTAATCTTTTAAAATTCGTGTTTAAAATTTTCTTTTTTAGCGGCTATCAAAATAATTACATTATATTCTTTATTTATATATTTATTATATAAGTACAAAGTATATCAATCTTAACTTCATTGTAAAAGTAAATGAAACCTGCTAAATTGAAGATATGTGTGGCGACTCAGAATTTTAAGAGTGAACTAGTTTTTTATATTTTTCTACATTAACTCTATTTATCAATATTTCTGAGTAAAAAGCAGCTTAGTTGTTTTGTGTTGAGCTTCATACTGGAACAAGATATATGTGTGTAGTAGTGTAACTCTTTCTTTGTAGAGGTGGCAGAGGGCCAGCTGATTTCACTTTATGAGTTTTTTGGGATATTTTTATTGAGTCAGCATCACATACAGCAATTTGCTGTAATAAGCAGAAATCAAATGTAATGTTGAAATCCAATGAACACTTATTAATATGTGCAGCATTTTCATGAGATCATTGTTAACTCTTGGTAGTGTAGAATGAAAAGATGCAAAGCTTATAACTTTGTTTAAGAAAGCTGATTGGTATATCTGTAGAAAATATTATGGTATATCAGTTCAACCAATATATGGTGAAATACTTTTATGCAAAATACCTATTCCCAGAAGCACAATGTGGATTTCATGCAAGCCAATGCACTGTAGATATGATATTCTTCCTAAATCAGATTTAAGATTAGTTTGTTGAGCAGAATATGACATTGTATATGGTGGTGTGGGTTTCACCAATACTTTAAACACTTTGAACAGGAATGCTTTGCAGAGTTTTCTTAAGAAACTTGATTGTCATGCCCATTTCACCAATCTTGCAAGTGTCGGCTCTACACCATTGAATGATTGCATCAGTCAGCATGAATGGAGAACTATCAGAACCATTAAGGGTTGACAATGAAGTGAAGCAAGTCTGTGTGCTTGTGTATATATATATATATATATATATATATATATATATATATATATATATATATATATATATATATATATATATATATATATATATATATATATATATATATATATATATATATATATATATATATATATATATATATATATATATATATATATGAGCACTCTAGCTGGCTTGAGTTTACACACCTTTGAAATATGCTTTAGTAGAACTATAAGTTTTACTATTGCGAAGGTGTGGGCCATGGTACCCTGTTCTGTGCTGATGAGGGGACAAATCCCGAAACAGCTGCTGTCTACAGATTGAGATATATATATATATATATATATATATATATATATATATATATATATATATATATATATATATATATATATATATATATATATATATATATATATATATATATATATATATATATATATATATATATATATATATATATATATATATATATATATATATATTAGAAGAAGTAAAATGAGATTTGATTAATATAATGGCATTTATTACTAGTAGTTTCGTACACAAGAACGATGTGCACTCGTCAGATAAATTAGCCACTATATAGTGGCTAATTTATCTGACGAGTGCACATCGTTCTTGTGTACGAAACTACTAGTAATAAATGCCATTATATTTATCAAATCTCACTTTACTTCTTCTAATGTTTATGCTCTAGATTTATTTCTATAGAGCACTCTAGTAACGTTTTATAAACACTCATTTTATTATATATAATATATATATATATATATATATATATATATATATATATATATATATATATATATATATATATATATATATATATATATATATATATATATATATATATATATATATATATATATATACTTATATATACATATACATATATATATATACATATATATATATACATATATATATATATATATATATATATATATATATATATATATATATATATATATATATATATATATATATATATATATATATATATATATATATATATATATATATATATATATATATAACGGTCCATATATTCCAATGTTCTGATGAATTTGGAAAAAATCATAGAAAACAATGAAAAACTGGATAAAGCGTAATTATTTAGTTGTATTTGTTAACAGTTCAATATTTTAAAGCAAAAATCTATATACATTACAATAGGACCTAAATTGCGAAAAATAGCTAAAAGCTAGAGTATTTGAGTGTGTATGAATGTAACTAAATGACACACTCGCTAATACTGTCTGCCCCAAGCACAACATCAATTCCTACTCCTTTTAGAACTGAAGATTCTGTTACATCTCCTTTCACTCAACAATGTGCTAGCAGGTTTAATAGACCTTTATCACAAATCCCTCCATGGGCATTTGCATTATGTAGTCGTCTCCTCCCAAGAGGGCCAGGTGTAGTCTCCATGATATATAGAACAAGCACATGAAATCAGTAGAAATTTAAGGTTTGTGTAAAGACTATTGCTAGTACGAGTTTCATTTTTTCTGAAACTAATATGTTGGCATAAGTAAACAGATTAGCAGTTCCAGAAAAAAATTAAAAATATTCTTTCTTGCCAGAACTTGAAAGAAATGAACTTCAAAGCTTCTTTGTGGTTTTGGGTACTGCAGGAGCAAACTGACATCTGTGGAAAATATTATGGTATATCAGTTCAACCCATATAATTATGGTAAAATACTTGGCTGCAAATTTTTTCTCATATTTTCTTGTTGTTGTGACAATCAACTTGTTTGAGCTCTCAGTGAAATATTTTATATAGAAGTTAATGCAGCTGGCAAAAGGTCAGGAACTGATTAAATGATCTTAAACTGCATAGAACACTATATGTACGAGTTTATGCGTAGCATATAAAAATATAAACTAATATAATATGTCGTATGAATAAGTTGTACGTGGGTCATTTTATTTAATTTACGACACACTTTACATTTTTAGCTTTTAGCTATTTTTTACAATCTAGCAGCTAATGTATGTGGATTCTTGTCCTAAACTAATGGAATAGTAAAAAAAGTTGAATAATTAGGGTTTTATCAAATTTTGTTGTGTTTCTAACTTTTTTTCAAATTCTTTACTAAATTGATGTGTGCCGGCCGGGTTTTTCATTATGCTTGCACATATATATTTAGCGCATATGACAATGACGGTGTGCTCTAATGTCTAATGCCTTTTCTTTGTTATTTAATCAAGCAGAACTGCGGGTTACGTGCAAAATTAGGATTACAGTTTTTTTTCCACCTGATCATTTATCTTTGAGGTTCAAGTAAATATTTGCAGGAGTGTGTGAACCTTCCATCCTTCAGCATTTATTATGAAGCAGATAAACGGTAGATTTTTTTTTAAATTGGCAGATACAACATAAAAAAACATTGCCTATTGCCAGTCAATAGCAAATGACAAAAAGATCCGCAAGCATATTTCTTAGCTAAAGCTAAAATAGACCATATCTAATCACACAAATACTAAAACATCGTATTATACTGTAGTGAATTTTGCCAGTTCACTATTATTATGTGTGGGTTAACTTAGACAAAGCCACTGCACAAGGTTGTTTACGATAAGATACACTTTATTATTTACACAAATACAAGAAGGTTATTTACTGCTAGCATGAATAGAAAACTGTTACATAATTAGTGAGCTTTAATACACAACTACTCTAATTGAAGTCCCAAGCTGCTCTGCCGGCTAGCTACTCAGCGCACTGCAACTACGAGTAGCTAGCTCCACCTGCTATCAATTAGTGTGACTGTCATGATTGGTGGTTACTAATGGTGCCACTGCTGTCCATGGTTACACTCCGACAGTGTCGAACTCACAAGATAACAAACAATATAGAGTAAACCTTTTCGATTAATATAATAAGAATTGCATTACTAAAATCTATCACACTCTCCTCGCCTATCGAAAAGTACTCTCTAGACTTAATATTTACATGACAGTAACACACGAATAATGATGAAGATAACACAGGGTTTTACAAAACTAGGGGTACACTTGAACAAGAGAAAATATATATACAGAGTAGATAACATAAGTATAATAAACGAGTCTTCACGCCGTAGTCCATAACACCTATTTACATTGCTTGACTAGCCAGGAGGGAGGGGGGGTACATGTGTAAGTGGCCGCACTGCTATCACTTCTTCGCCAGCCGTTTCTCTAGTCGGGTCTGCAACTTAGCCAGCTTGGTGGTCGCTCGCTTCTGTTCCTTACTGAGGCGAGCCATACGCCGTTGCACTTTCCTAATGTCGGTTAGTAGGGATTGGTCAGGGTCGCTGTCATCTCGGGGTGTGTTGCTAGCACCTCTCTTCTTCTTATGGGTGTGTCGGGGCACGTAGGAGATCGTCGTCGTTGGGGGTTGTGAGTCCTTCGTTACAGCGCGTCCAGCACGGGTTACTACGACGCGTAGGGGTTGAGTGGTCACGTCTGGAGGGTAGGTAGTCGTTGTTTCGGAGGGTTGGGGGTCTGCATCAGAGTCACTCTCTACTGTAGGTCGGGTAGCGGGGAAGTGGTCTAGGAGAGTCTGTCGTCGGTCTGGGTCGGTCACGTGAGGTAGTATCAGGTCCCTGAACTCAGTGTAGGAGTCTGCGTCGACTTCATATAAGTGTCCAACGTAGCAGTCTCTAGTCCGTTGATGTCGTAGTATCGTGTCCCTGCAGAAGTGGTGGACTCCGCAGGGACAGAAAGTCACAGTAAAGTGTTGGGGAACATGTATTCTCAGTCTCCTAGTAGTCGATAGTATTCTTCTACATTCAGTGCATTGTCTATTGTCGTCTGTCTCTACTAGTGCTTCTATCAGTGTTCGAGTCCGTCGAGTCGTCCAGTTAGTCCGTTCCAGTAAGGCTCGTGGTAGTGCTAGAGTATTGTCCTTGGCTACAGTCAAGTCAACAGTCAAGTCATTTGTATCAATTTGCATCGCAGTGTTTGTCGGGGAGTCCGTAAATGTTGCTAAGTGTATGTCGGACAGCATGTCTACCCCTGCTTCTGACATGCTGTCCCAGTTAGTCGTAGGTGTGTCAAGTAATGCCTGTATCTCGTCGGATACAGGCTCAGTCTCACCTGCAATAGCGTATTAAAATTTAATTACACTCTATGCGTGGGACTCCCGTTCCAAACGATATTAATAATCGAGTCTCACAGTCTGTCACTCACTGATCGTGTAATCAGCTGAGTTGACCGTCCCACTCTAACTATCAAATATCATTTGCTGTCAGGAGTTTCAACTTTATCATTATGACAAAGTGAGACTGCTGTCGCTACCAGAATAAATTCTAACAATTTATTATAGAAATTCTAGTAGACTTACCCCCCAAAACAGTTGCTGCATTAGACATACTGATGCTGCTGCTTTCTTAGGGCTCGTAGATAGCCAAATTGTTTATTGCAAAAGACGTGCTGCCTGTTTGCTAGCTGTAATTGAAAAGAGCGCTCACAGCTAGAGTGCTTATGTAACACCCTATATGCTGTGATTTGGCTACGCTCTGCTGACCCCCGGCTGACCTATTCAATCCGCCACTGGGTCGCCTGCTATCAATTACCTCGCTCCCCCAGACTTCTTTGTGAATGTCGCCATGCTACAGAATACTGTGCATGTCGACCAAGTCACACAAGAAGTCTTTTAAATAAGATGGTGGCGCCCTGGTACGTTGGCTACGGTCCAACGGTACCGGGGAGTTTGCTGCGACTGGTGACTCTTCCACCACGGGTGGTGTCACCAGTACGGGGGGGTCAACCAGTACGGGTGGCCCTCCCCCAGCTGCCTCTCCCTCAGTATTTTGAGGAATTTCCATCTCATCCGGAACGATGGGCCTGTCGACCGGCTCCACAGGTGGTGGGGCCGGCTCCGACAGGTCTTCAGGTGTGTCGACCTCCTCTTCCTGGGGTGGAGGAGGCTGGGGCTGGTCGGCTGACGCATCAGCCGCCCCGTCCTGGTCTGGCAGGATCTCCTCAATCTCTCGATACGCCATGGGTCGCCCCCTCATAGGAGGGCGCCTAGCTGGCTCTAAGAGAGGAGGTGCTTGACCTGCCGCCTCAGGACTTGCCCAGTGAGGTTTTAGCCGTGCCTCGTTCTGGATCGACACTTGTCCAGACCGTTCCACTTTGTATGTATGATTTGGCATTACCTCAATTACGCAGTAGGGACCTACGAACTTCGGCTGCAACTTGGCTGCCTGTCCGCGCCTGCGGCGATGACTGGTCATCCAGACCCAGTCCCCCACCTTGTATAAAGGTGGGTCGTCAGAGTCACCACTCCTGACCTGCCACTGCTGCTCACGTAGCACCTCGTGAGCCGTCCCCATGCGTTTGACGAGCTTGTCCACGTAGTCGTGGACATTGCTCTCGGGAGTCGGAACATGATAGGTTACATGCTCAGGAACCCTTGTTTCTCTCCCCAGCATGAGAAAATTAGGGGTCTCCAGTGTACTGGAGTGAGGGGTACTACGGTACGCTCGCATGATCTGCGGCAACACCAAGTTCCACTCTTCCTGGCTCCTACCGATAAGCAGGCTTCTCAGAGAGTCCCCTAGCATTCGGTTGTTCCGCTCCACGACCCCGTTCCCTTGCGGGTGATACGGGGTCGTCCGACTCTGGTTTACCCCCCACACTCTACAGAGATTGCTCATAAGTTGCGACTGAAACTGGGCGCCCTGGTCAGAGTGTATCTGCTCCGGCAAGCCGAAATAGCAGAACACCTGTTGATCCAGAGCTCTGGCCACCGAGGGGGCCGACGCATCTGGAATAGCCAGTGCATCAGCCCACCGCGTGAAATGGTCAGTTAATACCAGTATCCAGTTATTACCTCTCGCTGTAGTGGGAATGGGGCCTACCAGATCGACAGCAACCACCTGCCACGGACGACCGGCATGGAGGCGACGCCTCCCTGCGGTCTCAGTGGGGCGGCCATGCTTGCTAGCTTGGCACACCTCGCACTTCCGCACCCGGAGTCGGACATCCCGGGTCATACCGGGCCAAAACCACTGGAGTTGAAGACACCTGATCACCCGGCTAGCTCCTGCGTGAGCTTGCTTATGGGTGTCCCAGATCAACTCCCGCCTCAGAGCTGACGGGCAGACTACCCTCTCTCGTTCACTGCAATTGGTGCCGGCTGCCAACGTGATCGTTAGCAGCCCATCGCTGTTGAACCTTAGGGAGTCCCAGCGGTCACAGAAGTACTTAAACTCAGTACTCTTCACTCGCTGTTCGGCCTCACTCGGCCGCCGTCCCTCCTTTTTGGCCCGGACTAGGTCAGCTACCACTCCTGGTAGCGTGGACTGGAGCCGACATAGCTCCCTGACGTTCCGAAGCAACGTGGGGTTTGCGTGAAAGTTGTTAACAGCTTTGTTGGGCGATTCGGACAGGAGTTGCCCTTCTTCCCAGCTGTACACACCCGCTTTCCCCAACTGCGCTTCGACGTTCGAGCGAGGGGGTCCACCGTCCCTGCGCTCGATATTCTGGCATTGCTTACACCCATCTGCCTGGCGGCGGCTGAGTCCATCTGCATTACCGTGTTTCTTACCGGGTCGATGCTCGATCCGATAAGAAAACTCTGCCAGGATCTCTAGCCAGCGCGCCACTTGGCTTGATGGTTCTGCCCGTCGACACAGCCATATCAGGGACGCATGATCCGTCCGAAGCCGGAATGTGCGCCCATATAGATATGGTCTAAAGTGTTTGACCGCCTTGACTACTGCCAATAGTTCCCTCCTGGTTGTACAGTAGTTCTTCTCAGGCGCCGACAGGCCTTGCTATAGTAAGCCACCACCACCTCGCGACCATCTTGGACCTGCGATAGCACAGCCCCCACATTATGGTTACTGGCATCAGTATCCAAAATGTACTCCTTCGCAGGGTCAGGATACGCCAAGATGGGTGCTTCCACCAGGCGATCCTTCAGGTGGTCAAATGCCTTCTGCTCAGCCTGCATCCACTGCCATCGCACCCCCTTTGCGGTCAGCCGGTTTAACGGCTGTGCAATTCCGGCGAAGTCTGGTATGTACTGACGATAGTACCCTACCAGCCCCAGGAATGCCCGCAATTCAGAGAGGTCGACAGGAACGGCCCAGTCCCTCACGGCCCGTACCTTCTCGGGGTCAGTGGCGACCCCGTCTCGACCAACTACATGGCCCAGGTACTTGACCTCGCGTTGCAGTAATGCACACTTCGAGGGTTTTAGCTTCAGGCTAGCAGCTCGGAGTCTGTCGAACACCTCCCTGAGTCGACTGACATGTGTGTCGAAGTCGGGGGAGATGACGATGACATCATCGAGATAGATGAGCAAGGTCTTCCAGTGCAGTCCACTCAGGACCTGCTCCATGAGTCGCTGGAAGGTGGCTGGTGCGGACGTAAGTCCGAACGGCAACACCTTCCATTTCCAGAGCCCATCCCGCGTTATAAACGCGGCCTTGTCCTGTGCTTCAGGACTCAGGGGCACCTGCCAATACCCGCTTAGCAAGTCCAACGTGCTGAAGAACTTGCTACCAGCTAAGGCATCGAGCGACTCATCGATCCTCGGGAGTGGGTAAGCGTCCTGGATGGTCACGCTGTTCAGCCTGCGATAGTCAACGCAAAACCTCCAGCTACCATCCTTTTTCCGAACCAGGACGACTGGAGAACTCCAGGCCCCATGGCCTGGCTCAATCAGGTCCCGGTTCAGAAGGTCTTGCACCTGACGGCTCACTTCTCTCTCCTTCTCAGGACCTAACCGGCGGGTCGGCTGCCGAATCGGCGCCGTCCCCGCCGCCAGGGGTATCTCATGACAGACAGTCTTAGTCAGACCCATGTCATGGTCGCCGCAACTAAACACGTCCTTGTACTCCGAGAGTAGCCGCGCCATCACCAGGCGTTCTCGCTTGCTCTCACAGCCATCACAGGCATCCTCGTACAACTCCGCTACGTGTTCAGGCACCGGCCCCCTGCCGTCTCTAGTGGGTACTCCCCGGGCGTCGTCCGCTGTTTCCAGCGCGGGCCCTACATCCTCCTCTTGCACGGAGTGGAACTTCCCTACTAGAGACCCAGCCGGTAATTCTACCGGCTCCGTGAAAGGGTTTACGCACTGGACCAGGAACTCCCCCCCGCTCATCCAGTTCTATTACAATTTCAACAAATTTTGTTGAAATTGTAATAGTTTAAGGCAAAAATCTATATCCAATAGGAGTAAAATTTTGAAAAATAGCCAAAAGCTAGAGTTATTGAGTGTGTACCAAATTAACTAAAATGACACACTTGCTAATACTGTCTGGCGCAAGCACAATGTCATTTCCTACTTCTTTTAAGACAAGATATTCTGTTAGATCTCCTTTCACTCACCAATGTTCTAGTAGGTTTAAGGCCGAAGGTTCTGCCTTGTTGGTAGTCTTCCATATGGTACCTAGAGGTGTGCTGTGGTGACAGTGTTGAAAGGCTTAATATCTGGTAAGCAAGCTAAACGCGCGTTGCTATAATGGCATTACTTACCTTGGTCTTCCAAGCTTTTTCTCTTGCAGCAGCCATGGAGGTGCATTCTGCATAACTATAGCAACTTAGCATAAACTTGGTAGCTTGCAAAGAGTAATACTGAAAAGAAGCACTAGTGTCACCAAGCGTTCTCGAATCATACTTTCCTTCTTCTAGGAAATTTAGGAATATGGCATTCTTTCTAATATATTGTACTTTTTTTCACTGTATCACACCTCAAGAGACCATGGGAAAGCAGGAAATTGTTTATTATAGGTGCTTTGTCTCTGACTGTTCTGTTAATATGAATTATGTAACTTCAAGGCAACTAATGTTTGAAATAAATACCTGTCAAATATCAAGAAGAAATCGGGCTGCTCTAGTTTTCTCCGAATGTGTTGTGTGGATCTATTAAGAAAGTCTTAAACATTACCCATGCTTAGTTATAATATTACTCAAACTACAGTGCTGTGAAAAATTTTAAGGACACCTCATTGTTTTCCATAATAGCAATGTTCCAAGCTAATTTTAAGACAAAACAAAAGCATTTCAATAGGCATGATGCCTATCAAAATGATCCTTAAGGTCTCCTTATTTCATTTATATAAATTATTATTGTCTCTTCTCACTTCCTTCCAAAGTTTGGGTGGAACAATGAGATACTATGCATATTTGTGTGTACTGTAGGATATCAGAATATTTTACTTGAAACATAGGAAAAATATTATATGTAAATAGCTATACACTTTATAGCAGTATTGCAACACACAGTGCTTTAGATTTTAGTATCAATGTTTTGTTGGTCAGCCTTTATTCTCAATCACATGTTGGCAGCGAGGAGGCATTGACTCGTACAGCTTCTCCAACTTGTTTTCAGTCACGACATGATGCCATACATGAATTACAGGCTCTACGGGTGTCACCTTAGTTGTTGGCTTCTGTGAGGAGACTAATTTAGCTAATCTTGACCATGGATTGCTTATTGGGGTCAAGTCCCGGCTTTGTGCTGACCAGTTAAGCATTGAGACCCTCTGCTTTTTTATACACTCTTTAACAGTTTTTGCCCAATGGCATGGTGCATTGTCATCTTCAAATATGTTAAATTTTATTAAAATAGAAGTTTTTTATGATTGGAAGAAGTTTAGCATTGAGATTATCCTTATATTTTTGAGCATTAACATTATTCCAGAGTAATTACTGAGTCGACCTGCACTTTTTGATGTTATACAACCCCAGAACATAACACCAATAGGGTGGTTAATTGTTCGAAGAATACATTAGGGGTTATATTCCTCATACTGGTATCTTCTAACAAAACAGTTTCCAGCTTGATTGTTTACATTAAATGTGGATTCATCTGAAATGATTGCTTTTTTCTAATCATTTGCTTTCTAACTACCATGCTCCTTGGCCTACCGTAGCTGGTTTTTTTTTGCTACTTTTCGGTTAGTAAAGGCTTCCATTTTGCTTTGAAGCCACGTAGACCATGAATCAGCAATCTTCGCCTTATCTGGCCGATGTCGAAGCTGCTGTTCCTGTTGATTTTGAGCATTCTTTGCCAATTCACAACTTGTTTTATGATGATCCTTCTTGCTGATCCTAATGAGAACCTTGTCATCGCTGGGTAGGCTTTTTCTTGGTCGTCCACTTCCAGGTTGATTTGCTACACTGCCAGTCTCCATAAACCTCTTGATAATTTGATGTACAGTTTTCCTTGCTTTGCCAACCTTTTTAGATAATTTCCTAATTGAATAACCCTCGATATGCAAGAAAATTATTACAAACCTTGCTTTTGAAGTAAGAAATACAGCTCTCATTTTGTCTATGAGCAGCACCTAAGTGGACAGCATGTAAAAACTTACAACTAAATGACAGATTTTAAATTATGAAAGAAAGTCATACTTTATGATATCATGATGCCATGCACAAAGTCAAGTTTCACTGTTTAGCCTTTTGTGGTTATCAGAAGCGATACACTTTGGAAACATAAAAAAACCGGAGTTGAGCTTTCCTAGCTGGGTGAAAAACATCACTGCAGTAGGAATTTATAAAGTGAATTGTTGTACAGATTCTAAGGGTCATTTTAATATAAAGAACTTGCAGGAAAATGCTAAGAACTTCCAAGAAATGCCTATTAAACAAGATATGTAGAAATTTCTGCAAGCGTCCTTAAACTTTTTCACAGCACTGTATATGGCGCACCCAACCATAAAGGAGGCTTGTGCCCCAAACACTTACTGTCAAACATCTCTACTTGTACAGCTTTTTTGAGATTGTCTTGGTCTTAGCATCTCTCATTCCCCTTCCCCTATCTCAAGCATTTCATCTACTTGATTGAAGCAGCCACAGTCTATGGTTCAGAGCTTTTGCTTAGTAAACACGAATTCATTAGTTCAAATCAGATAAAGGCAATTGGTGATGTTCGGAAAGGGTTTTCCCACAGGAATAGCTACTATAATCTTACATGAGTTTTCTTTCATATAATTGATGAATTTGGTAGAAATTCAAACTTATCGCAGCAAATTCTAGTATTTGCTAAATATACTCATTTTCTATTTAGCTTAATTATATATATATATATATATATATATATATATATATATATATATATATATATATATATATATATATATATATATATATATATATATATATATATATATATATATATATATATATATATATATATATATATATATATATAGTAAAATGAGTGTTTATAAAACGTTACTAGAGTGCTCTATAGAAATAAATCTAGAGCATAAATATTAGAAAAAATAAAATGAGATTTGATTAATATAATGGCATTTATTACTAGTAGTTTCGTACACAAGAACGACGTGCACTCGCCAGATAAATTAGCCACTATGATTGCCTACATCTATAAATAATGTAATATGTAAATATACACAGAATAAAGCTAGAAGATCAGAATATAACAAAGAGGTAGCATTGGAAGTAATTGGCTATGTTACAGCATTCTTGAGTAAAAATTTACTACTATGTCTGCATATGGATAAAAAGTCATTGCGCTTATTGAGGGAAGACAACTGTGGCTTATAAAGAATGAAATATTTTTCCCATGAGCATAGCTGACAGTTTTTAGTGATGTTGTATGGTTGAGCTTTTCTGAGAATTTTCCAGGATATGGTAAAATCCAGATCTTTGTCTTTTAAGGTCCAGATGTGTTTGCTCAACTCAGTTTGCAAGCGCTTGGTTGGGTGTCTGAAGGAAGCAAGGTGGTTGTAGTATCTTGCCTTGAATGCAGTGGAGGAAATTCCTACATATGTTTCGACAGTATCGTTTGATGGGACGGATACTTTGGCCTGGTACACAATGTTTGGGGTGGTGCATTCTCTTGGAAGC